>JAPKLY010000005.1:2494330-2696379 GCA_026898435.1 Prunella vulgaris
CGACAGTGATTAATATCTGATACACTTTTATATATTAAAATTAAATAAATTTTATTTTTCAAAACATTTGAATATTTAAATTTTGGTAATCATCATGATTACTAATCAGGAGGTGCTAGGTTTGAATTTTTCCTGACATGGCAAATTAACATATAAGCAAAATGCACCGAAAATGGACAAATAAGAAGAAGAACAAGAAAAGGAAAAAAAAAACTCCTCATTTCTTTTCAGCAAGACTTGAAACTTGAAAGCTTATTGGCAAACTTCCATCCTCCCATTGTCATGATAACATATTAAAAACGTTTTTACTCTTATATTTTCTTTCTTCAACTTTAGCCATTTATGCCTATATATGTGCGACTTTATTGAAAGTTTGAGGGGCGCTCGATATAAAAAAATTTCAATGCTAATGGGAATAGAGATATATACACAGTAATTATTATATGTAATAAGAATAAATGAGGTACATAACAATGTTTTTCCTCCAAAATAAGGTAATCATCACCCTCATTTGATTACCTCCATCTCATCTTATAATCATCATCCTCAATCAATCCCTCATCGCAATCAACAACATTCTTTTTTGTCAATTTTTTTCAAAATTAGAGTATAATATTGAAAAATTTGAAACAATTGCCCCTACGGTTTGATGGGTTTATTATGGACTCCCCAGTTGGGTTCTCAAATTCAGACAAGCTGGCAAGTGAGACTCAAGTTATAATTAGTTCAGCCAAAAGAGGAAGAATCCAATCACCATGCTTAACCTTGATTTTTATTTTCTTTAATTCGTTAACCATATAAATAAATCAGCTGCCATTATCATGGAAACGTTTGATTTAAAAATTATTCAATACAAATAGATATAAAAATAAATATAGTAACAATTATATTAATGGAATAAAAAAAAGATTAAAATTAATTTCACACATGTATTATGGGCTTGTTTGCAAAAACAACTAAAAACTTATAATCACTTTTTTATTTAAAAAGTTGGGTCTCACCAACTTTTAAAGAGAGTGATTTTACACTTTTCAAATGATTTTGCAAACAAACCCTATATCACTTAATTCAGTTTGCAACATATACTTGTTTTTTCATCAGATAGCAACATGTACTAATTTTTTTTACAAAATGCTACATAAAATTAATTTTTATTCTTTTTTTTTTTGCCGTGCTATATTTGTTAAGATTATACTTGTCATTCCATATTATTTATTTACTTAATTTATATTATAATTATTAATAATAAAAAATTGATGTTAAAAAAATCTAATTTCTATATAACGACGATAACATAATTGGAATTCGATTTTTAACCCCATGGAAGAAATAAGATTTTTTTACCGGCATCGATTTTTAAGTGGCAAAAAATAAATATAAATATATTATTGATATAGATTGACGAATATAACCTTGAAAAATATAGCACTCACAAGAAAAAAGAATAAAACTTAAGTATAGATTGCAATTGGTCAATTTTCCATAGTACATGTTACAGTTTATTAAAAAAATTAGTACGGATTGCAAATTAAAATAAATGATATAGTACAGGTCGCAAATTGATATTAACCCTAAAAAAAATCTCAATATTATCTCTTCTAATTTCTAAACAAGAAAATTATTAATTCTCGTCTTTTTTTATAATCATTCTTCTTAATCAGTCTTCGTATTACAACTAATACAAAAAATTTGTCAATATTTTTAAAATTAGAGCACAACA
The DNA here is from genome assembly GCA_026898435.1 of Prunella vulgaris. Lineage (NCBI taxonomy): Eukaryota > Viridiplantae > Streptophyta > Magnoliopsida > Lamiales > Lamiaceae > Prunella > Prunella vulgaris. The sequence goes on from JAPKLY010000005.1 coordinate 2,496,051, forward strand.
TCAATAATATAACCAACATAAAAACAAAAAATCACCGAAAATATTCGTGGAAAAAAATCATTCTTAATTTCATAATGAAACACCCCTATGAGATAAAGTTTCATTTTAAATTAATTACAATATATTTAATTAACTAATAGCCATTAATCTTAATAAAATGAGGATATTGTTCTTCGTATTACAATGTGAAATACATCATAAATGATACCTTATCAAGTTTTCATGGAACTCAATTACCAAACAAGGTAGAATAGCGGCCAATAAACCCTGGTATAAAACAAAATTTTGTGTAAGATTGTTTCGCAGTGAGATCACTATTCACTATCACTTAATTTTCAATAAAAATGATATTATTATTTTTAATGTAAAACATATCACTTTTATAAAACTTGTCTTAAAATAGAAGATTCCATTACATTGTACAAATATTTTAGAAGTGATACTGCAATTTATTCAATGTAATATGTATTATTTTTCTATTTTTTAATCTTAAAATGATGAGCAACACTTGCGTAAAAATTTTTACCGTAATTTTTTTACTAAAAATAACAAAAAGGACGCCACTGCCCTTGCATGCAATTCGCTAAAAAACTTAATTTCTCGCTGGCCCATCATAACACATTCGCTGGAGTGGCATATAACATATTTTCACTGGATGGTGACATATTTTCACTGGATGGTGATCAAAAGGTAAATGTTTTTCTTTTTTTAAGTTTATTTCATATTTTATTTATTTGAAACTTGTGTATTCATTTAATAAAATTCAAATAATATTATGTTATAAATTTAAAACTTTGCTATCAGATTATATTACTATATAGATAAAAATATGTTACTAAAAAACAAAATATGTATTATAAATCTTTAAAAAAATTAATTTTTTATACTTTTAAAGTAACTATAAAAAGTATATAGTTTTGCTTCCTAGTTTATGTTACTATACGGGCAAATATATGTTACTTTAAGGACAACATGAGTTTTTATAAGAATAAATATGTGTTTCTTATTTATTCATCATCCCCTTAAAATTTAGGTATATTTAATCATGTAGTAATACAACTTTTATTATTTTATAGTATGTGTTATTAAATGAAAAAATAATCATTTCTATAAAAATAAATAATATATTTATGAAAAACTAATATTTATTCTTATAATAACACACATTTACTCTTTATATTATATAAAAATATTTATTCTATAGAAATAATTGAATATATGTAAAAAGAATAATATTTTATATGATAGTAACATACATTTGCTCTAATTGTAACACACATTTGCTCCTCATTTTGTGTTACCATATGGGCAAATGTATGTTACTATATGGGCAAATGCATGTTACTATTATATAAAATATAATTTTATAAAAATAAATAACTATATTTGTGAAAAATTAATATTTATTCTTATAGTAACACACATTTTACTCTTTATATTGTATAAAAATATTTTCTCTACAAAAATAAATGAATAAATGCACAAAGAATAACATTTATATTATAGTAACATACATTTTCTCTAATTGTAACATACATTTGTTCCCCAATATGTGTTACTTTAAGTATAAAATGAGTTTTTTATAAGAATAAATATGTGTTTGTTATTTATTCTTAATCCCTTAAACTCTAGGTATATTGAATCATGTAATAATTGTGATACCTGAGTTTCTCACTATCATTGGTCAATATATTTCATGTGTTGAATGTAATTTATTTATTGATATGCTAATTGCTTGAAAATATTTCATGTGTTAGGTGCACTTTAATAATTATTATTATGCTATTTATTATTTGAGGGCATTTTATTTTATTCATCTGTTATTTATAATTTTGTGTTATTTATCTTGTTTTAAATTTTGAATTATTTGTATGCTTCAACATGTCTAGTAATGAAGAAGTCAAGCATAATTTATTTAGATTTTATTGAAATAATTATTGATTTACAAATATTAGAAATGAAATTGCTACACTAGTTCATTTATGTTCTTTATGCAATATGTTTATTACTAGATAAATTATTGAGACAATAGTATTGAAGGATGTGAACTTTAATTGTTATCATGTTATTTACTATTTGAGTACATTTTATATTATTCATATGTTATTTGTGATGTTGTGCTAATTATTTTACCTTTAAATGTTAAACTATTTATTGAATTGGTATAAGTTTTTATTTGTTTATTAATGAAATGATTCGTGTTTAATTTATTTGAGACTCTTGTATGATATAAATGTGTTGTGCAAATTCTTTGGGTATTAATGGGGTAAGTTAAGTGTAGATTATTTGAGATTAATTGTAGTAAATAAATAGAATAATTAAATATATATATTATAATATTATTAATATATATACGTGTGTTAAGAAGGAGTAATAACAATAAAAATTTATATATACACACGTTTACTAGTAATAACAAGTAACATGGATTGTTGTTAGTATGATGAGGCATTAACGAAATTAAATAATAACAATAACTAATATAATATTAATATATGTATACGTGTAAGTTGCAGATGCAACATCTGTTGGAAATTGGTTTGGAATATGAGTGGTTGACCCAAGTTTGACCAATTTTATCATGATGTTCCATTGGTGAAAAATGGAATTAAGTTGCAAAATATTAATCTGCGTTCGGAGTAGATGAATTTGGGATATTAATTTGTTCAAAACCAATTTCGGGTGAATGAGTTATTAATACATGAAGTTAGCAACTTAAACATGTTGAAGAAAGAAAATAAGGGAGAAAATATGGAAATATTCCTTTGTCCCAAATAGGAAAATGTGAAGGCTTTGGAGTCCCTTATATGTAGACTTGTGTACAATAGAATTAATAATATTCTATGGTCTACATGTTGGTGCCTTAAGGTTAGCCCGATGGGCTAACCCAAAGACCCTCATGCTACACCCGCACCCGCACGGGCTTGGGCTCGGGCACTTGCACGTCGCACATAGTCGCATTGGGCGCTTTAGAGGCCCACTTTGCACTTCGCGAGGAGCCTTTAATTTTTGGAACGGGTCGGGCGCGGCTCGATCAAGGCTCAGTACATGGGTGTACGGACCGTGTCGGTTCGATCTGCTGGTTCAGGTCGGACTCTGGTGTACGGACCGTCACGTCGGTTCGGTTCGGCTGGTACGGGTCGGACTCTTGTGGATCGAACCCGGGTCGCCCGTCTGGGAGTCAGAATGGGCGCGCGTCCAGTGGGGTTCGAACCCTAGTCAGACAAGCACAGATCAGATTCAGTGTGCAGCCAACGGGTGCGATCAGAGCCCTTGAAAATCAAGAGGTGTGATCTAAGGGCTCAGATTCAAAGGTTGGAAAAGATGCAGCCTTTCACCAAAAGGCACGACATCTCTTCAATTATTATAAATAAGACCCCAGTATTTATTCCAGCATTCTTTCACAACCAAAATAAGTCTTCTCCTCTCTAAAAGCATTCAAGCATTCTAAGTGTGCATTAGAGTCGTGTCGGGAGTTCCGAATACCTATTTTGCGATTCGCTGATAACTTCTGATTTGTAGTGCAACAATCTGAAGTTCTTAAGTCGTTGTATCTTGGGGACGGTTGTCTACGATCCGCATTGCACCAGTGTACCGGGGTAATAACGTCTTACGGAGAGCGAGTGAAACTCGTGCCTCGACTTTATGTTTCTAAGTCCGTGTCAACATTTTCATCTTCCCATACACACTCCACTATTTTTTAACAATCGTAAGACGTTATTTCGTGTATTCGAAAATGTCTACTTCATCAACTCCTACCCTTCCTCCTGCTCACTCGGAGAAACCGGCCAAGTTTGTCGGTACTGATTTCAAGAGATGACAATCTAAGATGCTGTTCTACCTAACTACTCTCAATCTCTCACGATTCTTGAGGGAAGATCCTCCTACTGTGGAGGAGGGGAGCGACGACCAAGACCAGTTGAATGCTCGAGATGCATGGAATCACAGTGATTTCCTATGCCGAAACTATATCTTAAATGGTTTAGACGATACCATGTATTCCGTCTATGCAACCTTCAAGACCGCCAATGAATTGTGGGGGTCTTTAGACAAGAAGTACAAAACGGAGGATGCCGGCACGAAAAAATTCATTGTCAGACGGTTCCTCGACTTCAAGATGATCAATTCGAAAACGGTCATAGAACAAGTTCGAGAGTTGCAATTGATAATCCATGAGATTCATGCTGAGGGAATGCAACTTTCAGAATCCTTTCAAGTAGCTGCCTTGATAGAGAAGCTACCGCCTCTTTGGAAGGATTTCAAGAACTACCTCAAGCACAAACGTAAAGATATAGGCCTTGAGGACTTGATCGTGAGACTAAGGATTAAGGATGACAACCGAAAATTTGAAGTCAAGAACGACAAGAAAAATGGAGAGGCACGTGTGAATTTGGCTGAGTTCGGGAAGGGCAAAAAGAGGAAACATGCTGGCAAACAACAAAAACCTGCAAACAAACGGTTTAAAGGTAACTGTTATAATTGTGATAAATCCGGACACAAATCAAATGAATGTCGACAGCCAAAGAAGGTCGATCAGAAGCAGCATCAGAATCAGGCCAATCTTGCCGAGCACAAAGCCCTGAAAGAAGGAATGTCTGAACTTGATCTATCTGCAGTCGTGTTTGAGGCAAATCTGATAGATAATCCGAGGGAGTGGTGGGTTGACACAGGGGCTACCCGTCACATCTGTTCAGACAAAGACCTATTCTCCACCTATCCACCAATCAATGGAAGAAAGCTCTTCATGGGTAACTCCGCAACATCAAACTTAATTGGATTGGGAAAGGTGGTGCTGAAGATGACCTCGGGAAAAGAACTAACTCTTGTGGATGTGCTGCATGTCCCGGATATTCGCAAGAACTTAGTCTCCTTGTTGAACAAAGCCAGATTTAAGTTAGTATTTGAAGGTGATAAATTTGTACTGACCAAAGGTGGTCTATTTATTGGAAAAGGTTACCTTGAAAAGGGCCTTTTCAAAATGAATGTACTAACTGTAAAGCGTGACATTAAGCACAATATTAATGAAAGTAGTATTAATTACTTGGCTGAGTGTTCTAATTTATGGCATGGTAGATTAGGACATGTAAATCAAAATACACTACGATACTTGGTGTACTTAGATTTACTCCCTGCAATGGAAGTGGATTCACAAAAGCGTGAGATCTGTGTTGAGGCAAAATTGGCTAAAGCACCATTCCATTTTTTGGAAAGAAGTACTACACCTCTAGAACTTATTCACACTGACATATGTGTTTTGAAGTTTGCACCAACTAGAGGTGGTAAAAATTACTTCATAACATTTATCGATGATTGCACAAGATATTGTTATGTGTATCTTTTGAAGAACAAAGATGAAGCTATTGAAGCTTTCAGAAATTATAAGAATGAGGTTGAGAATCAACCTAGCAAAAGAATCAAAAGGGTTCGAAGTGATAGAGGTGGAGAGTATGTTGCTCCGTTTGAAGAATTTTGTGCACAAAATGGCATTATTCATCAAACTACTGCTCCATACTCACCTCAATCAAACGGCTTTGCAGAACGCAAAAGTAGAACTCTAAAAGAGATGATGAATGCTATGTTGATTAGCTCAGGCCTACCCCAAAACATGTGGGGGGAAGCAATACTATCAGCTAACCACATTCTTAATAAATTACCACACAAGAAGAGGGATAAAACTCCATAAGAGTTGTGGAAAGAAAGAAAACATTCCTACAATTACCTCAAAGTGTGGGGGTGCCTAGCTAAGGTTGAAGTACCTAAGCCAAAACAAGTGAAAATAGGGCCCAAAACTGTTGATTGTGTCTTCATTGGATATGCTCACAATAGTAGTGCATATCAATTTTTGGTGCACAAATCTGACGTTTCTGAAATGAACGCAGTAATGACTATTGAGTTAAGAAACGTTGTGTTCTTTGAAGACATATTCCCTAAGAAGAATAGGGAAGAAGTAAGTTCGCGTAAGAGAACTTATGAAACTGCTAATGGTTCACATGAGGTTGACAAAGAACCCAAGGTTGATGAGGAACCAAGATGCAGTAAACGAGCAAGAAAAGAAAAGTCATTTGGACCAAATTTTCTTTCATATATGATGGAGAATGAACCCAGGACAATTCAAGAGGCATTGTCCAGTCCAGATGCACCTCTCTGGAAAGAGGCTATAAATAGTGAAATTGAGTCCATGATGCACAACCATACTTGGGAGTTGGTTGATCTTCCTCCAGGTTGTAAACCGTTGGGATGCAAGTGGATCCTAAAAAGGAAGTATAAAGCAGATGGATCAATTGACAAATATAAGGCTCGTCTAGTGACAAAAGGGTTCAAACAAAATGAGGGATATGATTTCTTTGATACATATTCTCCTGTTACAAGAATTACATCCATTAGAGTTCTCATTGCTATAGCAGCACTGCATGATCTCGAGATTCATCAAATGGATGTGAAAACAACATTCCTGAATGGCGAATTGGATGAAGAAATATACATGGAACAACCTGAAGGGTTTGTTGTGCCTGGACAAGAGAAGAAAGTGTGCAAACTTGTAAAGTCCTTATATGGACTCAAACAAGCACCTCTCCAATGGCATGCGAAATTTGATAATGTAATGTTATCAAATGGTTTCAAAACCAATGAGTGTGATAAGTGTGTTTACATTAAAGGCACTTAAAAGGAATACGTGATAGTATGTCTATACTTGGATGACATGCTAATAAAGGGGAGTAATCATGACATAATCGTGAATACTAAGAACATGTTGAAGAAAAACTTCGACATGAAAGACATGGGTCTTGCTGATGTAATTCTAGGAATGAAGATTTCTAGAACCTCGGATGGAATTGTCTTAACACAATCTCATTATGTTGAGAATGTACTTAAGAAATTTGATGTGTTTGACTATCCCCCAGCTAATAACCCTGTGGATGTCAGTCAACACTTAGCAAAAAACTGAGGAGACCCAGTGGATCAACTAAAGTATGCGAGAATCATCAGAAGTCTGATGTACTTGATGAATTGTACTCGACCTGATATAGCATATTCAGTAAGTAAACTTAGTAGGTTCACAAGTAACCCCAACAAGATTCATTGGACAGCTCTGATAAGAGTGCTTAGGTATCTAAAACATACGTTAAGTTTTGGAATCTTGTATACAAAATATATAGCAGTATTGGAAGGATATGCTGATGCGAATTGGATATCAGATTCAAAAGACTCCAAATCCACCAATGGGTATGTATTTACTATCGGTGGAGGAGCAGTGTCTTGGAAATCCTCTAAACAAACTTGTATAGCTCGTTCCACAATGGAATCGGAGTTTATAGCTTTGGACAAAGCCTTTGAGGAAGCAGAATGGCTTCGGTATTTCTTAGAGGATATTCCTTGTTGGACTAAACCGGTGTCTCCCATAATGATACATTGTGATAGCATGTCTGCTATTGGGAGGGCACAAAGTCACATGTACAACGGTAAATCTCGACACATTCGAAGGAGACACAATACCGTTAGATATTTGATCTCAAGTGGAGTAATCTCCATTGACTACTTGAAGTCAAAAGAAAATATCGCGGATCCGATAACCAAAGGCATAAATAGAGATCAAATGTGTACCGCGGTAAGGGGAATGGGGCTAAAACCCAAATATTAAAGGGTGTTCATAGCGGTAACTCAACCATGACGACTGGAGGATCCCAAGAACTTGGTTCAGTGAGACAACTAAAGTTATGAAGCACTCAAGAATGCACTTGAAAATCATTCTCAGCTCATTCTCGAACCCGCTCAAGTGCAAAATTGCATCCTGACTTGCCTTCAGGAGCATAAAATCCTGCCGACGTGTGGTAAGGATAAGCTTAATAGCTTTTAATGATTCTTATATCCCAAGGGTGGAGTAATGCAGGTTACTCTTGATAGGAGATCACCTATATAAGCGTTGAAGTGGGGCCGCTTCTAAACTGATGAACTCAGTACACACTTATGAATCCAAAATATGGTCCAGGGCCAAAATGGACAACAACGTGAGAACCAAAGGGTATTAAAGTTGTTGTTGTGTAAATGTCATTGTCTTGGTTTACACAAAAAGCCGACCAGTTCAAGACATCATGTTCACTGAGTGGCGAGTAAATCCGATGGCATCTTACTAGGGAAGGTTCAAAGCCAGTAACTACCTATCCCGATGAAGTAACGGTTCGTCGGAGCTTCCTTAAGTAGTCACATGCATTAATATCATTCATGTGGGGGATTGTTGGAAATTGGTTTGGAATATGGGTGGTTGACCCAAGTTTGACCAATTTTATCATGATGTTCCATTGGTGAAAAATGGAATTAAGTTGCAAAATATTAATCTACGTTCGGAGTATATGAATTTGGGATATTAATTTGCTCAAAACCAATTTCGGGTGAATGAGATATTAATACATGAAGTTAGCAACTTAAACATGTTGAAGAAAGAAAATAAGGGAGAAAATATGGAAATATTCCTTTGTCCCACATAGGAAAATATGAAGGCTTTGGAGTCCCTTATATGTAGACTTGTGTACAATAGAATTAATAATATTCTATGGTCTACATGTTGGTGCCTTAAGGTTAGCCCGAAGGGCTAACCCAAAGACCCTCATGCTACACCCGCACACGCACGGGCTCGGGCTCGGGCACGCTCACGTCGCACATAGTCGCATTGGGCGCTTTAGAGGTGCACTTTGCACTTCGCGAGGAGCTGAGGAGCCTTTAATTTTTGGAACGGGTCGGGCGCGGCTCGATCAAGGCTCAGTACGTGGGTGTACGAACAGCGTTGGTTCGATCGGCTGGTTTGGGTCGGACTCTGGTGTACGGACCGTCGCATCGGTTCGGTTCGGCTGGTACGGGTCAGACTCTTGTGGATCGAACCCAGGTCGCCCGTCTGGGAGTCAGAATGGGCGTGCGTCTAGTGGGGTTCGAACCCGAGTCAGACAAGCGCGGATCAGATTCAGGGTGCAGCCAACGGGTGCGATCAGAGCCCTTGAAAATCAAGAGGTGTGATCTAAGGCCTCAGATTCAAAGGTTGGAAAAGATGCAGCCTTTCACCAAAAGGCACCACATCTCTTCAATTATTATAAATATGACCCCAGTATTCATTCCAGCATTCATTCACAACCAAAATAAGTCTTCTCCTCTCTAAAAGCATTCAAGCATTCTAAGTGTGCATTAGAGTCTTGTCGGGAGTTCCGGATACCTATTTTGCAATTCGCCGATAACTTCTGATTTGTAGTGCCACGATCTGAAGTTCTAAAGTCGTTGTATCTTGGGAACGGTTGTCTACGATCCGTATTACACCAGTGTACGGGGGCAATTACGTCTTACGGATAGCGAGTGAAACTCGTGCCTCGACTTTGTGTTTCTAAGTCTGTGTCAACATTTTCATCTTCCCATACACACTCCACTATTTTCTAACAACATCCTTAGTTGCTAAGTTTAGGTATAATAATAAATAAAAGAAAAACTAATAATTATAATAGTTTATAAACTTAGGCGGTGAGGTTTAGTTGCTATCCCCAAAGCTTTCATAAGACCCAAATTCAGTTCACACATACAAACCAACTTGAGAAAGATAGAAAGGGTAGCGAGGAGTTTGCGACGTAGGAAGAAGAAAAAAAAGAATTCGATCTCGTTTCGATAAAAGCTTAGTTCCGGTAATTCTTGTGCATAAAATTTAATAGTGTATTTGTTAATTAGGAAGAAGTTTGAATAGAATTAATGATTTAGTAGATTTGAATAATATTTATAATTAATTGTTCTTAGATACGATATGAGAAGGTGCTAGGGTGCTTTAGGGGCTTATATTTTCGATGTGTTTGCGGATTTGAGGTAAGTAGAAATTCATTTGCACTGCAATGCATAAACATATTATTTTGTAAATTATTTACGTTTAAGTGATAACATGTGATTTTGAATAGATTGTAATATGTGAATTATGTCCTGTGAATATGTGAAAATGAGCTTATATGATCTATTTGATGTGGAATGAGCCTGTGAGCTCTATATGTTATGTTGAATGAGCCTGTGAGCTCTATGTGATGCGGAATGAGCCTGTGAGCTCTATATGTGATATTGAAGGAGTCGGTGAGCTCCATCATTGATGTGAACTGAACCTGTGAGTTCAATAATCGGTGAATGTTGTTAAATGTCATTGATTGCACGAGCATCATGCATATCATGCATTGAAAATTAATTGATTTTCTGAAAGTGGCCACTGATTATACACCGAGGGCGGGAGAGGCGACCTGGGAAGAAGCGACCCAGGGAAACCCAATATGGAAACCTGGTGTAGGCTACCTGGTGTAGGCCACCGTCTATTGTGATTTGGCTATTTGATTCGGAAGAGGCGACTTGGGAAGAAGCGACCCAGGGAAACCCAATATGGAAACCTGGTGTAGGCCACCGTTTCATTTGGTTCGATTTGGAAGAGGCAACCTGGGAAGAAGCGATATGGGGAAACCTGGTGTAGGCTACCTGGTGTAGGCCACCGTTTCATTTGGTTGTTCGATTCGGAAGAGGCGACCTGGGAAGAAGCGACCTGGGGAAACCTGGTGTAGGCCACCATCTCAGTTAATGATGTGGATTTTGGAGTTTTTCCGATGTATGACAGTGTGCCTAGATAGGGCCTTGGAGAGTTTCATAAATAAATTGGTGATTTCAAAAGAGAGTGCATGGGGAGGTTTTCAAAGGAATCACATCATCATGCATAATTTCTACTTACTGGGATTTATAAATCTCATTTAGTTTATGCATTCTAGGTAGTCCTGATGATATGTGATCTGGTTATGAAACTGGAGTAGCTGCGGTGCTTTTGCAGGCTTTTTGAGTTGCGGTGTACATAGATGACGACCTGCGGGCATGACTGTGGCTTATTTTGCTTATGTTGTGTTTTTTTTAAGCTTGTATTGTATCATATTGTAAAACTATGTATTCTGTTGTATGTTTTGGAGGTTACGTAGTTCGTTTCTGAGGTTTGAAACTGGCTTTGTGAATGTAAACAGGTTGTTGGGTTTGATAGAGTGTTGTGCTGTCGAAATGAAAAAAAATATTATAGCCGATTTTCTGGTCGAGTTTTATTTAAATTGGTCGTATGTTTGTGTGTGATAAGTGTGGTCGTGTCAGAGTGGTATCAGAGCACGGTTTGCTTCCTGTAGACTGTCTATGTACACGAGCTCAGAACTTGCAAGAGCCCGACTACTCCCAGTAAGTGCTTATTTAAATTTTGTTCATATTATGTGCATTATGAATTATGTTTGCCTCAGAATTTGAGTTTGATAATGTATGAGTTTGAAAATGTATAACTTGTTCTTGAATTATTGTATAATGAATGACAATTAGTTTCCAGGTTACGAGTTCTTTTATGTTTCAAAATCAAATATGGATAAATGATGATATGCTTTAGAATGATCCCTACTACCTTGCCTCTGTACAATACTACTGTTTCTAAGATGCTATTGTGTGATCGCCGCCACTGAGCCGCTGACTGCAGCAGTGTGTGCTCGTGAGCGTGTGTGATCGTGCATGTGTATTGAAGTATAGTACTTGTGTGGTAGTCATGGTACTTGTGGGTCTAGGTTTGTGTTAACTTATATTGGATGCATTGTGAATAATGCATGAGATCTGAATTAAGTACATAAACTACATGTTGTAATAGGATAGAGACAAGTTGTTTCTCGTTCCTACGCTATGTGATAAGTGCAATTACTTTGTGTTAATACACTACTGATTACGAGGATTAATGTTAGAGTGAATTACATGATGGTTTGTGAAGGGAGAAAATTCGTTTATCATCTGTAAAATCTCTATCTTTGTCTACTTTTGTGTTATTTGATTCTGGATTTATATATTCATTTGCATCCACTGAGTATATGAGAAAATTGGGTAGAACACCTAACCTAACCGAAGCCAGATTTGATAAGTTCCCCGGTGATTCGATACAAATCAATCAGATACTACGTTGATGCATTGTTCCTATTGAGGACAAAGAATTGTATGCAGACTTGATTGTGCTGGACCTGAATGATTATGATGTGATATTGGGTATGGATTGATTATCAAAATATGGTGCTACCATTGACTATCAGAAAAAAAAAAGAGTATTACATTTCAGCCGAATGGCGAAGAACCATTTTCTTTTATCGGAGTAAAGAAATGTTTCAGATCTTTAACAATATCAACCGCCAAAGCATGAAGATTACTGGAAAGTGGGTGTGAGGATTATTTGATAAGTGTGATGAGCATTGAGGGGCAACAATATTTTAGTGTTAGTGATGTACCAGTTGTACGAGGATATCCTGAGATACTTCCAGATGATATTTCAGGATTGCCACCAGACTGTGAAATTGAATTTGTCATTGAGCTACAATTTGGAGTGTCTCCTATTTCCAAATCGCTATATATGGCGTCTGCTGAACAAAAGAGCTGAAGATACAGTTGCAAGAACTACTAGACAAAGGTTTCATTCATCCTAGCTTCTCACCTTGGGGAACACCAGTTCTATTTGTCCGGAAGAAAGATGGTACTTCGAGAATGTGTATAGATTATCGGGAACTGAACAAAATCACAATCAAGAACAAATATACTTTACCTCGGATTGATGATTTGTTTGATCAGCTTCAGGGTGCATCTATCTTTATGAAGATTATCTTGCGATCTGGGTACCATCAGCTGAAGATAAAAGCAGAGGACATTCCTAAAACCGCATTCGGTACGAGATTTGGGCACTATGAGTTTCTTGTAATGCCATTTGGATTAACAAATGTCCCAGCAGCATTCATGGGCTTGATGAATCGAGTATTGAAAGACTTTCTGGACAGGTTTGTGATTGTATTTATTGATGATATTTTGATCTATTCGAAGACTAAAAAAGACCATGAAATGCATTTGAGAAGTGTGTTAGAGGTTCTGAAAGAGAAACAGTTATACGCAAAGTTAAAAAAATGTGAATTTTGGTTAGACCGAGTTGTGTTCTTGGAACACGTGATATCTGGAGTAGGAATTTCAGTTGACCCAAGAAAATTTGAAGCTATTAGTAACTGGCCACAACCTACAAATCCATCAGAGGTGCGTAGTTTTCTCGGACTGGCAGGGTATTATCGTCGATTTGTAGAGGGATTTTCCAAGATTGCTTCTCCTTTTGCACAATTGACTCGAAAGAACGTAGCTTATAAGTGGACAGAGTCATGTGAACAGAGTTTTCAGGAATTGAAGAAACGTTTGACATCAGCTCCTATCTTAGCAATTCCAACTGGGACTGGAGGTTTTAAAGTTTATAGTGATGCATCGAAGAATGGACTCGGGTGTGTACTGATGCAGAACGATAAAGTGATAGCCTATGCTTTTCGACAATTGAAAGAGTATGAAAAGAATTACCCTACCCATGACTTGGAGTTGGCAGCAGTGGTGTTTGCACTCAAAATTTGGAGACATTACCTATACGGCGAACATTGTGAGAGCTATACTTATCACAAGAGTTTGATGTACTTCTTCACTCAGAATGAACTGAACTTGTGACAGCAAAACTTTCGGTCTTAACACTTAGACCAACTTTGCTGGACCGAATTCAAATAGGACAATAGAATGATGAATACTTTGCTAAAGTTAAGAAAGGTATTACTTCAGGTGAATCTTCTGATTTCCAGTTGACTGACAATGATGTACTTCGATATAGAAACCGATTGTATGTACCTAATGTTGATAAGACTCATGAAGATGTGATGACCGAAGCACATTCGACACCCTATTCTGTACATCCTGGAGCTACTAAAATGTATAGGGATCTGAAATTGCACTATTGGTGGCCAAGTATGAAAAGAGACATTGCTCGATATGTTGAACAATGTTTGACTTATCAGCGGATTAAAGCATAACATCAGAGATCTGCAGGAACATTACAACCTTTGCTCATTCCGGAGTGGAAATGAGAGAATATTACAATGGACTTCGTCACAGGATTTGCCAAGACAGTTAAAGGTTAGGATGCAGCCTGGGTGATTGTGGACTGATTGACTAAATCAGCTCACTTCCTACCGATTTGTACCACATACTCTATGGACCGTTATGCTCAATTATATATACAAGAGATTGTCAGACTTCACAGTGTACCTCTCACTATTGTTTCAAACAGAGATTCTAGATTTTTATCTAACTGCTGGAAGAGCCTACACAAAGCGTTAGAGACTCAATTATCTTTCAGCACTGCGTATCATCCACAGACAGATGGACAATTAGATAGAACAATACAAATTCTGGAAGATATGCTCAGAGCTTGTGCGTTAGATTTTCAAGCATTTTATGGTAGAAAATGTCGATCTTTAGTACATTGGGATGAAGTCGGGGAACGAAAACTTTTGGGTCCAGATTTAATTAGAGAGATGAGTGAAGCAGTAATACAAATTCGAGAACGAATGAAAGCCGCTTAGAGCAGACATAAGAGTTATGCTGATAAAAGAAGAAGAAAACTAGAGTCCGAGGTGGGTGATCAGGTATTTCTAAAAGTTACTCCAATATAGGGATAATGCGATTCAGAAAGAAAGGGAAGCTTAGTTCAAGATACGTCGATTTATTTCATATTATTGAAAGAATTAGCGAAGTTGCTTACAGACTTGACTTGCCTGCATCTATGTCCCAAATACATAATGTGTTCCATTTGTCTGCATTGAGAAAGTAGGTTGCGAACCCATCACATGTTTTAAAAAGAGAACCTACATAGTTGAAATCAGATTTGAGTTATGAAGAAGTTCCAGTAGAAATTTTATTGCGGGAAGTGAAACAACTCAGAAACAAAGAAATTTCATTAGTCAAAATACTATGGAGAAATCAGTCAGTAGAAGAAACTACTTGGGAAAGGGAAGATAAGATGAGATCCAAGTATCTAGAACTTTTCAGGTAAGTGAAATTTCGAGGACGAAATTTTTATAAGGGGGGGAGGATGTGATACCCGAGTTTCTCACTACTCATTGGTCAATATATTTCATGTGTTGAATGCAATTTATTTATTGATATGCTAATTGCTTGAAAATATTTCATGTGTTAGGTGCACTTTAATAATTATTATTATTATGCTATTTATTATTTGAGGGCATTTTATTTTATTCATCTGTTATTTATAATTTTGTGTTATTTATCTTGTTTTAAATTTTGAATTATTTGTATGCTTCTACATGTCTAGTAATGAAGAAGTCAAGCATAATTTATTTAGACTTTATTGAAATAATTATTGATTTACAAATATTAGAAATGAAATTGCTACACTAGTTCATTTATGTTCTTTATGCAAATATGTTTATTACTAGATAAATTATTGAGACAATAGTATTGAAGGATGTGAACTTTAATTATTATCATGTTATTTACTATTTGAGTACATTTTAAATTATTCATATGTTATTTGTGATGTTGTGCTAATTATTTTACCTTTAAGTGTTAAACTGTTTATTGAATTGGTATAAGTTTTTATTTGTTTATTTATGAAAAGATTCGTGTTTAATTTATTTGAGACTCTTGTATGATATAAATGTGTTGTGCAAATTCTTTGGGTATTAATGGGGTAAGTTAAGTGTAGATTATTTGAGATTAATTGTAGTAAATAAATAGAATATTTAAATATATATATATATATATATATATATTATAGACAAATACTTATATACAAATTTCTACGGATCTTAGATCCGTAGAAATATCCATTTTTGAAAATTTGCGGGTCTAAACCGGGTCGGGTCGAATTTGAGTATTTTTTTCCAAAATTCGCTTAGCTTGTGATTTTCGCTCCCAGGTATGTTACAGTTGGGGCAAATGCATGTTACTTTAAGGCAAAATGTGTGTTACAACCAGATTAAATGTTGTTTTCTACACATATTCATTTATTTTTGTAGAAGTAAATATTTTTCATGCAATGTAACACATGCATATGTTACAGTGTATGTGTAACACATATTTATTCTTAATAAAAATACATTTTATCCTATAGTAACACACATATGCTCATATAATAACACAAATTGAGGAACAAATATGTGTTACAATTAGAGTAAATATGTATTACTGCAAATTTATGTTACAATTGGAGTAAATTTGTGTTACTGCAAATGTGTGTTACATCTAGAGTAAATGTGTGTTACTGCAAATGTATGTTACAATTAGAGTAAATGTGTGTTACTGTAAATGTGTGTTACAATTAGAGTAAATGTGTGTTACTGCAAGATCAAATGTGTGTTACTATATGCACAAACATTTATTTATCCTTATAAAAATATATATTATATTTTATATAACATATATAAGGTATTAAATGATGTATTAAGTGCATGAATAACATTTTATTAACATAAATCAACAAAGAAAATAAAAAATAAATTAAGTAACACATATTTATACTTGCAGAAATACATATTTTTTTTATAATTACTTGAAAAGTATAAAAAACTAATTTTTTAAGAATTAGTAACACATATTTTACCTAATTGTAACACTCTTTTGCCCAAATTGTAACATACCTGGGAGCGAAAAAATATATTTGTTGGTCCCGAAACGAGTACAATCAGTGTAAGGGGGGAATACACTGATGTCAGATTTTTCTGAAAGACTCAAAAAAATGCTCTTACACTCTCAGTCAGGATTCCTGAATTACTCAGTATGCTGAAGGTCCACAGGGACAGCAGGGACAGTTCAGTAACGAGTCAGATAAGCTGAGTGTGAGTAATGTGCTCGAAAGCTCAGTAGAGATAACAAACCTACTGACTGCTTGGAAGCGAGTCAGTTGGACTACTATCTCAGTGAGCTAGAGTACGTGCGGAAAGTGAGCCCTTATATTCTACTCGTTTTAGTTTCTGAAAACATTTTCTCGAACTTGCTTAGTAGACGGGTGATTAAGGCTGAGTGCACCGTATTAAGATTCAGGATGATTGATTCAGTCCTGAGGATAAAACAATGCAGAATGTTCACTTTATTATGATGATAGTTATGATCCTGAACAAAACAGTAAATCAGCACACAAGGGTCTTTTTAACGTGGTTCGGAGATAACCAACTCCTACGTCCACGACCTGATTTAACAGGAAGCTATCCTTAAAACCCTGAGGATAGGTGCTTGGTTTTACGTGCCAAGGGACACAAGTAGCCAACTTCCTCTCTTAGGAACTGACCCCTGGGCGTTTTACAAGACCCAGTCCTTCTAACCAACCAATCTCACACCCTGAGTGGTTTGGTATTTTGGTTTCCAACTGAGATAGCTCTAGCAATACAAAACAATTCTAAATATTAGAGTTATCGATCTAAGCAAATACAGAGTGAATCCTACTACAATACTAGGGAAATTTAATTGCAGAGTGTTGCTTATAGTATGCTTTGAGAGCTTGGATTCTTGAGAGTTTTCTCTTGGAAATTTCCCGTTAACCTTGAATGGGTGCAAGGTTCTCCATATTTATAGGCAAGATTCAAAATAGATCCGTTGGAGGAGATCTAATCAAATCTTTCCTATTTTGGGGTGGTTGCAGGCTAGAAATACTGTTTGACATAACCGTCATGCTTATTCTGGCAAGTCTGTCCCATCGCCTGCAACTTTGAGATGTATTAAATGCTGCGCAGACTCCGTACACACTTGTCGAAAGATCATTGGCTCTCCGTTCTAACGGCTAGTTGACTTTCAGACATTTGTCCTTCCTTGTACATTCAATACTCTGAGTCTCTTGTTAATAACTCAGTCTGAATGTTTGTCTTCATTGGAGTCTTACTGACATTCTCTTTGTCTCTTGTCCCATAGCATAAATAACCTTTTGTCTTTGACTTACATGTTTCAGGTGATCTGAACTACTGTCCGAGTCAGGTCTTATGTGTCTTCAGCACAGCCTGATAGATTATTCAGCCCAGTACGTGTAACCTTTATGCTTTGGACTTATATGGTTCAGATAAACTGAACCAAGGCCTAAGTCAGGTCTTAAGTGCATTCAGCACAGCCTGATAGATTACACTTACTCTTCACTGACTAAGATCTGTCCTGAGTATGCTTAGTGTACTCAGTAGAAACATCAGTCAATGGTACTTCAGGATTGACTTCAGGACGGATCATCAGGCTTCGATCTTCAGCTACAGACCCAGACAATCTTCAGCAAGACTGACTGACTCCTTCAGGGTGAATTATACTTCAGACTTCAGTAAATTGGGTCGACTCCAATATTCTTCAGTCTTCAGCAAGTTCCTCCTGTACTAAATTTCTAACCTAACTATCCTGAACTATTTTATCCTGAACATCTGTACTTAGGCAGATTCATCAGGGGTTTTGGGATCTAATCAAAATACTCAGATTGTCCCAACAATTTCCCCCTTTATGATGATGCCAAAACCCTTAAGCAAATTCCTATTCATCTATACAATCAACTGAATTAGTCAGCGAGAACAACTCAGTACCACCTGACAAACTAGGTACTTAGTCTATAAGATGAAAACAAGGAATGGGTTAGTACAGTTCTTGATAAGGATTCAGAAAAGTAAATTCAGGAGTCAACAAGAAGTTGTACTCAGGAAAAATAAATAACTTCATTGATTGATATGAGAATTACAAGTATCCTGAAGCTATTACAATTCCTGAATCAACTAGCTCCTGATCTAGTCTTCATCCTTATTACAAGCAGCTAGAGGAATCTCATACATCTCCAAAACTCGGTTCAGGACCTGTTTTATCCTGTTCCGATCACCAACAGCCCCTGCAGCGCTTCCTACTCTGACGATTTCTTCTGATATTGCTTTCCGGTCTAGTTGTTTGGAGTTCCTGAAGAGTGGAGGAGGGTACTTGATGAATTCCGGAGGAGCGATCTCTACACCTTCAGTGTCAGCATGTCTGATGATTTCAGCCCAGAGATCAGGGTGCTCCTGTGCCATCCAGTGATGGAGTATGACGTCTTTTTCTTCAGATAGATCGTCCCATAACCCCCACCACGTAGAATAGGTAGGCCCACCTATTCCGGATCGGAATCCATACCTCCTACACCTCTATAGGAATGAAGTCTTCCACAAACTGCAGTGGAGGAGGGCCTTGTTCTGAACTGACCACCATTTTCCTCTGAGTCTTCATCCGAGATCCAGAAGTCACAGATTTCTTCTTCTGAACCTGTGAAGTCAGATACTCATTGGACTCTTTCAAGCGTTGGATCTGACTGAGGAGCGAAATCTCCTTCATCTTCGCTATCTTTTCAGCTTCAATCATCACCATTTTCTTCTGAGTGGTCAACTCAGGTTGCATTTGTTCCTCCATCTCCTTATATAAAGGTTCCAAGGCAGGATCTTCAGAGGGCCTTAATCTCTTCGGATCTGAACCTTCAGCAGCTTCGATGGCAGCTGCTGATCTAGTCCTCTTCCTTTCAGCAGCTTTCAGTTCAGGGGGGAAGTCCTTCTTCTTTGCTTTCCCAGCAGCTATTTTCTTCTTCCCTTCCCCTTTTTGGCATCATCGTCATTGATTCGTTTGACAACCTCGTCTACTGACTCCGCCAATAATGTGAACTGACTGTCCATCTCAGTTTGCTTGCCCTGCAATTGCCCAATCTGCCTTGCCATCCCTCTCAGGCCAACACTTAGCTTGTTGACGGCTGAATTGTGCTCAGCTTTTAGCCGTCCTTCAAAGCTCATCATCCGATTGTTCAGGGCAGTAGCAATTGCATCCTTCTCCTGTTCAGACATCTCACTCAGAAGCTCTTCCTTCAGTTCAGCCTTCAGCTTGGCCAACTTTTCATCAATCAGTTGATCAATTCTTTCAGGCATTTGTTGATCAAGAAAAGTGGCAAGCTTGTTCTCCAGCTGAGTTTGCGCATCAGAGACCATTTGATTGCTGCTTTGAATGGCCCCTTTTGCTTGCTCAGAGATAACAGTGAGATCTACTGAGTATTGATTTCTGACTTCTCCAAGGAGATCGATGGCAGCATTCATATCAGTCCTCATCTCATTCAGGTCATGATCCAGTCTTTTCATCTTCTTGTTCAGCACTTCAGAATTTGAACCAACCCTACTAGTTTTTCTCTCGACAAGGATTACCCTTCTGTGAAGATTGGCAAGAGCTCGTGAGGAGTTCTGAACATATAGAGCCTTAGGGGTGATCCATTTTCCTCTGACTCGGATCAGACCTGGTGGACCCTCTCCTGAAGCCTCCGCAGTCCCGGGTCCCAGGATTGTTTCATCGGCCGGTGCACTGACTCCTTCAGTGCCACCTTGCTGAATGTCTTCAGCAATCATAATCTCTTCCTTCTCCTCTTCCTTCTCCTCCTCAACTCTTTCAGGCTCTGGCTCGGGGTAGATGCGTCTTACAGTTCTGATGAAGTCTACCATCTTGATCAGGTGATGTAAAGAATTCACGTTGAAGTGATCAAAGAGGGCAGCTTCAGTTTCCGCCATTTTCTCCCATCCTCTCAACTCCCCGAGCTGACTCAATTCAGGCCAAGTGGCATTCCTGATCATTGTGTAGGTGCGAAGTTGCACAACTGTCTCCTTCTGAGCGTCTGAGAGATCAGGAAACCTCCTCTCCACCATATCCACAGCAGTTCCCCTTGCCACAATCTCGAAATCGGGCAATGTGTTCTCATCAGGCGCAGGGAATGGCCATGGGGTTTCAGCCTGAACTGGTTCAGCAGCCTCATGAGCAGGTTCATCCTGATCCTTCTCCAAACTCTGATAGGTTGAGGCTATGTTGAGAATCAGTTGATCAAGATCAGGGGATGCAACGTCCGGAACAGAAGTAATGGGAGCAATGTCTAGAGCGGCCTGAGCCGGTTCCTTTTCCGGAGTTGCATGTTGAAAAGCTTCTTCAGCAACTCTCTCTTCCACGAGTTTCTTCTCTCGCTCTGCTGACCCTGAATAAAGGAATTTCAGTTTCTGTTGCTTGGGTCCTGAGCGCTTGGGCTTGTCCTCCGCTGGCTTTGCAATATCGGACTCTGAAGATATGCCCGTCTGAGCCTTGACTCTCCCAGTCGTGCTCGCCTGAGCCTTCTTCTTCTGAGTCTGTGGTCTTCTCTTGGTGCCAGCATCACCGGAGTAAGCCCTGAAGAGGTCAATCTTCGCTGGAATCTCGAGCGACTGGGCCTGATCAACGTCCCCGAGATCCAGGGTCTCCAAAATCAGTGAGATCTTGGTGCCAAAGTGCATTTTGGCCTCGAACGTCGCCTGACCCTCCGGCGAATACTTGATTTTGCTGGTCTCAGCTACCAGTAATTGGAGGAAGTAATCCTCCCAGTGAAAATTGTGTACTGAGGCGTCAGAAATTGCCATCATCGTATAAAGCTTTGGTCTGGAGATCTGCTCCAATCCTCCGGCAATCCCCATCACTCCCTGACTTGTCAGGTCGAAGAAGTGACGATTCTCAGTCCTCAAAACTGATTTGTTGAGGCCCGACCTCAGGATGACATCTCCATCTCAGAGAGACTGGAGAAAATCCTTCTCGTTCCCAAACCCGTAATCAACCGGGCTTCGTCCAGAGCAGGGAAGATTAAAAACCTCCTTAATCTTCTCCCTGATGTTGAAAGTGACCCACCTCCTGGTCATTTCCTCTTCTCCATCCTTCCCCTTCACACAGGAAGTCAATGGAATGCAAGTCTCCCACTCCTGGGAATCCTTGTTCTGTGCCATCTTGAGGTAGAAAGCAACAACCAGTCTCGGATGGAGTCTCTGGGGTCTTGCTGTGATAAACTGCAGAAGACCTGCATTTTCATATAATTCTTGCATAGGCAAGATATCTGGGTGGTTAGAAGAAAAATCCCCAAAGGGCTCGTAGTGGATTTCATTCCTGAGATGGAAGACATTCCCAAAGAATGATTCCGCCGAAGGAGACGCCATGGATTAAGTTCGAGATTTTGAAGAAAATTGGGTTTAGAGAAAATTTATTAAGGAAAGATTTGGGTGCATAAAGGTTGCAACGATGATCACTTCCCTTATTTATACTAAATTTCAGTTTTAATCGGATGGCTCAGAAAATAATGACTTATGAGATTCAATGGTCAAGATCAAAAAGTGAAATGCATGGTGCCTTTTCGATTTTTCAAAAGTAATTGGTCAAACTTTATCGAAAATTGTTCCCACCCACAGTGCATTAAATGCACATAAGAGCATGTCCGTATTTAATTCAAATAAATTGTATTAAATAATAACCGAATATTAAATGAATGGCTGGGATTAAATGATAAATTAAATTGATTTGATAATACAGTTAACAGTATCAAGGATAATGCACGCAAGATCTGATGACTAGATAAAAATCAGGAAACATACCAGTCAGTCAGATTCGTATTCTGACTGATACCACTCGTTGTTGGTCCATCAGGGTGACAAGCCCTGAGTTCAGTGTCCTGAAACTTAGTCAGTCTATACTGATCATCCTTTTCATACTGAATGTTCCCCCTACAACCATTCACATTCTCTTCTGAGATTTCTTCAATCTGAGTCCATATTAGTCATTCCCTCTGACCTTGAGCATTCTAATCAGAGATTCAGATTGAATCTCCTAAGCCTGGGTTAAGGAGTCCTAATTCTACTGATAGCTCAACAAATCTGGTTTCAGGCAAAGCCTTAGTCAGTATGTCAGCTCTCTGTTTTTCAGTAGGGACTCTCTCCATCCTGATGTCCTTCTTTTCAACATGATCTCTGATAAAGTGATGCCTGATGTCTACATGCTTACACCTTGTGTGTAAGACTGGGTTTTGGGATATGGCAATGGCACTATTATTGTCACAATAAATTGGGACTTCAGTGGCCTCAACTTGGTAGTCTCTCAGTTGCTGTTTCAGCCAAAGGATCTGAGAACAACAACTGCCTTCCGTCATATACTCAGCCTCAGTAGTAGACGTTGCAACACTGGTCTGCTATTTAGAAAACCAAGAGATCAGTTTACTCCCTAGAAACTGACATGTGCATGTAGTTGATTTCCTATCAAGCCTACAGCCTCCATAATCTGCATCTGAATAGCCAGTCAGT
Organism: Prunella vulgaris; assembly: GCA_026898435.1. Classification (NCBI taxonomy): domain Eukaryota; kingdom Viridiplantae; phylum Streptophyta; class Magnoliopsida; order Lamiales; family Lamiaceae; genus Prunella; species Prunella vulgaris. The sequence continues at coordinate 2,519,000 of JAPKLY010000005.1, forward strand.
TCTAGGTTGTCATCAGAGGGATACCAAAGTCCTAGATTTATTGTACCTCTCAGGTATTTCAGTATCTTTTTGGCACTCTCTAGATGACTCTTCTTTGGATCAGACTGATACCTTGCACAAACTCCAACTGCATAAGTGATGTCAGGACGACTAGCAGTCAGATACAATAAGGATCCTATCAGTGCCCTATATTCAGTCTGATTTACTGAGACTCCTTCTTTGTCAGGATCCAGCTTCTCATTTGTGTTCATGGGAATACGTGAGACTTTGCTGGACAGAACTCCGAATTTCTGAATCAAGTCCCTCGCATACTTGGACTGATTTATGAAGATTCCGGAGTCAGTTTGCCTGACTTGGAGACCCAGAAAGAATTTCATTTCTCCCATCATTGACATCTCAAATTTCCCAGTCATCAACTTGGAGAATTTCTCACAAAGCTTCAGATTAGGAGATCCAAAAATTATGTCATCCACATAAATCTGAACCAAGAGAATGTCCTCCCCTTCGGATATCCGGAAGAGGGTCCTATCCACTGTTCCTTTCACGAACCCGTGGTCTATTAGGAATTGGGATAATGTATCATACCAAGCTTTCGGAGCTTGCTTCAGGCCATAAAGAGCTTTCTTCAGGTGATACACCTTATTTCCAACTTCGAAACCTGGAGGTTGTTCCACATAGACCTCCTTGTTTAGTACACCATTCAGAAAAGCACTCTTTACATCCATCTGATACACTTTGAATTTCTTGAATGTTGCATATGCCAGAAATAACCTGATTGCTTCCAACCTGGCGACCGGAGCAAAGGTCTCATCATAGCCGATTCCTTCGGCCTGAGAGTAGCCCTTTGCTACCAATCTGGCCTTATTCCTGACTACAACATTCTTCTCATCCCTCTTGTTCTTAAAGACCCACTTGGTGCCAATGACATGTTGACGCCTAGGTCTCTCAACTAACTCTCAAACCTGATTCCGCTCAAACTGATTGAGCTCATCCTGCATGGCTAGGATCCAGTTGGGATCAGCAAGAGCTTCTTCTACGCTCTTAGGTTCCTGATCACTCAGGAAGCAGCAAAACATAGCGCTCTCACCAAAGGACAACCTAGTCCTTGCCCCCTCATTGATATCACCAATGATATCAGCCAATGAGTGATCATCTAGCCACCGCCTTCTGCTGACGGGAGCACTGGGAGCTGCTGACATTCTCTCGCCTGGTCCTGAAACGTTAGTCTCGACAATAATAGGCAAATAACAGGAACGAGCAAGAACAGGGGATACTGAGTCATTTCCTGAGGGTTGACCAATATCAGAGACATTGTTTCCCCCTACAGTGTTGGATTCAGTAACTGTCTCAGGTGCAGAAGCATCATCACCGACTGTACGTACCTCAGGTTGAGTCTGTGCCTCCGTCTGAGACTCAACATTCTCTGAGGCTGGGGGTAGCTGAGGGTTGGCCTGAGGTCCATCCCGATGATCATCATCATCATTCCATCACTTGGGAGCACTGACAAGCTTGATCTTGAATTCAGGATTCTTCAGGCTCAGTCTCGTTATCCTCTTGATAACCCCCTCAGTGTCAGGATTCGGAACCTGTTTCCTATGCACTGATGCAGTCTCATCAAATACAACATGAGGTGTTTCCTCCACACAAAGGGTCCGACAGTTATACACCCTGAAGGCTTTACTAACTGAGGAGTATCCTAAGAAGACTCCCTCATCAGATTTGCTATCAAAGGCTTTCAACTGGTCTTTCCCATTGTTCAGGATGAAACACTTACACCCAAAAATATGGAAATAAGAGATGTGAGGCTTCCTCTTGTTCCAAGTTTCATAAGGTGTCTGAGCATGTTGTTTGTTCAGCATAGATCGGTTCAGAGTGTAGCAAGCAGTGTTGATTGCTTCAGCCCAGTACTTCTTGGGCAATCCTGACTCAGCCAACATGGTCCTGGCAGCTTCCTTCAGGGTCCGATTTCTTCTTTCAGCTACCCCATTCTGCTGAGGGGTCCTAGCTGCAGAAGTCTCATGAGCTATACCATGGTTAGTACAAAAGTCAGTTATAATAGAGTTTATAAACTCAGTTCCTCGATCTGATCGGATCCTGACTATGCTCTGACCCTGTTCAGTACTCAATTGCTTGAGTAACTCTGGAAGCTTGACCTGTGTCTCCTTTTTGTTCAGCAAGAAAATAACCCATGTATACCTGGAATAATCATCAACAACAGCAAGGGTATATTTCCTACCATTTATGCTGACAGGAGTAACTGGACCAAAGAGATCCATGTGCAGAAGCTGAAGCACTCTGTCAGTTGAGAAGGCTTCTTTCACTTTGAATGAAGCTTTGGTTTACTTGCCTTCCTGACATGCTCCGCACACGTGGTCTTTGCTAAAAACTTCATTGGGTAGACCATCTACAAGTGAGAGTCTAGAAATTTTGTTAATAATCTTGAAGTTTAAGTGACTCAGGCATTTATGCCAAAGCCAACTGAGCTCAGAGGAGCTCTTAGCAACCAAACAAGTTTCAGGAGGACTGCTCTTGAAATCAGCAAAATATACATTGCCCCTCCTGATACCTGTAATCAGAACCTGTAGTGTAGATTTGTCCTTCACAAGACACATGTTAGATGTAAATTCTACACTATATCCTCGGTCACAAAACTGACTGACCGAGAGTAAGTTATGTCTCAGTCCCTCTACATATGATACATTCAGTACACGGACAGAGCCAATAACAAGGGTTCCGAATCCTCTGGTGAAACCCTTAGAGTTATCACCAAAGGTTACCTGCGGGCCTTCCTATGCTACATAATCCTGAAGGAGATCACGAAATCCGGTCATGTGCCTGGAACATCCTGAGTCCAAGTACCAGTCCTTCATCAGATCCTCCTTCCTCTTCTTGTAGCCCGCAGCGACCTGAAAAGAATCAGGCCTCAGGTACCCATCTCGTATTGGGTCCTACTGAGTCAGTCATACCCTTCGGGATCCAGATTTGTTTAACAATTCTGATAGCATCAGAAGTGTAAACCTGTCTCCCTGAAACATCAACATACACAGTCTTCTTCCTTTGTGCCCGGGAAGTTGAGGGTGTATGGGTGTCAGCCTGAGGTTCAGGAGCCCTATATTGATTCTTGGGGGTGGGCCTCCTGTTCCTCCTTGGCCTGGGTGCATTGGGCTGAGTTTGATCCCGAGAAGGAGCAGCTCGGGCCTGACCTCTTGGCACTTGAGGTCTGACCTGAGAGTTATCGGAGTCAGGTCTCCGTTGCCTTTCAGAGACCACCTGGTTTGTCCTTCTCCTTTGAGGATTAGGACGCTCCTGATGGGCACTGTGCCCTGTCTGAGGAATCTGGACCTCAGTAGTCCTTGGCTTTGCCTGAGGCCTCCTTTGACTGGAGTTCCTTCCATCCTGAGCATTTATGGGCTGAGCCTGAGAAGTGCTAGGGACATAATTCTTTCCAGTTTGAGGATTCCTAGGCTGAGCCTTGGAGTTCCCTTGATCTGTCTTCCTTGACTCAGGATGAGAAGCCTTGACCTTTTCCTTAGGTTTAGGTCTTGGTTTCTCAGCCCTTTGCCTGACAGGTTCAGCAGGCATTTTCTCCTTCCCTTTGCCTTTATCCTGACGAGCAACACTTAAGCTCTTGTCATCAGTTAGGGCAGGGACAAACTTCTTCTGAGAGTTGCTCCCTGAAGCACCTCTCTTCTTTTTGCCCTTTGGGTCTTTTGAGGCATCATAGCCTAACCCAGCTTTAGCACCATCAGTCACCTGAGAGAAACTTGTTAACTCATCAACCACTTGGGTGGATGTGTATAACTTCTTCAGCTTAACCTCAAGATGCCCATTTGTTTCTTTCAGGGCCTCAATTTCAGTGGTGTATTGAAGCACCAACTCTTCATGAGCTTTCTCTTTTGAGATCAGCTCAAGATCCCAAGTGGTTTGCTAAGCACAAAGGCAAGCTTGCCACTCAGTTTCGAACATCACTCTAAGAGCAATTCGCTCAATCATCAGTTGTTCCTGAGCAAGGAACAAATCAGTATCACGAGTCTCAATCAGCGAGCTGATTAAACCCTTCAGTCTTTCTACCTCCAGTGGAGCTTCATCATGCTTGTTCCGAGCATGAAGTAGCTCTTCCTGAAGATGCACTAATCTGAGGGCTTCTTCAGTATCTCTTACTCTGAGAGACTCAGTTAACCGATCGTTCTCCCCACTCAGTTTTGCATTCACATCCACTGTGTGAGTATGAGTCTCCTGCAGCCTTGAGAAGTCAACCATCAATTGCTCTAGGGCGAGCTGAAGGTCGAGTTCTCCTGCTGAATCTGAGCAAAGCTCAGGTGCGTGATCAGGAGAAGAGGCAGAAGAACATACCTCATCATCTGCCATCAGGCAGAGGTCATCGTACTCCTCATCGGAGAAGAGTTCAGGGGACCGGTGTCCTGGGCCATCTGAATCTGAGGAGTCCTCAGCAAGCAATGCTCTCCGGTCTGATGCCCTGAGCTCTCTCTTGGCTCTCCGATCCTCTCACTCACGAGCACTGAGCTCCGGACAATCATACTGATAATGTCTGGTCTTTTTGCAGTGGTAGCACTGATCTACATTAGAAACAAGTTTCTTGTAAGTGTACCTTTTATCAGATGACTCCCTCCTGCTCCCTGATGATCGTTCAGGTTTGGAGCTGGATCTTCTAGGCTTATCATCTCTCCTCTTCTCATCTCTTCGTCGCTCAGGCTCATTGCGATCCCTCCTGGAATCTGAGCCCCTCTTTTCTTCTCTTCGGGGACTCGATCTCCTGGGGCTGGAGTACCTGCGATCACGGCTGTCAGTATAAAATTTCTTATACCTTCCGAATCGAGAGTTCAGTTTCTCGAAACGCCGCGCCATCAGGCTGTATTCCAAGGCTAGCTCATCCTTGTTCATGTCCTTCAGAGACTTAGAGCCAGATCCAGCCTCAGGCTCAGGAGTAGCTTTAAGAGCCACGCTCTTTTCCTTTTCAGGAGTCTTCTCCTCACTAACTTCCTCACTGACAACACCCTTCTTCTTCCTCTTATCGAGGTCGAATTCCAGAGCCTTTAACTCTGAGAATAGGTGAGAGTGAGTAATGTTGGTAAGGTCCTGAGTGTTCTTCAGTAGGATCACTCATGTGTCCCATCTTTCAGGGAGACAGTTCAGGATTTTAGAAGACACCTCCCTCATGGGAAACTTCTTCCCAAGGGTTGCTAGCTCGTTCATCATCTTAATGAACCGAGCTTCTATCTGATCGATGGATTCTCCTTCTAACATCTGGAAGGCTTCAAACTTCCTAATTGCAAGATCTCTCTTGTTCTCTTTGATCTTTTCTGATCCCTCACTCATCTCTCTCAGAGCATCCCAGATCTCCTTTGCAGTCCTTAGATGCATGAGCCTGACCGAATTCTCGTAAGAAACGGTGTGGAGTATAATGTTTTTGGCAACATTATCCAGTCCGATTTGCTTAATTTGATCAGAATTAAGCGCAGACCTCTCCACTTCTTCATCTCCGGCGGTTGGAACAGGAACATTGCCAGCAACAGGCCAGGTCATCTGAAGATTCCTAATAAACTTTATCGGACCCTGCTCAATCACCAGAGGCATCTGATCATGGATGGAATAGAGATGTGCGAGTACCCTGAATTTCCAATAGTCATAATTGTCAATAGAGAATTCAGGAAGATTGCCTTCGAGGCGTTTAGAACCGGATGCCATGATATGCAGTTTTCAGAAACGAGATCTATTCAGAAGACCACCAAAAGTTTCTCCTCAGAAACAGTTGGTAAACAAAGTCAGTGGCCTTTTGAACCACTGCTCTGATACCACTTGTTGGTCCCAAAACGAGTACAATCAGTGTATGGGGGGAAATACACTGATGTCAGATTTTTCTGAAAGACTCAGAAAAATGCTCTTACACTCTCAGTCAGGATTCCTGAATTACTCAGTATGCTGAAGGTCCACAGGGACAGCAGGGACAGTACAGTAACGAGTCAGATAAGCTGAGTGTGAGTAATGTGCTCGGAAGCTCAGTAGAGATAACAAACCTACTGACTGCTTGGAAGCGAGTCAGTTGGACTACTATCTCAGTGAGCTAGAGTACGTGCGGAAAGTGAGCCCTTATATTCTACTCGTTTTAGTTTCTGAAAACATTTTCTCTGAACTTGCTTAGTAGACGGGTGATTAAGGCTGAGTGCACCGTATTAAGATTCAGGATGATTGATTCAGTCCTGAGGATAAAACAATGCAGAATGTTCACTTTATTATGATGACAGTTATGATCCTGAACAAAACAGTAAATCAGCACACAAGGGTCTTTTTAACGTGGTTCGGAGATAACCAACTCCTACGTCCACGACCTGATTTAACAGGAAGCTATCCTCAAAACCCTGAGGATAGGTGCTTGGTTTTACGTGCCAAGGGACACGAGTAGCCAACTTCCTCTCTTAGGAACTGACCCCTGGGCGTTTTACAAGTCCCAGTCCTTCTAACCAACCAATCTCACACCCTGAGTGGTTTGGTATTCTGGTTTCCAACTGAGATAGCTCTAGCAATACAAAACAATGTTAAATATTAGAGCTATCGATCTAAGCAAATACAGAGTGAATCCTACTACAACACTAGGGAAATTTAATTGCAGAGTGTTGCTTATAGTATGCTTTGAGAGCTTGGATTCTTGAGAGTTTTCTCTTGAAAATTTCCCGTTAACCTTGAATGGGTGCAAGGTTCTCCATATTTATAGGCAAGATTCAAAATAGATCCGTTGGAGGAGATCTAATCAAATCTTTCCTATTTTGGGGTGGTTGCAGGCTAGAAATACTGTTTGACCTAACCGTCATGCTTATTATGGCAAGTCTGTCCCATCGCCTGCAACTTTGAGACGCATTAAATGTCGCATTAAATGCTGCGCAGACTCTGTACACACGTGTCAAAAGATCATTGGCTCTCCGTTCTAACGGCTAGTTGACTTTCAGACATTTGTCCTTCCTTGTACATTCAATACTCTGAGTCTCTTGTTAATAACTCAGTCTGAATGTTTGTCTTCATTGGAGTCTTACTGACATTCTCTTTGTCTCTTGTCCCATAGCATAAATAACCTTTTATCTTTGACTTACATGTTTCAGGTGATCTGAACTACTGTCCGAGTCAGGTCTTATGTGTCTTCAGCACAGCCTGATAGATTATTCAGCCCAGTATGTGTAACCTTTTTGCTTTGGACTTATATGGTTCAGATAAACTGAACCAAAGCCTAAGTCAGGTCTTAAGTGCATTCAGCACAGCCTGATAGATTACACTTACTCTTCACTGACTAAGATCTGTCCTGAGTATGCTTAGTGTACTCAGTAGAAACATCAGTCAATGGTACTTCCGGATTGACTTCAGGACGGATCATCAGGCTTCGATCTTCAGCTTCAGACCCAGACAATCTTCAGCAAGACTGACTGACTCCTTCAGGGTGAATTATACTTCAGACTTCAGTAAATTGGGTCTACTCCAATATTCTTCAGTCTTCAGCAAGTTCCTCCTGTACTGAATTTCTAACCTAACTATCCTGAACTATTTTATCCTGAACATCTGTACTTAGCCAGATTCATCCAGGATTTTGGGATCTAATCAAAATACTCAGATTGTCCCAACAATATTATTAACATAAATCAACAAAGAGAATAAAAAATAAATTAAGTAACACATATTCATACTTGCAGAAATACATATTTTCTTTATAGTTACTTGAAAAGTACAAAAAATTAATTTTTTAACAATTAGTAACACAAATTTTGCCTAATTGTAACACGTCTTTGCCCAAATTGTAACATACTTGGGAGCGAAAAAACATATTATTAACATAAATCAACAAAGAGAATAAAAAATAAATTAAGTAACACATATTTATACTTGCAGAAATACATATTTTCTTTATATTTACTTGAAAAGTACAAAAAATTAATTTTTTAAGAATTAGTAACACAGATTTTGCCTAATTGTAACACGTCTTTGCCCAAATTGTAATATACCTAGAAGCGAAAAAACCTGAAACTACAAGTTGCGCGAATTTTGGAAAAAAATGTCTAAATCTGACCCGACCCGGTTTAGATCCGCGAATTTTTCAAAAATGAATATTTCTACGGTAGAAATTTCTACACAAGTGTTGCTCTATATTATAATATTATTAATATATATACGTGTGTTAAGAAGGAGTAATAACAATAAATATTTATATATACACACGTTTACTAGTAATAACAAGTAACATGGATTGTTGTTAGTATGCTGAGGCATTAACGAAATTAAATAATAACAATAACTAATATAATATTAATATATGTATACGTGTAAGTTGCAGATGCAACATCCTTAGTTGCTAAGTTTAGGTATAATAATAAATAAAAGAAAAACTAATAATTATAATAGTTTATAAACTTAGGCGGTGGGGTTTAGTTGCTATCCCCAAAGCTTTCATAAGACCCAAATTCAGTTCACACATACAAACCAACTTGAGAAAGAGAGAAAGGGTCGCGAGGAGTTTGCGACGCAGGAAGAAAAAAAAAATTCGATCTCGTTTCGATAAAAGCTTAGTTCAGGTAATTCTTGTGCATAAAATTTAATAGTGTATTTGTTAATTAGGAAGAAGTTTGAATAGAATTAACGATTTAGTAGATTTGAATAGTATTTATAATTAATTATTTTTAGATACGATACGAGAAGGTGCTAGGGTGCTTTAGGGGCTTATATTATCGATGTGTCTGCGGATTTGAGGTAAGTAGAAATTCATTTGCACTGCAATGCATAAACATATTATTTTGTAAATTATTTATGTTTAAGTGATAACATGTGATTTTGAATAGATTGTAATATGTGAATTATGTCCTGTGAATATGTGAAAATGAGCTTATATGCTCTATTTGATGTGGAATGAGCATGTGAGCTCTATATGTTATGTTGAATGAGCCTGTGAGCTCTATGTGACGCGGAATGAGCCTGTGAGCTCTATATGTGATATTGAAGGAGTCGGTGAGCTCTATCATTGATGTGGACTGAACCCGTGAGTTCAATAATCTGTGAATGTTGTTAAATGTCATTGATTACACGAGCATCATGCATGTCATGCATTGAAAATTAATTGATTTTCTGAAAGTGACCACTGATTATACACCGAGGGCGGGAGAGGCGACCTGGGAAGAAGCGACCCAGGGAAACCCAATATGGAAAGCTGGTGTAGGCTACCTAGTGTAGGCCACTGTTCCGTTTGGTTCAATTCGGAAGAGGCGACCTGGGGAAACCTGGCGTAGGCTACCTGGTGTAGGCCACCGTTTCATTTGGTTGTTCGATTCGGAAGAGGCGACCTGGGGAAACCTGGTGTAGGCTACCTGGTGTAGGCCACCGTCTCAGTTGATGATGTGGATGTTGGAGTTTTTCCGGTGTATGACAGTGTGCCTAGATAGGGCCCTGGAGAGTCTTCATAAATAAATTGGTGATTTCAAAAAAGAGTGCATGGGGAGGTTTTCAAAGGAATCACATCATCATGCATAATTTCTACTTACTGGGATTTATAAATCTCATTTAGTTTATGTATTGTAGGTAGTCCTGATGATATGTGATCTGGTTATGAAACTGGAGTAGCTGCGGCGCTTTTACAGGCTTTTTGAGTTGCGGTGTACATAGATGACGACCTGCGGGCAGGACTGTGGCTTATTTTGCTTCTGTTGTGTTTGTTTTAAGCTTGTATTGTATCATATTGTAAAACTATGTATTTTGTTGTATGTTTTGGAGGTGACGTAGTTTGTTTGTGAGGTTTGAAACTGGCTTTGTGAATGTAAACAGGTTGTTGGGTTTGATAGAGTGTTGTGCTGTCGAAATGAAAAAAAAAATTATAGCCGATTTTCAGGTCGAGTTTTATTTAAACTGGTCGTATGTTTGTGTGTGATAAGTGTGGTCGTGTCAATAATACACTTTTTACTATTTTTATATGTGTAATTATATGAAAATAATAATTATTTCTATAAAAATAAATAATATATTTTTGAAAAACTATATTTATTCTTATAGTAACACACATTTTACTCTTTATATTATATAAAAATATTTTCTCTATACAAATAAATAAATATATGTAAAACGAATAACATTTTATATGATAGTAACATACATTTGCTTAAATTATAACACACATTTGGTCCTTATTTTGTGTTACTACATAAAATGTATGTTACTATAAGGATAAATATAATTTTATAAAAATAAATAAATATAGGTAAAATAACAATATTTAATTTGGATATTAATGCACATTTTGTCCTATAATAATATATATTTATCTATATACTAAAAAAAATTAAAAAAATTTATAGCTTAAATAAAAAAAATTAAACAAATAAACTTAAAAAAAAAAAAATATTGCATGTGATAAGGCATGTAAGAATAATGTGGTAATAGGGATATAACAGCATGTGGTAATGCGGAAGGACATTTTAGTCTTCTTAATCTTTTCTAAGTTTAATTTCAGAAATTTCTACCGTAGAAATTTCTATATAAGTTTTTGTCTAAAATGATATACTATATTATATATATTATAGACAGCGACAAAAAAAATTCCGTCCCATAACTTCACTTTTGATTTCAAAAATTTTGACTTTTAGATTTTGGTTTCATACTTCTTTAGGTTGTCCAATTTTAATACTATTTTCACTGAAAAACTGAAAATAATATCATTTTTTTTCATGCACTGCACACGTAGTGGTTGAATTTGGGGTTCTCAGTACTCTTGTTGGCGGAATTGCCAAATAATTTTTTTTTATTTATTTTTTTCAAATCACTGAAAACACTAACAAAAAGTTTTAAAATATCAGCAAGATGCCAGAAATTTTTTAAATTCAACCACCACGTATAATGTGCATGGCAAAAACGATATTATTTTCACTTTTCATGAAAATGAGATCAAAATTGGACATATCCAAAGAGTTACGAGACCAAAATCTAACAATAAAAAAATTTTGAACAAAAAATGGACACTCAATAAGTTATGGGACAAAAAAAATTCTCATATTATATATATATATATATATTCTCTTAGAAATGTGATACAATTTATCTTAAAATTAATAACATGCACTCCCATTGAAAAGAGATACCAACTTCATGATGATATAATCTTATATGAGATTTGTTCTAATATAATGAGGTTAACATAATTAATTAGTGTAAATAAAAGAGACAAGATTAACTAGTTTGCTAATCTCAGAAAGCATGTAATTTGGGTGAATATTAAAACATTCAGATTAGTTTCTATTCCAATATATTATGTTTACTTTAGAAGGTCTAAATCATTTGGCTGTCTATTTTGCATATATCTTAGTGGGTGGAGGGTGAGATTTTCATATCATTCTTCACAAATAAAGCCTCTTTATTTAACAAGAAAGAAATAGGAATTGACATATGTAATCATAAATATGGGACCCTTTTCAAACCCCCCTTATTGTTATTTTCTCTTATTTCTTTTACCTTTTTTGTTAAAGAAAATAATTTTTAATTTTTTTTATATGCCAGGGGTTGAGGTGGTCTTCCCCAAATATTAACTCCAAATCTAAAGCTCTATTTAGATGGATGAATTTAAAAATAAATAAGTTTAAAAAAATATGTGTAAAAAAGCATATATTTCAAGTTAAGAATTATAAAAATATAGGAAAGAAGGAAAAAAGTGGGGAGAGATAGAGATGGGAAAAAATAGATAGGAGGGAATTCAAATGACATGATTTTGAAGAAGATTTAGAATTCCTTCATTTTAAACACTACTTAAATTTAAATATTTATAAATTCATTGAAAATATTATTATTTATGTGTGAAATCCATCATTTCAAATCCACTCATAAATGGAGCATAAGAGATTTTTCAAATGAGTGATTATTGTTTAGATTCCTTAATTATTGTCATTTAGCTTACCTTTAATCACAAAAGTTAAACCAATTTTTACAATCATGATTTTCACCATAAGCATAAAGTATAGGGTGAACTAATTTTATTGTAAAATTAATTTACAATAACATTAATTATTTCATAAAAATGTTAGTCAATAATAATATAGGTTAATAAAAAATAACTACTATTTTTAAATATATATCTTGATTTTATGATAAAAATTAGTTCACTTCATACATACACCGCAGTAATCTATTGTTCTTTAACCCTTCTAACCCAAAATTTTGTAACACCGTACTAATTGCTCGCTATGTGTGCGACTTATTAGGGGGTGTATTTGTTTGGGATTTCGTAGGATTTTAAAGGATTTTTTTTTTATAAAAAATTATGTTGGTATTCAATCAGGATTTTAAAAGATTTAAAAACAATCCACTGGTATTCAATCAGGATTTTAAAAGACTTAAAAACAATCAACTGGTATTTAATCACGATTTTAAAAGACTTAAAATCAATCCACTGGTATTAAAAAATATAAGGATTTTAAAGGATTGTTGGGTTTGATGGATTTTGATGGACTTTTTAGTGTATTTTATAAATACCAACAATCCCATCAAAACTCCTAGGATTTCGGTGAAGTTTTTTAATTAATGATTTTATTTATCCCCAAATTGATTTATATATGATTTTTTTTAAGACCTAAAATATTTTTAACCTTATAATTTTATCCCTGCATTTATATTTAATTCTATGGTTACTTTTATCATGACTCATAATACTAATATCAATGATAAAGTAATTACAGTGACGAGGGCTAATATAATATTTTATATATATACATATATATTAGAATAAATAAAAATAATTATTATAATTAATTCATTAAATATATATGTATATATATATGTATTGCTTCATTTAAAAAAATTAATATTAACAAAACAATATTGTTCATTCTAACTTATACACAAGAAAAATATTTATTTTTTATATTAGTAAGTTACCCCTATAAGGGAAAATTACAAAATGGTCACAAAATTGACACAAATTACAAATAAGTTTCTGTGCAGAAAAAAATATGCTTATGTGCAGGAAAAAATTATACTTCTGTGCAGAAATTGTGAACCAAATTGTAAATATAGCTACTTTTTTGAACCAATATGTAAGTTACCCTATTATATATTATATATTGCATATATCATTAGGTAATATTTTTCCATTGATAGTATTATTTCGCGGAATTTGAGTTTTGTTATTTTTTATTTTGGTTTCTTTGATTATTCAATTTCGATACTTTTTAACATACACATCTATATATGTGTATATCATATATATATATATATATATATATATATATATATATATATATATATTAAGTAGAAATTAATATATGATAATATAATTCTAATAAAATTACCCATTAATTAAGGTAGAATTTTTTTATTACAATGGTTTGGGCCAAATTTTTGCCTATATACTGTGCCAAAAGTCATGTAATAAAACAAAAAAGCTCATGTTATCATTGGTAAAAGGAAAATATAATATTACATTGCATACTTTCTATTTTGGTCTGTCCCACAAAAAGTTTGCAAGCCTAAAAGTAGAAATCATTTATTAAACTCTACTCTCACAACACACATATAATATTCCTAAAAATGTACTTATTATACTTTTTTCTTAAACCGCGTGCCCAAAAAACACCGCAATGTCTTCTGGGACGGAGGGAGTAGAAAAAAAAAGAACAAAAAAAGTAATTTTCATGCACGCAAAATTGCAAACTCTACTCTTTAAATTTTTATTAGGAGTTGATGTACGTTCTGAGTGGGTGAGAGGGTTCGACACATGATTCCAAACTACTAAATGATGCTATAACAAGAGCAAGATGGCATGATGATAATGCTTGTAGGACTAATGTAGCTATAGATATGTGGAGGAATATTATTTAGGAGGACATAATATTATGATTTTTTTTTGTTTGTCTTTGATTTTTTTTTTTTAAATTCGAATGTATGAAAAATCTTGAATTCATATCATATGATACAAATCCATGAAAATCTGTAAAGTCTACAAAATCCTACAGAATCCATTAAAATCATGATTTTAAAAGTCTTACAAAATCCTGCAAAATTTTAAAAGTCATTAAAATCCTACAAAATCTTGAAAATCTGCAAGAATTTTTTCAACTAAAAAAGTCTTTTAAAATCCTAATCCAATACACCCTGAGAGTTGGCAAATTCCAAAGTGTGTTTGGGATTCATAAAGAGGGATTGGGCAAGACTAAGGTACAGTTTGGCTAACTTTATTTTAAATATTTTATAAATTCGGATGTTTTTATAAAAAAAATCAATAAATTTATTTAAATGTAATTTGTAATTAATGAGTTTATAATTTGGTAAAATTTTGCTTGGGATTCTTAAATAGTGATTGGGCAAGGCTAATGATGAGTTTGAAAGATTAAATATTTTATAAGTTCAAACAGTTTATAAATGTTTCAAACGTTTATTAAATGTAATTATAAAAAAAATTATAATTTGATAAAGTATCTGGTTAATAAAATTTGTAAGTTCTTCAATAATTTGAAAGAAATATAGCTTTAATTTAGAATAAAATAGTTAAACTTTAATACTGATTGATAATTGTTTGTAGTTGTCGGACCACCTTAATTTATTTGATGAGTGACGGAATGAATAGGGTAATTTTATTTTTATATTTCCTTCATTTTATACAAATTTACACAAAGTTTTGAACACATACAATAAGAAACGCTAGTATAATGCGGGAGTTTGGGTGTGTAATTTTATAAATGTTATGTATAAAATAAATAGATGAGTTGTATAATGTGTATGTGTGATCAACAGGTAATAATACTTTCTCTATTCAAAACATATGTCATTCCGAAAAAAAAAAAAAAAAAAGGACGTACCAACTCACAAAAATTTATACTTTATACTCACAAAAATTAGTAAAATATTTTTTATATTTTATTATTAACTTCAAACTCATATATTTTATTATTTTTTAATATATATGGAAGTCAACCTATGAAAAAATTCTAGGACAAAAGGAGTAGTTTAATAAATGTTTATCTTTCTTTTAAAAAGAACACATTTATCTAAATATATTGATGACTTCAAGGAAAAATAAAAAAAAAATACAACTAATTTATATTAAAAAAGGCAAAATATTGTATAATTTTAAAAAAAAAAGGTCAAAGTGGCGTTAATAAATAGTACTAGGAAGTAATACTATGGATATTTTAAGGGTGTAATTTATGATTTTTTTTATGTACAAATTATTAGAGTACATCTCTGAATTTTTTATTTTTTTTATATTTACAAATGTATAGGAAGGAGAGAGAGTTAACCTTAGAAAAACCTTCTATTCAAGTAAAGCTTAAAAGAATATTAAGAAAATTAACTGTTGATTTTTTTTTTATTTAAAAGATGTAAAATAGCTTAATTTAAAATTTTATATAAGATAGTATAAATATTATTTCTTTAACTTTTGAGTATATTTGTTGACTGAATAATTAGACAGATGAGATAAAATTGTTTTTTTTTCTTCAAAATATTATATCTACAGCTAAAGGGTGAAACATTAAATATTGCATATTATATTACTTTTTCCCCAATGGATTAAAAAAGATATAATTAAGAGTAATTGCTTTCACTTCAATGTATTCCAACTAAAATCCATTCAGATATTACACTGTCACAAAATCTGTCTTATTTAAAAATATATACTCCCCAGTCATGTAAGCAACATGAAGAAGAGAGTGCACACTAGTTAAAAAAAAAACATCTTTTACTTTACACATTATCAATATCAATATATAAAAATTCATAACTAATAAATTAAGAAAAATAAACTAAAAAAATAAAAAGAATAGTGATATTAAATGTAAATTGTAATAATAATAGTGTTGATTAAGGAGACGTTTGGTATAATTATAAGGACTGAAAATTGAATGAATATGAAATGAAAGTCATAGTTCTCATACAGCTATAGATTTCTTAGTTTTTAGAAATTAAAATCATAATAGAGTCATTCCAAATACAAACTATGACTTTGATTTCTCATAACTCACCTTCCAGAGTATCAAACCAAACACCCCGTAATATTTTCATTTTTAAATTTGCAGGCTTTCATGGACATCTCATTAAAAAAAAAATTAAGTTCGCATGGGTGAGTAAATATATAACAACTTCCAACAAAAAAAAAAAAATGTTACAAAAAAACAAAAATCGAGTAAAAGTAGGTTACTTTAAAAAGAAAAATGCGTGACATATTAGTGGAATTAAGCATGTTGACTTATATATATATATATATAATGGGCAGTAGGTGTGAGTAGTCTTCAAACAAACTCATTATTTTGTCGTCCACTTTACTCCCTATCTAACATAGATAGATAGATAGATTTACGTCACTATATATACTTAAATTATTTTCCAAACCATATATAGCTGAAATAAAGACTCGCATGAAACGATAATTCCCTATTATTTAGACTCTGATCTATGCCTACTCTATTACTCTTGACTCTCGTATATTTAGAGAATGAGTAACACTTCACCATTTCAACGTGCACCTACTATAGTTGCACATAATTACTACTCCCTTTGTCCCGGAACTACTATCATAGTAGTTCCGGGCACGCGAATTAAAAAAAAAAAAGTATGTGAGCGTAAAGTTAAATAATAAATAAGAAAAAATATACTTTATTAACTTTTATGAGTTTAAAAAAATTTCTTTTTAGGTGTGTGAAAGAAGAATTGAGACGTCCAAGTAAGAAAAATGTGAAAGTAATTTTGGGACGGAGGGAATAGTTTCTTCCACCTCTTTGTAGATTTCCTTTTTCTTCTTTATCAACGTTGTAGAAATCGAAAATGGATAATTCTAACATTTTCTAATCGTCTAACACTTATATAATCATCTAATTTATTTTAATTTTTTTATAAATTTAAATTTAAATTTAACCTGTCACGGGGTGTCTAGGACCCAATGCGATTGACAAAACTAATTAAAAAAATTTGTGGGAGACCCAGTGCGATTTAATTGGAGATTTTTATAACAATTGTAAAATATAATTAATACTTAACATGATGAAAAAGTTTATACATGATTATTTGTGATTGACATGAATTATTAGTCATTATTCATTTTATTTGTATGTGTTACTTAATTTTGACAAGAAAATCACACTGAGCTAAGTAATTTTGCTCACTCAATTTCATTAACATTTTCAGATTGAGGAGTTGGTGCTGGGGATGCGGTGGATGATGATCTTTAATATTACTTTATATAAAAAAAAAAAAAATTATTCTTGTTCAAGTTATTTCTAATTAAGTTTTCCTTATAAAATAATTATATTTTGGCGTACTTGTATCTAAGTTATATTAATTTTGAGATGCTATTTAGAATTTCAAAATTCTCAATTTTGTGAAATAATTTTATTATAAAAAATAGTAAATTTTATTTTTAAGTAAATTATCATGTCTTGACTTTTAATTTTTAAAATTATTCCTTGTTTAGAAAAAAAAAATTATGAAAAATTGGGGCGTTACACCACTCTTCCTAATCCGATCAAGCTCAACATTGAGAGTAACCCATGCAGAGCTTTCTGCCATTGACTGCTTGATAGGTAGAAAATTACTCTTTGTTTGAATAGTTGTGCTGGTAACCATAATCAACCCACCACTCCCTCGGATTATCTACCAAATTTGCCTCGAACACGATGGTAAACAGGTTTTGTTAGACATTTTTTTCATTCATGGCATTGTGCGGCAAGGTTGTCCTGATTATGAGTCTGTTTCTGATCGGTCTTCTTTAGCTATCGATGCTCACTCAATTTATGTCCAATTTTATCACACTTGTAATAGTTATCTTTGAGTTTCTTGTTCGCAGTTTTCGTTGATTGCCAACATGCATTCTCTTTTTACCCTTCCCGGACTAAACTAAATTCACATGTGTTTCTCTCTTATTCTTGTCGCTCTTGACTTTGGATTTTCTTTTATCTTTCTCGACCATTAGTCTCACGATCAAGTTCTTAAGCCATATTTTTTTATGTTTATGCTTGAGATAATTCTTGAAATCCTTCTAAAAAGGTGGTAACTTCTCTATTAAAGCAGTTGGCTTAAATGTTTCAGACAGTTGCATGCCTTCAGGATGAATCTCATGAAGGATCAGCTACAATTCTCGAACATGGTCCATGACCATCTTCAAGTCTGTCATTTTGAAGTATAGGAACCATTCGAAAATTATTTTTATTCATTATGACATTCTTCATTTTGTAATTTTTAATCAAGGATGTCCATAACTCCTTGTCAGTCTTATAGTTGGCGTAAACATTGTACAACAAGTCTTCTAGGCCATTCAATATGTAGTTTTGACAGAGAAAGTCATCATGTTGTCATGCACCAAGAGAATTCAACTTCTTTTGGTCACTATAATCCTCCTCAACTATATATGGGAGGATCTTCCCCCAAGATTTCTGCGAGGTTGAGGGTCTTTAGGTAAAATATTTTTTTCTATTACCACCTCATAAAATCAGTACCTATAAAATTTGAAATTTTATTAGAGTGTGCAGCAGGAATAATAGTAGTGAATGAAGACGTCTTTGAAAATACAAAAATAATACCTTATAATTGTTGGTAAAATAATTATGTGTAGACGAAGATGGAAAATGCACACGGACTTAATACAAAAAATCGAGGTAACAGATTGATTCTTTCTCCGTAAGATGTTATTGTCACTTACACTAGTTAATACAGATTATTGGCAATTAATCCCAAGTTACAATAACTTTAAAACATCATACTACTACACTATAAATCAGAAGCAATCGACAAATGCAAAATAGTTATCCAAAATTTCGGACACAACTCTAAATCTCTAATGCAATGACTATAAGACTAGAATATTTTGGGTGTATTATAATGCTAGAAAGTCTGTGCACCAGGTATACTGTGTAATTCAAATATATTTTTTAAAAATTACTCTTATTATTATTGAAAAATTATCTCTATTTATATTGAAAAGTCAAATTAAAGTGAGGTGATTTTTCGGGATTATTAAGAGTAATTTTTTATAATAAATATTTTTTTAAGAAAAATACATTTAAATTGTTGTGATAAGTTTATTGTATAATAAAAATACTAATTAAAAATGACTAGTAATAGTTTAGAAAGAATAAAGGTGAGATTAATAAGCAAAGATGGTGCTTTTTCAGGCAGGCCATGGAATGGGGTCACAAGTATCACGCGAACCGAGCATGGATGGACACGTGTACGGAACACATGAGAAAAGGGTATGTAGATATAGTTGGTTTTGTTGTGGGTATGAAGGGGGACAAAAGAATATAATGTATGGGCCCCTCCCTCATTCAAACAACACTTGAAGGCAATATTGTAATTGGAGTATTATTTAATCTAATATTATTTATTGGGTGATTTACGTATTGATTTAAAAAAGTGATTATATTTATAAATTAGTTCATAATATCTGCACAAAAATGCAATTTTTTCCTGCACATAAGTGTATTTTATTTCTGCACAGAACCAATTTATAATTTTTGTCAATTTTATGAACCATTTTGTGATTTTTCCCTTTTATTCACATGGATCAATTATTTTTTGTAAAATAAGTAATACTATTTAAGAAGTCATTTAAGGTATTACAATGCAACCTATGTATTTATTTTTTTCTTTGTTGTTGGGATGTCTTAAGCTCCGAAGCTGAGTTAGTTAAGGGTCTCAGTCATATACAATATAGAATGTGTTTGAATGAAGTCTTTTATTTTATATTTATTTTTTAAATTTAATTTGTCTTAATTTAGTGTGAATTTGTAATGTAGCTGCCCCTGAATATAATATATATTTTTTTTTTATCTGGAAATGTAGTTAAGTTAATTTATTATCAATGAACCACACATAAAATTTAATTTTGTATAGAAATACTTAACTAAGGCTTGAACACCCATGTGAGTATTATTATTAATATATTACTTTTTTTTAAGCGAGAATACCACAATATGCCCATTTTCAATTTTTTAAAATTTATTTTACCCATATCTACTTTAAAAAAAAAATTACCCAATTCATAATAAAAAAACTTATATACCCTTATAAAATAGGTATAAAAGAGTTAATAATTTTGAATTGGATCCCACCTTATTTTCATAACTATACTACCCTCGTATAGGGAGTAGGTTTAAATTTATGAACTATTTAATGGGTAAATGAATAAAAATGAAGAGAGAGAGTTTGTATTTTAAATATTAGAGTGTATTTTTCAATTAGTATTTTTGTATGAAAAAAATATTAATTAATCACTGATTCGATACGCTATTAATAAAAATTAAAGTTTATAATTAAATTTTTATGAAGACAATTCGATAGAATATTTAAAATTTGATTTAATTTTAATGCTCTCGTATTAACTAAATTTTAATAGATATATCTTCAAACATAAAAAATTAAATATTTTTATAAACTATAATA
The DNA here is from genome assembly GCA_026898435.1 of Prunella vulgaris. Lineage (NCBI taxonomy): Eukaryota > Viridiplantae > Streptophyta > Magnoliopsida > Lamiales > Lamiaceae > Prunella > Prunella vulgaris. The sequence continues at coordinate 2,539,397 of JAPKLY010000005.1, forward strand.
TTCATTAATTTGCATTAAAATTTATTTTTTATGTTATAATATTCATTAATATGCATTATATATTAAAATAGTCTAAATAAAAAATTCAAACAATTAATCACATATATATGATAAAAATATTATAATTAGTTAATTTATTAAAATTGTATGTTTTAAAATTTTATTGTATTATTCATTATTATATAATATTTAATAATATTAAATGATATAATATCAAATAGAGTAGGTGGGATGGGGTGAAATAAATAGATAATGATGTTTGTGGGTGATATGGATAAAAAAAATTGATTTACATTGAAAATGGGTACAAAAAATAATTTATATTTAAAATGGATAAAATAAAATTTTTGAAATTGAAAATAGGTATTTTAAATTGTCTCCCTTTTTTTTAAGTTATTAATATATTATTGAGTGCCAACATATAGGCTTGATGTGCTGTGGGTGCATATATATTCTCTCTTTTTTAATGGACATCGAGCATCAATATTTGGAATATGCATATATAAAAGCATGCTGCATAAAACTCATATTTAAAGCATGTTACAATTCATTAAAATCTCAAAGTAAACAACTCATATTTAAAGCATATTACAATTCATTAAAATCTCAAAATAAACAGTGCTAGAAAAATTCGGGATGTTTGGTTGGCACTTTTGGAAGGTGAGTAACGGTAATCAAAATCACAGTGTGTGTTGGGAATGACTCTACTATTATTTTGATTTCCAAAAATTAAGAAATTTACCATAATTCAGCTATTTGAGAATTATGATTTTCATTTCACACTCTTTCCATTCTTTTTTTTTTTTTATCGGTAAATGTTAGTTGTTAGTAGTTAGAAGTTAGTTACACCAAGTCCCCAAACACTCAATAAACTCCCAGCCAACCTTATATCTCTCATCTCCAATTCGTTCCCAGAGGGAATCGAACCCGAGTCACTCACTCAAATGAGGAGTCAGGTGGCCAAGTGAGCTAGCTCACCTGGTTACCCTTTCCATTCTTTATAATTATACCAAAGGTCCCTCAATGTGATTGGTTCAATTAAAGAAGTCTTGTAACTTGCATGACTAGGCCTTAACGATGATATGTGAAGATGTTGAATTAAGTATATTCCTCATCAAGCATAAGTTTGAAATTTATAAAATTCAATTAATTTTTTAGATAGATTAGTTTATATAGAGTTCTGTTCTAATTTAAATTGGTCCTCATAATAAACAATAAGTTAAGGATTTTTGAATTATTCAACTCTAGGCAGGATCAAGTCATAAAAATATTAAGGAGACACTTAGAATGAAATTTTTCAATAGTAATGAAATGAAGATAAATATATAGTAATAGTTTAGTGAGAACAAAAAATGTACACAACATTATTTTTTTCTCTTAAATTAGGCAATCGTACACCCATTTTATTACCTTTCTCTCATTTTATAATCATTCCCCTCAAGCAATCCCTTATGTCACAATTAACAATTTCTTTTTGTCATTTTTTTTCAAAATTAGAGTACAATATTAATAACGTAACCAGCATGAGAATATACACTCATTCAACATATGTAAGACTAAAGAGAGAATAAAATTTCATTCTCAGTACTATTGAAGAATTTGAAACAAACATCACATAAAGAATTCTTTATAGAGTTTGAATTTGTAATCTAATTATGTATTCAACGTAAATATCCGCTAAATATGATATTGTCTTCGTCCTGGAGAAACTTGCACACTTTATTAGACACACTTATTAAGAAAAGGGTATTTTTTATAAGTGTGCATACAAATTCGAGTGGGCATTATGTGTGTAAAACATACGAAAATAGGATCCGTGTGTAACAATTTGATCCAACTCAAATTGTCAATAAATTGATAGACTAGATCGAATCACAATTTGAATCAAGTTAAAATGGATACACACAAATTCTATTTTCCATGTGTATTACACACATAATACTTTGTCTACAAATTTATACTTATTTTTAAAGTGCACAAATTGTTGTGGGACATATCAAAAAGAAAAATGTGCAAGTCTTTAGGATAGTTTATGGTACGAACCAAAATAGATGTTTAAAAACATTTGTATCACTATCATAATTTGGTTATTTTTAAATTCGAGTGTTCGTATCTGTATCAAATTTTAGGTACAGTACATATTTTTTACTTCCATTGAAATGAATTTTCGATTACAAGTGAGTCGATTCAAATCGGTGGGGAATGGAGCGGAAAAATATATTTTTTACTCTCTTTTTGTTTCTTCTATTCTTTCTTAGTTCCTTTTAATCACAAAACTAAAAAAAATAATGCAATAATATGTATTTTTAATAATATTAATTATTTTTAAAATTAATATTAGCTTGACAGTATATTACTAAATAGGGACATGTTCAATTTATTGAGAACATTTTTCGAAAGTTTTTCACACGTTATAATTACTAAAATTGTAAAGATTGTAAATTTATAAACCTACATCTCAAAAAAAATCTCCACAATAATCTACCTGCATTTGTAGTTTACTTTCATTAGACACACTACAATATTTCACCGTAGAATGATGATTAGGATAATTGTGAAATTTTAGTATCAAATCGAATTAAATAAATTCTTTTTAAAAAAATCACTTCAAAAGTTAGGGAGTTCTAATATAATCTGAAACCATGATTTAAGTTTAAGATTAACTCTCACTTATACACATCTACAGTTTTTTGTAGATCCAATGTAGGATTGTAACAATCGACCCCTAAAGTCGGACGTCCAAGAAACGGCACACTCAGGATGGCAACCCATATGTCAAGTTCCACTTTTTGGGTGTCAACCCTTCTTGGGTTCACATCTGGGGTGGTAACCCCTAGGCCCACCATAGAGTAACCGCATTAAGTAGCTCACCTGAACTTTTTTCCACTGACGTGCGCTGTTGTTAGGAATATAAGCTAAGAGGCCTAACTTAAATCCAAAACCATGGTTTGAGGTCAAGGATTGACTCTCAACTTATATACTCATCCACAATTTCTAGTGGATTCAGTGTGGGATTGTAACAATATGATAAAATACCTATTATTGTAATAAAAATTACAAAATTTATGTTGGGCTTAATAGTAACTATAAGGACAAATATATTTTTCTATAAGAAAAAATATGTGTTTAATCTATTTTCTTCATTTCTTTAAATTTAGAAAAAAGATCACATTTATACTGATTTTGTTTAGGTAGTAACACATATTTATTTATATAGTAATACATTTGTGTTCACTATCTTATATATGTTACTATAAGAATAAATTTTCATATGAAATAAATATTCTGATAAATATTAATTCTTAAGTAACACATATTTCTTCTTATAATAATACATATTTGACTATATAACAAAATCTAGAAATGAGTTGTTGATAGGCGAGCAGTTAACTCACAAAAGTGACGAACAACTAATTCAAAATTCCTGAGGTTAAGAAGATTAAGCACACTTTGAAAGATTAATACTCAAGAGTGTCGAACAACTAGTTATCTTAATTGCTCGCCACATCACATAAAGAGTTACTCGCGGACATTAAATTAGATTTGTTTTTCATTTCGATATATTCCAAATTATAGTCATGAACTTGTTTATTTGTTAAAATTATTTCTAACTTAAATTTTTTTAATAATTTTTTATAATTTTTCCATTGTAAAGATAGATAGAAAATCTAAGAAAGATGACAGAATTTTAACCATATTAAAAGGAGTAGATCTCTAGTGCACTCTGTGCATCTTACAATTTATGTGCATGCATTTTTTTTTAACTATATGGATTATTTTTATTGAAAGATACAGTTGTTTTCACTTATACATTTTGGCGAAAACAATTATTATTCAAATGTGTATTTAAATTACACAATGAATCTGATACATACAAAATTTTATCTATTTTTAAGAAATTTGATATTTAAAAAGTATAACATATCTATTTTAATAGTACCAAAAAGTGTGTCTTATAAAAATTGATATTACCGTCCATTCTAGAACTATTTTTATAGTAGGAGACGACATAGTATTATTTTAGGAATTAGAGAGTACGTGATGATGAAATTAAATTAAAAAATATTTTATTAATTTTTGTAAAGATAATCTATTTCTTTAAGAATATGAAATTAGTTGTGGATCATTCACATCAAATATAAAAATATAATTTTTGGTCATAACATTTCTTCCGTCCTTTTTATATTTGCTCAAAAATTCATAAAGATATTTTTTTTGTTATAATCTAAAATAATTATGTCTCCTAAATTAAATTCTTACAAACATCTCTTATCTATATCTCGTATCACTGTTTTTCTCAGTGCACATTCAAATACTAATAAACAATTTTTATTAAAATTAATATAGAAATTAGAGAGGATGAGAATAGGGGTGACAAAATGATCTGCTCCACAGTTGATCCACTCTACCCCATTTTTAGAATGGAGTATATCAGCCCCACCCCGCTCGCGGAGCAAATCAGGCATGGATCTACATATTTTTTTCCCTCGATCTTCCCCGCCCTGCCTCGATCCGCTCCATATAATATTAAGAGAAATTGGCTCCTAGATACTAACTTTTCCCTACTTTTACTCTCAACCCACAACACTAATTTAATTTACTACTAGCTTCGTACCTACTACTTTTCCCTACTACTTTTACTCTCTCTCCTCTCTCTTCTCTCCTTCACCCACATCGGTAAACCCCCACTCCTCTCTCTCTCTCTCCTCTCTTCTCATTAATTTCGTGACCCTTTCTCTCTCTCGTCTCTCTCCTCTCTCATTTATCTCCTCTATTTTCTCTCCTCTCTCCTTTACCCACACCCTCTCTCCTTATCAAATCCAATCAGTCAGCAATCAATTCAATCCTCATAATTATTATTTTTTTCATTTTTCTTATTTTATATACATTTTATTACTTTCAATTTTAATTTTAAAATAATATTTTTCATAAATTTATTTGAATTCATTTTTCCCTCCTTTTATAACATTTTTAAATTTAAATATATTTAATACTTAATGTTAATTTTACTTGTAACGTTTTCCCGATTCATTTCGGTTTCATTTCAATTTTTTATCTTTTTCTTATTTTATATACAATTTTTTTATTATTTACAATTTTAATTTTAAAATTCTATTCTTTATGAATTTTTTTGAAATATTTTTAAATGCATTAATTTTAAATCATTATTCTTTTACAATATTTTTAATTTTAAATATATTAATACTTAATGTTCTACTAACTTTTTTTTTTATGAATTCAAATGTTAGAAATTTTTTTAATTTTGATTTTTTAAAGTTGATTTTCTGGAATATTTATAAGTTCCAAAAATAAAATAAAAGTTAAAATATTCATAAGTTCAAAAAAAATGAAATATTAGATTTTTCAGGAATATTTATAAGTTCCAAAAAAAAAAAATCAAACCAAATCATTGATAAAGTCAAATTCAAATGTTTCCCTCCTTTTATAACATTTTTAAATTTAAATATATTAATACTTAATGTTAATTTTACTTTTAACATTTTACCCTCATTTTTTTTTATGAATTCAAATGTTAATTTTTTAAAATTTATATTTTTAAGGTGATTTTACAGAATATTCTTAAGTTCCAAAAATAGAATAAAAGTTCAAATCAATTAAATCATAAGTTCAATTTTAAATTTTTATGAATTTATTTGAATTCATTCTTTCCTCCTTTTATAACATTTTTTTATTATAATTATAGTAATACTTAATTTTATACTAATTTTTTTATGAATTCAAATGTTAGTTATTTTTAAATTTATATTTTTTTAAGGTGATTTTTTCGGAATATTCATAAGTGCCAAAAATAAAATAAAAGTTCAAATCAATCGAATATTAAGTTCAATTTATTAATTGATAGTTCTTAAAAATAATTTTCCAAATTTGAATATGTTGTAAATTTAAAATTTAAATTACTTTAAAATTTAAAAACAAACATAATTGAGATAAAAAAAATAACCCAACTGATAGATTTGACAAGTTCAATTTCAAATTTCTTACAATTTCAAATTTATAGTACCCAAATAAAAAAAATTATGTGTACAATGTATCAAGAAAACTCGGGGATGAATCTGGTCAATGCATCTCACAATTTTAGAATGACCTTTATGCCATCTCCCAGCAAACAATATTCCCAGAAAAAATAAAAAAAATTATGTGTACAATGTATCAAAAAAAACTCGGGATGAATCTGGTCAATGCATCTCACAGTTTACAATGACCATTATGCCATTTCCCAGCAAACAATATTCCCAAAATAAAACCGTACAGCAACGACGAGATTCACCGACGAGATCTCTTCCATAACTACTTAAAGGAAAAAAAAAAGCAAAATCAATACAACAATTTGGCAGAGGACAGCATATACATCAACAAATTAACAAGAAATCAAAGACCCAGAATCGCCTCCGTGAAAAAAAAATAGTATAAAGTAAAGCGAACCATCCATGGCAGCCGTTTTGAAGCTGTTGGCCGGACCACCATCTTGAAGTCCCTGGAAACGCCGTCGTCCTCTGTTATTCCACCATCTCGAAGTGTGTACCTGGAAGACAGCAACTTCTGAGTCAATAAAAATAATGCAAATAACCTAGGTCTAAGAAAAATAAAAATACAAAAAATGTGGTCCATTGTTGATTAAACCTGAGGCCCATTCTTATTTGTTGAAGAAGAAATACGTGGCTAACAATCTCCACAAATTTTGCCCAAAATTGCTCCATCGGGAAATTGAGCGCGGCCGTGAAGGGATAGTCACCGCCGGAATCCATGGCAGCTTCACGCCTCGAAGCCACAACCGCTGAAATTCGCCAGCGCCGCCGCGAAGAAATCTGATGCCCCAAGTTCGAAGCACAACCACCCGCCCACTGCTATCATTGAAGCCTTCGCTTGAAATTGTCGCCGCTAGCCTTGAAGCACGCTTCCCACCGGAATTCGCTCGCTTGAGGCTCTGCCGCCGGAATCAATCGAAATGAGGGAGGGGGAAGAGGGCCGTCGCGACTCTTCTACGTCTCCGGCGACTCTTCATTTGCAGCCCCTACTCGCTGGAATTGTCGCCGCCGACAGCCACCTCTACTCGCCGACAGCCACCTTCGCATCTGCCGGAGAAGAAGAAACCGTCGGAGAAGAGTCGATTCAACCTGCATCAAGGCTCCGATGGTTGAGTGATTTCCGGAAAGATGAGAGAGGAGAGAGTATTTTTTACTGTCTGAAAATTTGAAATGGGTTCTCTTATTTAATCCTGAAGAGAGAGAATAGAGCTCCCCTATTTATTGATTGCACAATATGAAAGGAGGAAAGAGGGGATGTGACATTTTTCTGAAATGTCAGGGATGAAATCAGAGTAGATGGGGGTGTGTTACATGGGTAGGTATTATAGGATGGGTTAGTAGGTTACCTTGCCTTTTTTCAGAAGTAGATCGGTAATTGCACTATTCGTAGTGGGTAGTAAATATTTTTTTGCTTCTTAGCTCATGGTAAAGAGAGTAACCCTTTCGTAGTGGATAGTGAGTAATCCTAATATTAATGATATATAATATTAGATGTATATAATATTATATAATATATAATATATAGTATTAAACATATATGTAATGCATAATGAAAAGAATAAAAAGAACTAAACATATATATAAATAAATAGATAACATTATTATATATAATATTAATATAATAATACATATTAAAATGATGTAACAATGCGAGGAGATATGAGCTAAGTGTGGAATGATTGAGCTCGTGTTAGAATTTTATATATTCTAAGTAATCATTATTGTTATTTTGGAATTTTAACATTTATATTTGTTCAATTTAGAATTGATTTGGTGAATTTGATGACTTATTATTTTATTTTTTATATGATTTGGTGATTTTGATGGATATTTATTAAAAAGTGAACTTTTTTATGTTTAGTTTATTAATTTTAAATGTTTTGCATTAATAATTTTTATAATATATTAATTTTAAAAAATTATGAATATTTAATAGATGGACTAGAGGCGATGAAATTTCCCAAATAGATCTCTGAAAACTGTACCGCAATAGAGCATGGAATAGAGCAAATCAAGTGAACAGAAGCACGAAACAAATTTAAATAGTGAGATATTTGTGCTGATCTGTTTCGTCCATGTCTATAAATGGAAATATGGAAGGCAGCGTTGAATTCAACGTGAAGTTAAGAGTCTGTATATACCAATAGCAACACTGTGTAAGAGCGTGCTGCTGTCTTGGACTGCGGAACTGTCATCTTCAAATCCTCATCACTATTCAATAATTGCTATGACACGCACTGCAAATTTAGAATGCAAATCGTGTTTTCTTTTATCAGTTTTGTCTGATTATTAATAACCGACTAACCGTATCTTACTTATTTAGGATTATTTGTTTCTTTTCTTTTCTTGTTTTAGGAACTTACTTTTACTAGATACATCCTCAATTCCTTCTTAGATTGATCAAAATTATATAAATAAAAGTTTTTTTTTTCATTACCTAAAATAACAATAGCATAATTAAACCTTTTAAAAAGCAAAGTATTATATAAATCAGTTTCATGATATAAACCACTTTATGACACAAGATTTATATTTATGAATTTATTTATTTTTCTTGTTAAAAAGTAGTTCATGATATGAATCATTTTCACACAATACCTGCTCTTTAAATTAATTTATTACATTCATTTCTTATTTAATATTTTATTCTACTACATTTATCAATACGCATGTGGATCCTCTTCATTTTTCTAGTTTAAATTTTCTGTGAATAATTAAGAGAGATATGCACAAAATTAAAATAATTAATAAAATTTTAAATTTATGAAACTCATGATAATAAGTGGAGTAAGTCTCATGTGCATCAGTTACACCGTGAAATTATTTTTAAAAAGTTACATAATTTATTATTGAAAAGTTGCACAAATTATTACTGAATAGTTGCACTATGAAAAATACACTTTTCAGTAATAACATGTGTAATTTTTCAATAGTATTTTGTGTAACTTTTAAAAAATGAACTTGAATTGTACCGTGTAACTTGTGCATACAAAGATATGAGGATCAAAACTGCATTCTTAAGTGTCAAAAAAATATTAACAATCACAAGGCTAAAAAATGCCAAAAAAATAAATAAATAAATGAACACTTTGAAATGGATCGTTTCTCTTTATACCAGAAGTATAAGTTTGCCTATATTATTTGTTGATCATGCTTTCAATTTAAAATATATTTTATTTTTATCGATTCACATTTATTAAAAATAATTAGCTTCCTATAGACTTTAAATATATTTTATCTTTTACATTAAAAATACATTCATTTATGTTCATTTTAATAACGCTAAGAATCGTTTTTAAATCAAAGAAATTAATTTATATTGAAAAACATAAAACATCGTCTAAGCAAATGAAATGAATAATCAAAACCACATTTATGATAAACTAGAGTCTAGAGGGGAATTGTTTTTTTCTTTTCTAATTATTTGTAACGTTCCTAATTCTAAATTGTATTTTTGTATATTTTTTTAACCCTTAATCAAATTTTTCTTTCATATACTTCCACTTTCCTTATCATTTGTAATCGAATCTTTTATAATTTAAGGAGGGGGAAATGAACAAACTAAAGAAAAATGTGTTTTCTTAAAATATATATTTTTTATCGGTAATTTTAGTTGTTAGTAGTTAGATTAGTATACCAGTCAACCTTATATCTACATCCAATAATATCTCCAAGTCAACCTTATATCTACCTCTAAATTCGTTCTCAAAGGGAATCGAACCCGGGTCACTCACTCAAAATATAATGAACAATATATTTTTTTCAAAAATAAAGTACGTGGAGAAAATGCAACACAAATTCAATTGGTTGCGTGTATAAAAATACTAATGTTTTTATCAGCCATAAGATCAGATACTAATGATGGAATTAAAAAATAAATTTACCATATTTATAAAGTGCACGTATTTGTTGCTGATAAACATGAGTAAAACCCAAGCAATCAAATAAATTAAATATATATTACTTTTAATTATAAATTAATTGAATACTCTTAAACATTATCTAAGGACTCCTTACATCGTACATAGTACATGCAACATCTCAAAGAGAAATGCCTACACTGTTCAAAGTCAGTTGTGCTAACCAGAGGAACTACTTTTTCAATAGATGCCTCTAGAGCAATATCTTAGGCTGCCCAAATATAAATTTAAGATAAAAATAATAATACATATTATTAAGGTGTTAAGTGCTATGAAATTATTGATTACTTTTTTTTTTGTTTATTCTAGTTTTATGACTTTATTTACCGTAATAAATAATATCAAATATTATTAATAAAAAATTCTCATTCATTTTCATTGTTCACTATCATTATTCCAACCAAGTTGTCCCTTATATAAATGTATTTTCCCGTCCCATTGAAATTTGCACACTTTTTTTATTTGGACGTCCCACACAAATTTGTACACTACTAAAAAAGAATTGATTAACGTGCACACTCACAAAACTATCTTAATATTTATACATATGTCACTACTTTATATATAAAACACATTGTTCATAAAAAAATGTACAATTTTATAGGGTACAAATTCCTACGGAACGGATGGAGTAACTAGTAATACTGTAATAGTGTGTAGTTAGTTTCTTAATCTAAAGCGAGCAAAAACCGCCAAGTTCAATCTGGTTCAACAGGTAATTGCAAAATAAAACAACAATAATGATAAAAAATTACTGTGAACTTGAGTCCATAAATTTTTTTTTAGTATCACTATTGTACATATAAAATATTATTTATGCATACAAAGTGTTACTATTTGAAATTCAAGTATTTAGAACAATGATAATATATATTTTATATGCACAACCGCAGGATTCGGAAGAGAGAGTTTGCATGAACATGAATTCACACAAGTCCTATTTAATAATATGAAAAATAATTATAAAATAGTTCACAAAATTAACTGTAATGGATTCTTTGCAAATAAAAAATACGTCTCCTTGCAAATAAATAATTTTAAAGAAAAGGTATGACTAGAATTTATATTATTATGGTAACCAATCATGTGTATAATTGTGATTGTGAAACGCTTATTCTCATCATGATCACATAAAATTGCTTTTGTTTAAATTTTATGTCAAATAAGTAAATCTTCATAACAAATACTCCCTCAGTCCACGAAATTTATGCTCACATTTTTGCACGTGGTTTAATGCAATATGTCGGAAGGTATTATGGGATATTGTGAGTTCCGTTTTGAGTAAGGAAAATATTTATGAAAAGTACATATGATATACTTTTCATAAATATTCTCTTTATTCAAAACGGACCTCACAATATCCCGTAATACCCTCCGACATATTGCATTAAACCACGTGCAAAAATGTGAGCATAAATTTCGTGGACGGAGGTAGTACTTCCTGCTTGATCATTCAGGACAGAGTCTCATGGGGCCCAACGAATGAATTTCACATTCTTGGAATGAATTACGAATGGGAGAGTGATGGATTTGAATTTTATTTTGCAATTTCTTTCCCCAAAATAATCATTGATTTGCTACTTTGAATTTAACCTCAAATTTTTTAAAATTAAATACAATATTTTTTAGAATATACTACTGGGTGGTGGTCCTTTCATGACCCCAACATCTCCAATATTCCTTTAATCTCATCTATGTACATAAATATAGTAAATTAGTACTGATGCGAGTACAATTGATACTTTTTTCTTATTACGTCAAATTCAACATAAATTCCACTAAATGATAATCTGTATTAGATGACCAGTAATTTGTGTTGAGTTGAGTGAGTTTGCAACAGTTACATATAAGATTTTTTTTGAAGTTTCGTATCAAAAATATTAATAATCTTTTCATCTTATAATAACTTGCACAATAATATTTTATTTAGACAAAATACCTTGCAAACAAAAAAATAGAAATTCATCTATAAATTTCACACTTACGGTATCCACATCATTTATATAGAGTATTTTTTACTCTTAGGTGTGCAAGTAATCATGAAATGTCCAAATAAAAAATGTGACTAATCAAATTACGATGGGACGAACGAAGTATATAATTTTAATATGAAGCCCGATGATGAGTTTCTTATGGAATTTAATACCAACACAAAATACTTATACATTGTAGCATGTTACAAACTATTTGTTTAGATGTTTTGGACTCTATAAGAGATTCATCATACTAACTCCATTATAAAGCCTTATATATATATATGTGTATGTGTCAGTATTTACAAAGTTTTGTATAAAAATTGTTCATGATAAACTTATTAATATCAAATATTCTATTAATAGTATCAAAAATTACATGAAGAGCACCGAAAATTGGGTCAATAGTAATAGACAAAAACTTATGTGAGACAATCTCATTACATGAGATTACATAATTAACACTTATATATCCCCTACCAATTTAATAATAAATTATGTCAAATTCATATCTTATTTAGTTGTCACATATTTTAAAACAGTCTCATACAAAACTAACTCATGGTACTATATTTTAATTCTTGTTGATTTGTTTGACTCAAATTTTTGATACATTTAGTGAATTTTTTGATATTCTTAATTAAATATTTAATATTTTAAGATAGTTTCATTATAAAATTATCATTAAATCATTTTTATATAAAAGCTATTAAATGTTACCAATAGACCAGAGGAAAGAGGAAGGGAATGCAGAAGCAAAAAATTGAAATGGTGGGAAATTGTAATAACTTTCTTGGATCCTGCAACAAATAAACATTGCCCTTATTAATAAAATTGGTGTTGATTGGCCAAAGATAAAGGAAACAAGGAATGATGAAAAGTGGGGGAGGGGCAAAACAAAAGAAAAAGGGTAAAGAAATCAAAACAAAACCAAAAGTATAATACAATAGCAGAAGAGAGAGAAAGAGAGCAAAGCTAAGAGAGAGAGAGAGAACACTTGATCATACTATATTGCCTGCCTTGTACCATTCTTGTAAGTTTGTTGATAACAAATACTGTTAGTACGCTAGTTGTAGAAGGCAATAGTATTGCAATATTGTCTTCTCTCTCTCTCATGCCAAAACACAGCCCACTCTTGGAAGCTAATCATCATGGAACACCGCCTGCACCATGCACTCCGAAAAAGCTATCTCAACCTTCCCTACCTTAAATTTACCAAACCATTTCCCACTCATTTCCACCTTCACAACACCTAAACCATGATCCTCCATCCAACATTCTCTCTTATAATCTTCTTCATCATCTCCGCCGCCTCCGCCGCCTCCGCTCCTCCCCTCCAACTCCTATCACTTCTCTCTATTAAATCCTCCCTAACTGACCCCCTCAACTCATTCCAATATTGGGACCCCACAACCGCATTCTCCAGGCCCGATTCCCAGCCCGTTTGGTGTTCCTGGCCCGGAGTCAAATGCGACCGAAGAACGAGCCAAGTAACCGAATTAGATTTATCGGGCCGTAATCTTTCGGGCCGGATCCCACCCGACATCAAATACTTGTTCCATTTGCATAGTTTGAACCTGAGCTGGAATTCCTTCGACGGCCCGCTACCTTCCGCCATTTACGAGCTCCCAAACCTTCGATCACTCGACATTAATCACAACCTTTTCAATTCCAATTTTACCCCCGGGATTTCGAATCTTAAGTCCCTCACTTTCTTCAATGCCTTCAGCAACAACTTCGTCGGCCCCTTGCCGGAAGAGCTCACTCTCATCAAAAACCTCGAATATCTCAACCTCGGCGGTAGCTACTTCGACGGCGAAATCCCTTCCATTTATGGAAAGTTCTCCAAGCTTCGATCCCTGTACCTCCAAGGAAATTACCTCTCGGGCCGAATCCCTTCCCAATTGGGCTTCCTGACTCAGCTCCAACACATTGAGCTGGGCTACAACGCCTACGCCGGCGGATTGCCGCCGGAATTCTCCGAGCTGTCAAATTTAGTATACCTCGACGTCTCATCCGCAAACCTATCCGGCGAGCTTCCGGCGGCGTTCGGGCGGCTGGAGAAGCTGGAAAAGCTCCTCCTCTTCAAGAACAACTTCACGGGCTCGATTCCGAGCCAATGGGCCCAAATGCGGTCGTTGAAGATTCTCGATTTATCAGATAACAATCTCTTGGGTGAAATCCCAGATGGGTTCTCCAATTTAACTGAGCTAACAGGATTGTCCCTAATGAACAACAAGTTGACGGGCGAAATTCCGGAAGGGATCGGCGAGCTTCCCAATTTGGAAACCCTGTCTCTCTGGAATAATTCTATATCTGGAAAGTTGCCACAGAAATTAGGCTCCAACTCCATGTTACAATGGCTCGATGTCTCTTCCAATTCCCTCACCGGCAATATTCCCCCAAATCTCTGCCTCGGAAAAAAGCTCGTGAAATTGATACTCTTTTCGAATCAATTCGTCGGAGAAATCCCTCCTTCGCTGGCAAACTGTACGGCGCTGTACCGGGTCAGGATCCGGAGCAATTTTCTAAACGGGTCCATACCTTTCGGGTTCGGGTCATTATCAAACCTCACTTTTTTCGATTTGAGCAAGAACAACCTCACTGGCCCGATTCCCAGAGATCTCGGAAAAGCAGTCAGACTGCAACTGCTCGACGTATCGGAAAACCCGCTGAAATCGGAGCTCCCGGATACAATATGGAGCGCCCCGACCCTGCAGGATTTCCGGGCCAGCTCGTGCGGCCTCATCGGAAAAATCCCCGATTTCATCGGCTGCGGAAATTTCTACAAGATCGATCTCGACGGCAACAGCTTGAACGGCAGCATTCCGTGGGACATAGGCCACTGCCAGAAACTGATTCTGTTGAATTTGAGCAGAAATTCTCTGACGGGAATAATCCCATGGGAGATTTCAGCCCTCCCCTCCATCACACAGCTTGATTTATCCAACAATTTCCTCACGGGGGCAATTCCCTCAAATTTCAACAACTGCACAACTCTCGAGACCTTCAACGTCTCCTACAATCAGCTCACCGGGCCCGTACCTTCATCGGGCCTCGTCTTCTCCAGCCTCCACCCCTCCTCCTTCGCCGGCAACGACGGTCTCTGCGGCCAGGTTATAAACAAACCGTGCCGGGCGGCCGCAGAGCGGCCCCCGCCCGGCCAGTCGCCGCCCAGGAAGACGGCCGGGGCCGTCGTGTGGATAATGGCCGCCGCTTTCGGCGTCGGCCTGTTCATTCTAATAGTCGGGACCCGGTGCTTCCAGGCGGCGTACAGGCGGAGATTCTCCGACGTAGAGAGCCGCGACGTGGGGCCGTGGAAGCTGACGGCGTTCCAGCGGCTCAACTTCACGGCGGAGGACGTGCTCGAGTGCTTGAACGTGAGCGACAAGATAATCGGGATGGGATCCGCTGGGACGGTGTACAAGGCCGAGATGCCAGGTGGCGAGATCATAGCCGTTAAGAAGCTGTGGGGGAAGAATAAGGACACGTGTCTTAGAAAGAGGAGGGGGGTGGTGGCGGAAGTGGACGTGCTGGGTAACGTTAGGCATCGGAACATTGTGCGGCTGTTGGGGTGCTGCAGTAATAGCGCATGCACGATGTTGTTGTACGAATACATGCCCAATGGGAGCCTTGACGATTTGTTGCATGGGAAGGACAAGGGGGAGAAGGTGGGGGATTGGGTGACGAGGTACAATATCGCGGTGGGGGTAGCGCAGGGGATTTGCTACCTTCACCACGACTGTGACCCCGTCATTGTCCACCGCGATCTCAAGCCGAGTAACATACTCTTGGACGCCGAAATGGAGGCGCGGGTGGCCGATTTCGGGGTGGCCAAGTTGATTTTGAGTGATGATCAGTCTGTGTCCATGTCCATTATCGCCGGATCATATGGCTACATTGCACCAGGTAACGAAATTATCATGATATCATTAATTAATTAATTAATTTAATTGCATGCATGCATGTTTTCAAGGTTTTATTGGATTTTAGCCTAAAATTTTCTAATTAATGATCAATATATTTATAAGATTCTCCAATTTCAGCTTAATATAGATGAAATTTTGAATGTTATGACTTATTTACGTAAGTATTTAATTAGTTTTATGTTATGACTTATTTACTGTCGAATTTTTATATTAAGCTAAATTATTTGTTATAGAAGAGCTAGCATATATATATATATATATATATATATATATATAATTTTCAATTTTAGTTGGACGGATATTTTTATATTGAGATTAAATAAAAATAGAGATATGGATTTGTGCGTAGAGGGCCACATTTGAATTAATGTTCAATTGAATTGTGGTAATTGAGTAAACAAGAAGCGTGGTGGAGCAGCCTGATTTCATTCTCTTTCTTTTTCGTCTTTCCTCTTTGTCTCCGTGACTTGTTACTATTCGAGTGCATTGTCCATAGTGCGCGTGAAGTGCTAGCTCTTTCCCTTTATTTTTCACTTTTGGACCCACCAAGATTTTGTCAATTAAACTCTTAGTTTTAACAATATACTTATATAATCCCACATTAAACTAATCCCTTGACTTCAAAGTACTTTTGTCATCTTCTTGTATATATAGTTCGATTTTACCGTGCTAATGATTTGTATTTTGTTTATATTATTAAGAAATATTACTCATAGTTGATTTTTAAAATGTATTAAATTTAAATTTAATAGTACTAGTTACTTTATTAAAAAATATATTAACTGAATCTATTAAGTGATAGTTGCAATGTAAAATTATTTTGTACAAGATCAGCTCTTGAAAATTATTATTCGATAATAAATTGGTGAACTTTAATTTGTTTTACAGAATACGCATATACGTTACAAGTTGACGAGAAGAGTGATATATATAGCTACGGGGTGGTGTTGATGGAAATTTTGACGGGAAAAAGATCAGTGGATTCAGAGTTCGGAGATGGGAATAGTATCGTAGATTGGGTGAAATCTAAAATCAAGACGAAGAGTGGCTTGATGGAAGTGTTTGATAAAAATGCGGGTGCATCGTGTGCGTCCGTGAGGGAGGAAATGATGCTACTCCTTAGGGTTGCATTGTTATGCACTAGCCGAAATCCAGGTGATCGCCCCTCCATGCGAGATGTGTTGTCAATGTTGCATGAGGCCAAGCCCAAACGCAAATCACCATCTGATTCTGGAGATTTACCGGAACCTCAAAAACCGACCGTCTGATCAATTGGAGAAATGTTAATATACTTGAGTTTTACATTTTTTTTCTCTTTTTTTGTTCGATATTTCATTTTATTTTTGGTTGTTTCCTTTGAGTTTAAGATTGTGGGGATTGGTATAGAAAGTTATTTTGATGCCCTAATGGATTGTCCAAGTGCTTCTCTTTTTTTAGTAAGTGAACAAAGAGTAAAAAAAGCCATACATGCATACGGATAGAATACTTGGGATATAACCAGGTGGGGGTTAACCCACTTGACCATTAGGCTCCTCACTTAAGTGAGTGACATGGGTTCGATTCCCTTTGGAAACAAATTAGGAGAGAGATATAAGGTTGGACTTGGAGATGTGGAGTGTAAGGAGACTTGGTGAACTAACCTAACAACTAACATTTACTGATAAAAAAAAAACTTGGGATATATCACGCCGACACTGTTTCCGAAGTAATACTGCGGATATAAGTTAATAATATATAATAAAAATAATTAACATTATTCATTAAAAATTATTGATAATTAATTAATTTTAAAAAAATTAATACCATTTAATGAAAATACTTATAACATTGTTCAAAAATACTTACCAATTATATGTACTATGTTTTTGGTATATATTAAAAAAATTCATACATCGGTGACTGCCAACACTAATACATATTGATGCAAGAGATGGTATAATTTGTCACCTAAAAATGGAATTTGATGTTTTTTCTTATTATTGTTGCATTTAAAACACCTAATGTCTCATAAACCGCACACAATTAAAATATTTACCTTGATTATAATATGATATTATAAAGATGAGCATTTTTTTTATAAACTCGTACCTGAGAAAATTTCACTTTTATTTTATTATATTTCCTTTGAAAATATATTGGGGAGTGTCATAGTGACCAAGGATAAAAATATTACGATATATCCACGATATATCTATTTTTTATAGTTACCGATATTAATATTGGGTAGAAACGATATTTCCACAATATTCATTAAAAAAGAAAAGAGTAAGTCTCATGTGCACCAGTTACACGGTGCAACTCTAGTTCATTTTTAAAAAGTTAAACAGTTTATAACTGAAAAGTTAAACAATTTATTACTGAAAAGTGTATCTTTCATAGTTTAACTTTCCAGTAATAAACTGTTTAACTTTTCAGTTATAAACTGTTTAACTTTTTAAAAATGAACTTGAGTTGCACCGTGTAACTGGTGCATACAAGACTAATCCAAAAGAAAAAAATATCATTAAATATCGGTCAGTAATAAAAATATCGCTTATTTTTTCCACAATTTGAACCAAATATCGTTAGATATAGAGAAAATGTCGATGAATTTTGGAAAAAACTCCAAAAAATAATGTATATATATAAATTTGTCACAACTGTAAAATTTATTCAAATTCTTTTATTACATTTATGTATTAAATGTTTGTTTTAAATTGTTTTAAATTTTTAAATTTACCGATATCGATATTCGATAACGATATATCTATTGATATTTTCACAAATTTAAGACCTCGATATTTCTATCGATACCGATATTTTCAACCTTAATAGTGACTTCATAAGCTCATTAATAATACAATAATAAATGAAATTTCGTCACACATAAGCATTTGTCCCGTATATAGATCAAAATTCACATATATTTTTATAGGCAAAGTCAAACCACACAAGTAGAGTATCATAAGAGAAATACATAAAATGGAGTAAATTAATTTATGCACGAATAGAGAAACACTATAAGATGATACATATATTTTTAATACAAGCATAACTAAAAACATAATGAAAGCACCACATCACTTTTTCATATGATGCACAAGAGACATACTAATATTTTTAAATTACACCCCATTTCTTTAATAATTATACTTAGAAATATATTTCTATAATTTCATTTACTTAAATTAATTTATATTTTTTCACAAAAAATAACATTATTTAAATATTAAAAATTAATTTTATTAAAAATCACTAAAATTAAACGAAAAATAAATTTAAGACAGACGGAGTATATCTCCATTGAAGAGGGAGTATAAATTTTAAATTGGGGTAGTGTGGTATGAAAGTATCATAGGATTCGATGAATAGTGTTGATTAATGTTTGTCAACGTGCTGCAAGAAATGATGAGTGAGAAGACTTTTGTGTTCAAAGGTATAATAGGCAATAAGTTGCAAAGTTTCAAACCATCATAGCTACGAGCTTAGCAGCTGCCCATCTATGAAATTACCATCCCATCCATCCCATCCCAATTTTGGGATAGTTGGTGATGGTACCAGAGACATGGTTTTCAAATTCTGTCAGGGGTACTCTTGTAATTTTGGTAACTCTACATTGTGCACAAAATGAAAAGTACTAGCTAGTATTATTATAAATTCGGGGTCCATTCACCAGTTGAATATGATGAACTCTCAAACTTTTCTCTTCAGCCTGCACCAAATTAATCTCAAAATCATCAATCACCCACAAAAAATTTAAGTTTGATAATATCTTTAAGCATCTTAAATATAATGTTTTTAATTTTATAAATAAATAAAAAATACTCCCTTCATCCCGCTATAAGTTGCTCGTTACTTTTGAGCACACGAATTAAGGTAAAAATAAAAAAGTTTAAGTGATGTGATAGAAAAAGTGAAAAAGTATAAGTGATGTGATAGAAAAAGTGAAAAAGTATAAGTGATGTGATAGAAAAAGTATAAGTGATGTGATGAAGAAAAGTGAAAAAATAATGAAAATAGTGTAAAAAGTAGTGAAAAAAATAATAAAAAAGTGAATAGTAGTTTCCCAAAAATATTAAAAAACAATAAGCAACATATAGTGGGACAGACGAAAATGACAACATGAGCAACTCATAGTGGAACAGAGGTAGCATTATGAATATAACTGCAGTGCAGTGTGGAATGAAACTCATTACTCTACTAATCGGGAGAAATGGTAGTTTATCCAAAAAGTGAAAGAATCATTTTCATTCCTCTACTATGCCAAACAATATCTTGTCATTTCTTCACTCTTAATTAAACTGGTCAATTAAGTATTCTCTAAGTTTAAGGGGTTGTTTGGTTGGATGCTTTTTGGGGTGAGTAATGATAATCAAAGTCATAATGTGTGTTTGGAATGATTCTACTATGACTTTGACTCCCAAAAACTAAGAAATCAACCATATTTCAGTTATATGAGAACTATGACTTTCATTCCATACTCATTCGATTCATATACAATTTCCATTCCTTACAATTATATCAAACAGCCCCTAATATTTGGGATAAATACGAGTTTTAAGAATTCTAAATATTTTATTATAAATTTAATTATGATGAAAAGTGTAAAAAATACAACGCTTTTGTTGCTTGACCAACCGTTGGGAGAAGCAAATATGACAGGTACGCTAATCAATAACATTGATGAAGTAGCAATGAATGCAAAAACAACCGATTGGAAAACAAGAATCATCTTTTAATCCTCCAACATACCAACAGATAAACTATATCATTTGATCCCTCTGTCAGCCAAAAAATTGTAAGAAAATACATCATCAAGAGATTTTAATTTACCACAAATCAATTGGACTTATTACTACCCTGACCACTCTATTTGTACATGGAGTATGGGGGAATTGAATTTTTTTTTTATTTCACAAATGGGGCATGCTGGATTCTATAATATGTATAGATCGATTCACACCGGGATCTTTCTACAAATAGTAATGGTATCAAAATAATATATATAGAGTGAGAATGTAAAAATAGATAAAAAAAAATGTAATATTAAAATAGCATTTTATTAAAAAAATGTTAAATTTATAAGGAACAGCCTCTTTGGTAAAATATTAAAACTTAAAACAGAGAGAATATGAACTTAAAGTTATAAACAAAAATATTTTATAAGTTAATAGATATTCCCTCCATTTCAAAATACTTTCATACCTACAAAAGCACTAAAACAAGTCAAATTGTGAGTAGAGTTTTTAGGAGGGATTTTGTAAAACTATATATGGTAAATAAATGAGTTGAATTATGTATATGAATGGATTTAAAAGTAATATTCTATCCGTTCAAAAACTACTTTTATAATAGTTCTGGGTACGTAAACTAAGAGAAAGTGGGTATGCGAGTGTATATTAAATAATAAAATAAAATAAAATGTATTAATTTGTTGACTTTTGTGACTGCAAAAAATTTCCTTTTTAGATATGTGAAAGTGGAATTGGAACGTCCAAATAAGAAAAGTGTTAAATTAGTTTTGGAACGGAGGAAGTAGAATTTTGTGTAAATTATTTTTGAATATCTTAAAGAAAATGTAAAAATAATTTACAGATCTTATTGAGTCAGATTAATATTTTCCATCAACTAATTATAATTTTATTAAATTTGAATTCAACAAAACATAAAAATGTCTTTGATGAATTGTAAAAGAAAAAGAAAATCTTCTAAAATAAAAATTAGATGCTTTAAATATTTTTTTAAGTAAATGTAGTTTACGAACGTAATAAAATAAGAAGGTCATAGTTTTAAAACTTTCTGTCAAAATAAAATGTGATAGTTTAGTGCTTCTTACGCATTATGTGGAGGGAGTATTAACGATTAAGTAACGAGTTGCCTGCAAAAATGGTATTTTTCTTTAAAAAAAAAAAAAAGAAAACTTTTATTTTAAGTAACTCTATTGTGTAATCAAGTGTATTTTTTAAAAGTTATACTATCTCCGTCCCGGAACTACTATGAAAGTAGTTCCGGGCACGCGAACCAATGAAAAGTAAATATGTGAGTGTAAAGTTAAATAATAAAATAAGAAAAAGTGTATTTTGTTGACTTTTGTGAGAGAGAAAAATTTTCTTTTTTGGTGTGTGAAAGAAGAGTTGGGACGTCCAAATAAGAAAAATGTGAAAGTAGTTTTGGAACGGAGGGAGTATAAAATATTATTTAAATATTAGTATATATTATTATTATTGAAAATTGTACTTTAAAAAGTTTTAGTCTTGTATGCATCAGATTTACCGTACAATTTAAGTATATTTTTAAAAAATTACAATTTTCAATATTGAAGTCACGTACGTACATTACTATTAAAAAATTAACTTTTAAAATTATATTCTTTAATAATAACATTTGTTACTTTTCAGTAATATTTTGTATAATTTTTTAAAAATGCTCTTCAACTCTTTTTAATAATAATATATATAAGTTTTTAGCAAAAATAATTTAATTTTTTTTAAATATTTTTAAACTGCAGATGCACTTTATGCATCCAAATTTTTTATTTATTTTTAATTATTCTCACTCACTCACTCACATACACACTGACACAGCATAACTCTGTCTAATGTCATGTTTTGGAAGGCAAAAAACTAAGGCTGCCTTTAGACTACACAAATTCATAATCCTCGCTCAACCCAACCTACAATAAAATATTAATTTTTCTTTTTTTCATATATATAATCTATAACTCAACCCAATTTTATTTTTTTTATACTCACTTTCACAATCCAATTCAACCCAACTCAATTATTATTATTTTATACTTTATTAATTATATATAATTTTAAATCAATATTTAGTATATTTAAAAAATATATAAATTAATTATTATATATTTAAAAAATAATTTATCATAAACTAATTTGGCATGTTATATTTAGCATGTGTAAACTAATTTGGCATGTTATATTTTTCTTGTTATCTTATTTAAAATGTGTAAAAAAAATATAAACTAATTAAGGAATGAAATAATAAAAATAGAGGATGAAATAGATGATATGAGATTGTATTTCTAAGTATATCAATATTGGTGTCTATTTATAGAGAATTGAAAAATATGAATTTTGATATATTTTTTATAATTTTTAAATACATATTATCTATAAAATTTACAAAAAAAAGTATATATATATATATAATCTAACCAACCAATCACACAATGACACGTGTTATTGTGTGATTGGATAACCTAATTAATTGATTTGGTTGGGCAGGTGACACGGTATTGCTTTGGGTTGCAACTTTGATTTTTTTTTAAAAACTCAACCGGTTGCAAAAATTGCACCGATGCGAATAGTCTTAAAATATTGGTGAAGAGGGGCAAAAGAGAAACATAAAAGTTTTCTTCAATATCCTTTGTGGACCAACTACTAAACAAGTAAACATGATCGAAAATAAAAATTAGTGTTGATATAAAAAATCACATTAAATGTATTATATATCAATAAATATTATATTTATAATTATTTTAAATATATTTATTTTAATTTTTGATACTTCTGATAAATATTTTGATATATTTAATCTAATATTTGATATTTTAAAATAACTTCATGATAAGTTTATTATAAATTATTTTTATATAAAACCTATTCAATAGATAAAACACAAATTTATGTGTATTTAATCTTAAGTGGACTCAATTTCTTCAAATGTAGCTTTTTTTTATATGTTTATTATCATTGTTTAGAATTAAATATTTTTTTTTTTAATAATAATTGTATGTATAAATAATACTCACTCCGCCATACACAAATTTGTACTTTTTTTCTTGTAAAGAATATCCTACACTATAAAAAAATAAAAATTGCATGCACATTCACATAATTATACACATATTTACTTATATGATACTTTTAAAAAAAAAATTAAAAAAAATAGATATATCACCTTCTAAAGTGCATATACCTATGGAAAGATGGTACTTGGTAGTGATAGTACTAAAAGAAGATTTCACTCGATTTACATGAGGTTAAACTTGAAAGGTAAAATTTTATATGAAAATTGTTTATGATAAATTTATCGTGAATCTGTTTTAAGTATCGAATATTTGGTTAAGAGTATCAATAATCGCATTAGGAGTATTAAAAATCGAGATCACTATATTTTAATAATTATTAATTTTTTTGATACTCCTGATAAAATATTTAATACTTTTAATCAAATATTTTTTATACTTTAAAATGGTTTCATAACAAAGTTATTAAGAATTATTTTCATATAAAACTTGCTCAACTTAAAAAAATTATGAAGATTTAATCCAAAAATTGAGAGTACAAAGATATAACTAATATATATATATATATATATATATATATATATATATAACATTCATTAAAAGTATAGAAACCTAGTGCCCATTCATGACCATAAGTGAGCCCAGGTGAGTACTAAAAAGCTATTGGGTTGGGCTAAAAGAATGGTGAGTTTTAAATCTTGACCCGTAAATAGGAAAAGGCGCAGGTTATTTGTACTACCTTTTTTTTTAAATACACTATCCAAATAAATGTATTATTTTTTATTTTGAAATTTTGAAATATTTTCGAAAAAAATAAATAAAATATTATGTATTTTATTTTGTTCGAAAAAATATTTAAAAAATTAAAACAATTACAATATTTCCTTTTTCGAACAAGAAGTAGTGTATTTTTGTTAATAGTATCTTTATATATATAAAAAAAAAAAAAACTATTGTAAACAACCGTAACCATGGGAGAAATCCATGACACGACTCCTTGTTTAGTTTCTTTTTATTTTTCACCTTTTTTATACAACCTGGAACTCATTTCATTGACATAGAATACTAATTAAAATCTACTTATAATATCTCTTTATATATAATGTACATAAAAAATATCACATGTACGTTGATGGTCATAAACTTATATAGTATTTACTATAAACATGAAAATGATGCATAAATAGAAACTCACTACTATATTTATTGATTACATATCGTATTAGTGATAGACATATAAATTTATGTCCACCAATAAACATGTAATATTTTTTTAGCATGCAATATCAAAAAATTTGACATTTAATGATAAAATACTATCATTATAGATCAAAATCTTTAGGGTATGTTTGTTTTGAGACTACCACGGATGGACGTAGGACTTTGCGATCACGTCTCTACACGAGTTTGGGATGTAACATCCAGATTTCACATCCCAAACTCAATCCACACCTAAAAATACCTATTAAACCTATTATTATTCTTTCCAACACAACACTCATAAAATATCTATTATACCTATTGTTATACATATAAAATCAATCATTATTACACTTTGATTTGACATAAAGTAACATCCTACCCTACTAAAACCCCAAAACAAACACACACTTTTACTATTCATCAAAATTTTCACATCTCGGGATTTCAAAGTCATGACTTCCCACGACCCCCTTAATCCCAAAACAAACGTACCCTTAATGACTAATTAAAAGATCATATTGAGTGAGAGGGTTTCCACTGCTCATGTCACTAAAGATTGTTTATGGTCATAAAATACTTTCTAACTTCAAATGAGGCGAAGTATATAATCTCGATAGTTAAACTTACACCATTACAATAGCATTCTATAATTAGCTTTTTCACTTTTATCATCCAGAAAAAAAAATTACAAAAGTATATTGTTTGTGAGTCCATTTCACCATACCAAATATTTACTTTCGTTTTAAAATTAATATTTTCCATTTATAATGTTTAAAAAATCATTATTGCAATTATGTCGTTGCATTGTCGACAGATGATCTAATGTGTTTTTTTTTTTTTATATATATATATATAATATGTAATTTACGCTTAAACATCAAAAGATGTAACGAGATATAGAGGAATGTGTAACATATATAGTCTAAAGAATAAATAATTAAGATTGTCTTGAAATAAATACACGTGAAAGTAATGGCTAATTAAAATATGTAAAAATGAGGTTTCATAATTACCTCTAGTGATGCAAGGAGAGTGACTCGTTTTTCGAGTTGTGGGAGGACTTGTTTGTGTTGCTTCAGCATCACTAACAGCTCAGTTAGAAGAAAACATGTTTTCTCAACCTAAAATTTCAACAATTAAACATAAATTAATCCAGAATCAAGCAATGTATTTTGTTTTATGGATAAATTAATTTATCCCGTCGAAACATGCATATTTTTGGCGGGATAGATTATGTTATCCATTAAACAAAACACTTCCTAAACATGCTAAGAATATTTTTAAATTTTTTTTAATAACTAAGTATCAAATAATCCTAGGAACTCATAACCATGGTTCATTAATGAGGGCATCCATTTCAGTGGATTTATTTATGTCAAAAATTAAATACATTTCGTACATTTTGAATTTAAGACCTAAAAAATTATATTTTGAAAAAATAAATGGATTAAGATTCAAAGTTTTTTTTAAAAAAAATCAATTCAAAATTCGGTTTATTTACTTTTACAAATTATGAATTCATTTTTCTCTTTGTTATTGGATATGTTGAATTAATGTTTTGTCCTATTGCTAATTTATATCCTTAATATTGTGTTATAATTTTGATAAATATAGAAAAAGAGGAGTAGATTTTTTTGCAGATAAAAATATAATTGCCATGAAGGGATAATCATAACATGAAAGAAGAATAATTAATTAAAAGAAATACTTATCTCATTTAAGAGAAATTAAAATATTATATACGTCTTTGATTCTTATATACTAATCATTATATATATTTTTCAATTTTCAAACTAATTGCCATCCATAAAAAAAAAAAAAAAGAAGTATGATAACTACCTGCGAATGCATGCCTAGAATCATTGATTTAATATCGTCCATCACTCCCTCGGCAGTTGATATGGCATCATACACCGACATTACATCCGCCTGTGTAAGTATTAATTAACCAAAGTAATTTGACAAAAATTTATATGACATGTGTATACACTGTCACTGTTATGCATATATACTATCATTGTTAAAAAATTAAGTATATTTTTATAATAGTGATAAAATATATGAATAACAGTGATAGTGATTACACATGACAATGATGCGAATTCATGTGAACTCGAGTTCACAAGAGACCTACTCATGTAATTTTGTGAGATGAGTATTCTCATTCAATTATCAATTAGTCAAGACAAAAGTTTGTGGTAAAAGATATATCGTTTTCGTATCAGATTTACTCTTCAATCAAAGAAGTAAATAAACAGAGATAATTAAATAAATAAATAAACCTGTATAATTTCGAGACAAATTAATAGTTAGGTGGATATACACAATATAATAAATAAACATGTACCAATTTGAAATTAATACATAAAAATTTATGTGAAATTTGTTGAAGGTACAAAATATTCAACAATGCCATGATATTTGTTCAATAATATCACTACTATTATAAACTAATATAAGTTATATTTTATACATATAAATATGTTGAATTGTGTTGATAAATGATGAATCATATAATGTAATTTTATTAGTGTAATAATATTAGGATCCATTCGGTATGTTAGATAAGTACCATAAAAATTTTGAGACAGGCTTTTATCAAACAAAATCATTTGTTCTATATTTTGTAGTTCAACTTTATGTTGCATAGTTTGGATACGTGACATTTAGTGTGCGTTTGGTTATTTGGATTAAAGGGTTTAAGTCTCCCCAATATTGTATTTGATTTATGTAACTGGTTAGAATAGATTTAATTTCAATGAAACTAGAATTCCTTATAATCTTTTAAATCAAACATTAAAATTCTTTTTTTTTTGTCTCAAGCATATATATCCTACAAAAAAATTTTAATCCAATCTCAATTAATCTATCCAGTCAAAATAACCAAACACACACTTAAAAGAGGAAACTAATCAATTAATGAACGGTAAACAGTAGCATATATTATTATATAATTCATGAGTCAGGTAGAACAAGTGAAAAATGAAAAGTGGAATTATAAGGATGTTTTTTACCTGTGCATTGTGGAGGAGAGGGAGACAGAGTGAGACGGCGGATAGTTTTCTAACGACCCTCCCAACAGCTTCGATATTCTTAGCCTCGATTTTGCGCCACTCATTCAGCAAACCTATTTCCCCCTTCAACACCTGGTACACCTTCATTTGACGCTTCTGTTTACCGATTTCACACCGTTTCTCCGTTATTAACCTTCTCATTGCACATATTCTTATCCACCTATTCAACACCTTTTCCTGCATCCATTTCCATTTCACATATTTTAACATACTATATGTGAATATTACGAGAATAAAATTAAATGATAATGACTTTTATTTATAGGTGCGCAAAATGTTCCAAGGAAAGGTGGAGTATCTATTAATCTTTAGATATTACTAAAGGGTAAATTGCGCATATGGTAGCACAAAAATTTATACTCATGACTTTGATTTAATTTTTTTTACATAAATGATCCCATAATTTTTTTTTTTTTTGTTAAAGCTCATATGAGACCAAACTAAATACCTGAGCCACCCTCCTGACGGCAGCCATTGACGCCTCAGCTCGAGCGTTCGCAAATCTCCACTGCAACAGCCTGTTGTACGCTACGCGGTACTGATGGTACTCTTCCTCCAACACCGGTGAAACTTTCTTGTGCCTGAAGTATTTCAAAACCCCACCCACACCCTTCACTTCCTTCTTCATATATTTCTCATCAGAAATGGCCGGAGACTTTGGCATCACCGGCGACGGAGAGCGGGTAGGCAGCGATCGCCCGGGTGACAACGCCCATGCAGACGGAGAAGTCGAACCCGATCGCCGTTTCACCGGCACCTCCTCCCTCTTGCTCGCGCTACGCGGCAGAAACCTAACTAAACCTCCGTCGTAGGGGTGGCAAAACGCCCCGCCCCGTAGCCGCCCCGATCTGCCCCGCCCTGAATGGGTCAGCCCCGCCCCGCCCCGTCCTGAGAATGGGGCAACCTGCCCCGCCCCGCGCATGGGGCAGGGCAGGCATGGGTTTACAATTTTACTGCCCTGCCCCGCCCCGCCCCGCCCCGCAAAATATTATATACTAAATAATATATATTATTTATATATAAATACTATATTTTATATAAAATAAATATAATAATATCAAATATTTTTTATTTATTATTATTACACTAATATAATCAGAAATTATATATAAGATATTTTAAATTATGATCTAAACATTAATAATTAATATCTAAAATATAATAAATAAATAAAAAACACTTTCTTTCATTAGGGTTTACACTTTCATTAGGACTTGTAAGATGGTTTAATTTCTTGGTTTTTGAATATAATGTGCTGAACATGATTCATTATTTATGTTGAATATGATTTAATGGATATATCCAAATATATATATATATATATATATATATTAAATTTTAGTATATGAAGTATGGGGCAGAATGGGGCAGGGCGGGGCGGATCTGCCCCGCTCAGGGCAGGCATGGGGCAAAACATACTGCCCCGCGGCGGGGCATGGGGCAGGGCGGGGCGGCGGGGCATGGGCGCGGGGCAGGCATGGGTATTTAAATACCCGCCCTGCCCTGCCCCATTGCCACCCCTACTCCGTCGCCGCCGCCTTCCGTCGGCTTCTTTTTCGCCTTCTTCACTTCGGCTTTGGAGGGGGCCGCTGCGCTCTTGCTCCGAAGCAAATGGGGGGAGTCGGCGGCGGCGCTACAATGCCGGCGAGATTGGGACTTCTCCATGTTAATTTGTAGGTGGAGTTAATTGTTGGCAAACAAAAGTATTAATTAATTTCAATATTTCATATAGTTTTAGTGAAATGTTTGTGTGCATTATATATATGGTGGGTGGATGAGGAAATGGTCATATACCTACCATGCATGCCCATTAATGCAAATTAAGAATTAATTGAAGGAAGTCGAGAGCACGTTATTGCTTGAGATGTGGATATATATGAGTTGAAGGACTCCACGAATTAGTTACCATGCATGCATTACCTTATTTATTAATTCAAAATAATTTCAATGACAATACTATAAGATTATGTTGGGTACATATATTCAACATGGTACACTACAAAAAAATTGACCACTTTTAATTTGATCTCAAAACACACTTGCTGGAACACAAATTGCTTAATTCAATATGGCCTGATCGCTGGTTTATTCGGGTCATAACTTGAATATGTCGTTTTGAAATTGCATTTGGCGGTCTTTGTCACGCCCTAAATCTTAAAAGAGTAATTCCTGATAAAAATATAAAATAGATTGAAAAGACCAATTTAAAGTGTTGATTTTTTTATTTTCTTTACAAATATATATAAAAAATGGTTTGATATTTTAAGAACTAAAAACTTAGAAAATGTTAGCGGACTCTTGTAAAATAATGTAACAACCAGATTTCACCTAAAATGTTCTATAAATTTGCAAAAGACAATTTGATAATACATATAAACAAATTTATACTCTAATGTCTAATTTAATTTTGAATGATCTATAGTATAAAATATATATGATATAAATTATTGCATTTAATCTGGCGAACTAATAGACAAGATATTCACAAACTCATTATCTCAGTCAAATAATTACTGAAAGATACTACCGAATGACATATTTACGAATTGATTGCATGCATTCGTAAAAATATGAAAAACTTCACTTATAATTAAATTGAATTCATAATTATAATTATTATAAAGCCGCAAACAATTCTCCAGTAGCAAATTGTAAACATATTCAAAGGGTTAACTTGTTTCAAACAATTGAAAATAATATAAAATATAATTCATTCTCGACGTTTTTATTATAATTAAATTGAAACTAGTATCTTATAATATAGTCACTACAAGAAAAAATGGATACGACAACAGTGGAAACTCGTTGTCTTTCTATAAAAAAATGCCGTTGTAGAAGCTCCTAGTAAGTATCAAGTTTAGACAA
Source organism: Prunella vulgaris (assembly GCA_026898435.1). Classification (NCBI taxonomy): domain Eukaryota; kingdom Viridiplantae; phylum Streptophyta; class Magnoliopsida; order Lamiales; family Lamiaceae; genus Prunella; species Prunella vulgaris. The sequence continues at coordinate 2,570,158 of JAPKLY010000005.1, forward strand.
CGGTTAATGGACCGTTGTCTTTTCATTGTTACTACAATGGTTATTAACTGTTGTCTATACATATAAAATATGTTGTAACATGTGCATATCTTTATTTGTGACTATAGACAACGGTTGTGCGCGAGACATTGTCTTTTCTTTGTTACTACAACGGTTATTAACTGTTTTCTATACATATGAAATATGTTGTTGTAGCATGTTCATATCCTTATTTGTGACTATAGACAACAGTTGTGAGTTGTTGTCTTTGTGAAATAAAAATAATAATTTCGTGGGTCAGACCCGTGGGCTGAACCAATTCGGGTCCGACCCGCACGAATATCAGCCTCACTTTGCGTGAGAGGGGGTTTGAACCCATGACCTCTCGTATATGTGAATGAGTGTCTTCACTACAAAAAAAGGGAGAAATAGTGAGGGAATTATAGAGGGGAGAAGGGGTAGAGAGAGATTTAAAGAGGGAACAAGACCCTCTTTAAGATGTGGCTCGCTGTCGTGTCCCTCGCCTCGTCACTCGCTAAATAGAGAGGGCAGGCGTCGTCGGCAATTTGGCGAGGGGTGGCCGCTCGTTAAATGGCGAGGGAAAGCCCCTCGGAAATTTGGCGAGAGAATGTGCTCGCAACGTAGCGAGGGTTCGAACCCTCGCTAAATGGAGAGGGTTTGACCCTCGCAGAGTTCAAATATGAAAAAATATAATATTTTCGCGGGCATAACCCACGGACCAACCCGACTCGCGGGCAACCTGCGAACCTGGTAGCATTTTCGCACATTTCGCGTGAGAGGGTGTTTGAACCCGTGACCTCTCTTATGCATGGTCATGTGTCTTGCCATTTGGGCAAGTTGTATTCCTTGTTTTATAATTCATTTTAAATATATATAATATATTTACTTTTTATTTTAACTAAGTATTATATATTTACTTTATTATTATTATATTATGTAATTATACTAATCTAAAATTCTATATTTTAATTATATAATACTTGTATATTTAGTTTTAATAAAATTATCATATATACATTATATATTTCTAAATATTAATTAAAATAATTATAAACATAATGTAAAATAATTATATTAATTATGATATTAAATATTCATTCTACCCCTACCTTTAAATTTTATTTAAATTTAAAAATAAGAAAAATATGAAAAAAATACTCATTAGACAATTTATCTTCCTCCTCCCCGATATTAATAATGAAACTTCACTTATAAAACTATTACACACAAAATTCTATCTAAATATACTAATTAATCCAAACTCCACATGGTATATAGAGAATATTATTTGTATCTCAATATATGATTATTTAGAATTCAAGTATAACCATTAACAAATATAAACATAACAAGTATAACCATTAACAATCTGTTTCATATTAATAACAATCAAAGTTTAATTACATGCATTATCATAATCGTTCCTATACAAATTCTAAGCAAATATTAATATTTTTTTTTAAAAATTCGACAGAGTTTCATTTAGATTTATCATATCCCAAATAATCAATCAAGATCCTAGTGCATCCATTTCCGATTTAATTAATAATAATCAAATCGGAACGCACAATCTAAAAGCAAACAATAACCAACAATTCATCAACCCTAACTCCGTCCATATATAATCATATCTAAATAAAATATTCCTAGATTGAACGTCGATCATAACATGTAAGAATATCGAACACAATTGAAGTTAACAATAGTAAATAGTTAAAAATAAGGCATACTTACGATAATGAGTAATCCTCCCAAAAGTGAAGTTTTATGAAGAGTCTACGCAAGTACCTACAATGTAGTAAGTAATTAAAATGTATACATCAATATTATTTATAATAGTACACAACTAATTAATATTATTTTCTACTAATAAAACCACAAACATATAAATTAAGTAATATTACTCACTAATTTAATTAATATAATTCAATTAATAGTACTAATAAAAATATTAACTAATTAATCAAACAACTAATTAAATAATTAATTACTACTAATTATAATAAAATAAATAATTAACATAATAACCACTAATCACATAAATAAATAACTAATTATTTATAAAAACATATATATAAATATACACACAATAAAAATATACATATATACACACAAATAATATATATATATATATATATATATATATTTGGCGTTTTGCGAGGGCAAGCCCTCGCTAAGTGGCGAGGGCAAAGTGCTCGCGGATTTGGCGATGGATCGACCCTCGGCTCGGTCTCGATTTAATTTTGGCGAGGGAATGCGCTCGCAAACCGGGTGAGGGCTTAAACACTCGTAAACCGCCGAGGGATAAGCCCTCGTCTCGATCCGGTTTATACCTGGCGAGGGTCTGCGCTCGCAATATGGCGAGGGTTCGATCCCTCGCGAAACGGCGAGGGTTTTGCGCTCGTAATTTCTATTTTGCCCTTGTTATTTAAAGAGCGTTTCTCTTCCCTCGTCCCGCCCCTCTTTAAATCAATTTTTTTTCGCCCTCGCTAAAATCCTCTTTAATTTTATTTATTAAAGAGGGACTCCAACCCCCTCACTAAATTCCCCCTTTATTTCATCATTTTTTTGTAGTGCTTGCCATTTGGGCAAGTGGTATTTCCTGTTCAATATTTCATTATAAATATATATATATATATATATACTATATATAATTTTTATCTTAACTAAGTGTTATATATTTATTTTATTATTATTATTTTATGTAATTATACTAATCTAAAATTATATTTTTTAATTATGTAATACTTGTATATTTAGTTTTAATAAAATTATCATATATATATATATGTAATTATATATTTCTAAATATTAATTCAAATCATTATAAACATTAATTTCAATAATTCTATTAATTCAAAAAATTGATTCAAATTATCATTTTAATTTAAAATATTAAATAGTTTAAATCACACTAATAATTAGTAGGTGCCTAATCATTAGAATAATTCAAAATATAGTACAAAATTATAGAAATTTGCATGAAAATAATAAGAAAATGTAATTGAATTGTGTTAAATTTCTTTTTTTGTTATTCTATTTCTAAATTATAAAAGGGTCATTTCAAAATAATATAAAGTGCTAGTTTTAATTAGTTAAAAGTGTTAATTATAAAAATCATCAAGTAATATATGTTACTACAACGGTCATACAACATATATTATAGTACATAGTTTTATACAACACCATTTGATAAAAATATAAAATATTTTACAACACCGCTTTTGTAGTGATATACAACAGTTGCATACTCGTTGTCTTTCAGTAATTTATTCCTAAAAAATATTGATATACAATGTATATATACAACGGCTCAAAAACTATCGTAATAACATACTTTTTTACAACGCCGTATTTTGCGAATAGACAACGGTCTGATTACCGTTGTCTTTCAGTATTTTTTCTTGAAAACAAAGATACACAACACGAATATACAACGGTTCAAAAACCGTTGTAGTAACATACTCTTTAACAATGTCGTCTTTGTAGTATACACAACGGTTTGATAACTGTTGTCTTTCAATAATTTTACTTAAAAACACAATTATACAACATAAATATACAATGAGTCAAAAACCGTTGTAGTAAAGTACCTTTTTACAACGCCGCTTTTTGAGATTAGACAACAGTTCACCAAAACCGTTGTCTAACATCATATTCCATCAATAAAAGACAACAGTTATACTTTACGCAACATATTTTTAACTTTAGACAACAACTTTTAGCAAAACTGTTGTCTTTCTGGTGTTGTAAAACATCATTTTTCTTGTAGTGCGCCTACACCACTCGTCCAGCAACAACGTCCTTATTATTGCTCATCTGAAAAGTGTACATGGAAATGGTGAGTATGTTAAAAACACACTCAGTTGAAGGAATCAACTATTCGTAATTAAATAATCAATAGACTTACGAGCCTTAATGAAATCATGCAAGCTGGTATTAAAGTAAACTTGTGCATTACATGTACAGACACAATATAGTCATATAAAAAAAAAACGACCTAACCCCTACCTTGTCTAAATTTGAAATTTAGGGATATAAAACAACAACATACACAACAATTCAAACTTCTCCATAAAAAACTTCAAGCCCTAAAGGAAAAGATAGCAAACTTCTAAATATTCTAACATAACCTTAAACTGAGAATCAAAACTTAAAAGAAACTTAGCCTTCAGCATTTGTGAAAAGCTTATGGAACAATCTTTTCTTACTTTTTTTTTACTCTGCCAAGGTCATCTTTCAAACTACTAAAAGTTTAACCACTTAATCCTGATTTAAAGCCACAAGATAGTATCCCACGAAATCATATACTCTTAATTTCCATATTAACATGTGGGTTAACTTTCAAATTCAATTCAGCCTTGAATATCCTTTAGATTAAAATAATCCCCACTTAATTTTGAATTAAAAAGCTTTAAAGTCATATAATAAACTCATGTAGTACCTCTCAAAATCTTGCCTTAAAGCCTCTTAAAAATCACTGAAACTTAATAAAATAGTACATGAAATTTATTTAATTCGGATATTACAACCTATCGACCTTAAATAAATTTACAAAAGGAAGTCTGGATACTTGTTTTTTAAATCGTCTTGTGTTCCTAAGTTGCTTCGTTGTAACCATGGCGATTCCAACAAACCTTGACGAGCACAATATCTCTATTCCTCAAATGATGATCTTCTTATCCAATACGTCCACTGGAATTTCTTCATAAGTCAAATCTTTATCAACTTCCTACGAAAAATAATCCACCACATGATTTGGCTTATGCACGTATTTTTATAACATTGACACATGAAAAATATTGTGTACAGATGCAAGGTTTGGCAACAAAGCCAATTTATATGCCTAATCTCCTACTCATTCCAGTATTTGAAATGGACCAATATATATTGGCTGCAACTATCCATTACGACCATATCTCACAACTTCTTTTATCGATGATACTCTTAAGAAAATCCTTTCACCTTGTTCGAACTGCGAAGGCTTCATTCGCTTGTCCGCATATGATTTCTGACGATTTTGAGCAACCCTAATTCTTTTCCAAATCTTTTCAATTACATTCACGGTCTACTCAACGATCTCCGAACCGAAAACTTTCATTTCCCCAATTTTATCCCAATAAAGTGGCTACATGCATTGTCGACCATACAAAGCCTCGTACGACGCCATTCAGATGGTTGATTGATAAATGTTGTTATAAGCAAACTCAACTAATAACACAAAGTTCTGTCAATTTTCTTCAAAAACCAGAACAGACGCTCCTAACACGTCCTCGAGAGTCTGTATTGTCCTTTCATTGGCCAACTATTTGCGGATGATAAGCAATACTGAAGTTCAACCTCATTCCCGTTACTGCTTGTAAGCTTATCCAAGATTGTGAAGTACACCGAGAATTCCTATATGATATTAAGGAAACTGACACTCCATGCAATCTTACCACTTCCTGAATGTAAACCTGAGCTAGTTGATCCATACTGAAATTCATCTTAGTCGGTAAGAAATGAGCTGACTTTGTTAATCTATCGACAACAACCCAAATAGTCTGATTCTCTTTAATTGAGAGAGGCAAACCAACCACAAAATTCATATTAACGTGCTCCCACTTCCACTGCAATATATCAAGTGGTTTCAACAATCATGAGGCTCGTTGACGCACAGCTTTTACCTACTAACAAGTCAAACATCTTTTCATTCATGTTTGGTAGAGGTCATGGGAAAAAGGGTAAAGATAAATATTGAGATGTGTTTTAAGGTTGAAAATAATTTATTAGTGTTTGGAAGTATGTGATAACGATTTTATTATAATAATTTAGTTGTCTGGTGGAGTAAGATAATTTATAAAAAAACAGTAAAAATCATGAACAATAAATCTCAAACACTGTTATTTTTTTAGAACAATCATGAACCATAAATTGAAAAAAAAGTCAAATTACCAAGTCAAAAACCAGAAACAACGCAAAATTACCCAATTGAAGGGCAAGAAACAAAGTTAGAAACAAGAAACTGTGATGGCAAACAAGAAATCTCCAATCATGAACCAAAAATTGAGGGAAAACAAAATTAAATTTGACGGACAATAAAAAATTGAAGGTCAAACTGCATTCTGATCACAAAATTGAAACAGAAAATCCAATCAGTCAAATTGCCAAGCTAGTTTCAAACAAAACTTGGAACCGTTCAATTTGCCAAGCACCGCCCGAAACGACGTTAGCCTTACAACCATAAGGAGCTTTGCTTACGAGTGTAGTTGAACATAGCTCTAGACATCACCACATCGACCCACCCGAGCAGATCGATTCTATCTTACCATAGCCCCGCCTTGCTCTGACTATGTTCGAGATAGCGATGCCCAAAATGAATCACATGGATCATTGCGCCACACTTGGTCTTCCGCCCAACATCACAAATCTCAATTAAAACCAAAATTTTAACCATAAATCTTGAAGAGAAAGAGTAGAGCACAAACAATTTTGCCAAAATCACAACACTGTTCAGTCCATAAATAATACTTCCGAGGGGGGACTGAGATGTGTTGTGGCATATGAAGAACTATACTAACTTTTGTAGAATAGTTCTTTTGCCCGAATTTATTTTGGCCAACCAATTTTTTTATTTTATATTAATACCATATACTTCCTTCGTTCCAATATATAAAAACAAACCGATTAAAGCAAAAGGAAAAATATATAAATAATTAAATTGATAGAAAAAATAATGAAAATAGTATTAAAAATAATAATGTAAAGTACATAATAATTTCTAAAAAAAATAAAAAGTACGAAAATATCAAATTAAAAAAGAGCAACACTTGGGTATAAATTTATGTAGTAAAAATATTCATTTTTGAAAAATTCGGGGGTCTAAACCGGGTTGGGTAGGATTTGGACATTTTTTTTTCAAAATTCGTGCAACTTGTAATTCTGGTTCTTTTCGTTTCCAAGTATGTTGCAATTTGGACGAATGCGTGTTACTATTAGGTAAAATCTGTGTCACTAATTCTTAATTTTTTTTTGTACTTTTCAAGTAGCTATAAGGAAAATATATATTTTTTGCAAGAATAAATATATGTTACTTAATTTGTTTTTTATTATCTTTGTTGATTTATGTTGATAATATGTTGTTAATATACTAATACATCTTTTAATACCTTACATATGTTATATAAAGTACAATATATATTTTTTCAAAGGACAAATAAATATTTGTATATACAGTAACACACATTTGATTTTGCAGTAACACATATTTACTCTAATTGTAACACACATTTGCAGTAACACACATTTACTCTAATTGTAACATACATTTGCTGTAACACTCATTTACTCTAATTGTAACACACATTTGCAGTGACACACATTTACTCTAATTGTAGCACATATTTGCTCCTCAATCTGTGTTATTATATGAGCAAATATGTGTTACTATATGATAAAATGTATTTTTGTTAAGAACAAATATGTGTTAGATATACAACGTTGTTAATGTAATTTTCGTAAGCAGGATTATGTGTCTATAATCACGTCGATTACATTAACAATCTATTGAAATAGACGCGTATGTGAAGTTTTATATGTAAGCAGGTCGGTCATATATATAAGCACGTCGTTTAAGTAGCACTTTATTAGGGGGTAAATTTCGTATATCTTATTCGAATGAATTCGATTACTTTATAAAGGAAATACAATCTGCTGGATCGTCACCAGCCTGCTTCATCAAAAGCAGCTGGTCAGCAGCGTACTTCACTAGAAGCTGCTGAACAGCTACCTGCTTCACTATAAACTGCTGACTCGTCACCAGCTCAACAACTGGCGACTCGTCAGAGCTTTATTCAATCTGGTTCTTTCTTTGTGCTCATTCAATTCTTCTGGACACGTCAATTCGGACTTGATTAATTACTTTCTTAAGCACGCACGTCGATTATTTTATCAACAAATGTAACACATATTGTATGACAAATATTTATTTCTACAAAAACAAATGAATATGTGTAAAAATTAACATGTATTTGTCCAAATTGTAACAAACATGAGAGCGAAAAAACTGAAACTACAAAATTTAGAAAAAAATACCCAAATCCAAGTCAACCCGATTTAAACTCGTGAATTTTTTAAAAATAAATATTTATATGATAAAAATTTGTATATAAATTTTTGTAATCAAATAATATATCGACGAATAGAGAGAATATCTCAAAAAACCGCTTTTCTAAAACTTTCCTTATCTGTCAAATGAGCCCTAATAATAAAAAATTAACTCCGCCTGCGGGTTCTATAAATACTGGAGTTTAACCTAGTCAAAAAATAAATCTAATCCTTTTTCCTTTTTCAATTTGAATATTTCATGATGCCGCCGATTCCCAACACGGCTTAGTTTCCCGCTATTCACTCTTCAGTTTCTCTCTTCTCCCCATAGCGACCCAGACGTAGCGCGCAACACATCTCTTGCTTTCTACTCTCTGTTCCGTCGTTTCAAAAACCCTAGAAATCGGTCATAAACTCAATGGCGGATTCAAGGGTTTTCCGCGAGCCGATCCGTCTGAAAGCAGGTATCATCTCCCGAATCCGTTTAGAAAATTTTATGTGCCACAGCAATCTCGAAATCGTGTTCGGCGACTGCGTCAATTTCATCACCGGACAAAACGGAAGTAAGCTTCTCTTCTCACCGACGTATATGTTCCGTATCTCAAAATTATGCTTATGATTTTTGAAAAGAAAAAGGGTATCTACTTTGACTTCTGAAGCCCCCCTTCCCTATTTTTTTTCTTCAATGGTTAGGTGGGAAGAGTGCTATATTAACGGCACTCTGTGTGGCATTTGGATGCCGAGCTCGTGGGACGCAGAGGGCAAATACAATGAAAGACTTTATAAAGACAGGGTGCAGGTTTGTGTTTATTTTTACACATTAAAATAATCTTCTCAAGTTTTAATGAGAGTATATTTGCATTCATTGCTAATGTCATGGGGGAATATACTTTGATTTTTTAAACGGCTCTGGTTACGAGTTGAGTTTTAACGGTTTAGCACGAGAATATTAATAAATTCCTGAATATCATTTGTTCATGCGCCTTATGAATTCAGGAAATCAGTTGTGTCCTGGAAGTTTGAACTTTTTCTTTATCTACAAATTGTGTTTATGTGAGGCTTTATGGCTGGCAAAGTATTCTCCAAAAGAATTTAAACAATAAACAATGTAAATATGACATTTTCAAAAAGTTATTGAAATTAGATAGACATTTTCCAGATAACATAGAGTTCGGGCTTGGTTTATTTGTATATTTATTTTATGTTAACCTTTTGAGGTTTCAATAGGCAGTATACTTATTGTTAACTGATTTGAAGTTCTTTGTATGTGCGTGTACTCTTGCAAGTTTATGTGTTATATCTGCTGTTCCTTCTTCCTATCTTTCCTTATATTCATTCTTGCTTTTAAGGGGAGATGTAGTGTCATGTATTCATTAGATTTCGAACTCTCCCTTTCAAATCAATGTTGAAGTCTCTCTTGAATTTTGTCTGTTGTCTTCATTTGCTCTATGGAGTGCAATGTTATAGTGATGCTCCGGTGATATGTATCACCAAATGTGGAGTAACTCACTGAGTGACTGCATAATTTTGCATATTTTCATTTGCTGTTGGTGAACATGTTTTTGGCTTTTGCTCGACTTATTTGACATTAACACCACTTGATTAATTTACAGCCATGCACTTGTTCAAGTTGAGATAAAAAATCAAGGAGAAGATGCTTTCTGCCCGGAGTTGTATGGAGATGTCATAATTGTGGAACGTAGAATTTCAGACTCGACCAGTTCCATCACATTGAAAAATAGTCAAGGTTATATTTACTCGGTTTCTGTTCTCATCACTTTGATTTTCTATATCACATAATGCTAAATATATCTATAGATTGGTGTGTAGTATGCAAGATGTAAATTGACACAACTTGTGATTTATGATTCCTTTGTGGTAATGTTCTATTAGGTAACTGTTTTAATTATACATTAGCTTCTTGTCACTTTGTCAGTGTTTGATTGAAAGAAAAGCTATGAAATACCAATTAAATAAGATGACAATAACTACCATTAAGTTGTATTCTTTACATTTTTATTAGAACCCTCATTATTTTACATGTGATGTACTACTTGGCATTTTTTTTTTCAGAGTTTCTTTTGTTCATGTCTCAGCATGTTGGTGGTGTTAGTTTATTTTAAAAAATAAGATATAATGTTTTCGGAAGATAAAATGTCGTGGATGCTGGCGTTCATGTTTAAGATGCCTTAGGACTAAGAACAAGAGTTACCAGATTGAATACAAAATCTTCTCATTAGATAAGCGAGGATGCCCCATCCTTATCTTTTATTTTTTTATTTTTTTTCGAGAAACAGAATGATATGTTCTTACCAACTACGGGCTCACAGCTCACCTAGCTATATTGTCAACGTTAGTGTTGGTAAGAGCTGCTGAGGTTCTCCAAAGAGCATGCATATGTATCATTCCTTCAAAAAGCTCTTATGCTACTTCATGTGCAGCCTATCCTTGAACTACCATCATAAGACCAAGGGGAAACATGTATGAAAGGGAAAACTAATACATAGTTTCACAGGACCTAAATTCTAATTATTTGTTTGATGAATGGTGTTGGATAGTTAATCCCACATTCCTTAAGAAATCAGGGAGTTAATTGTACAACTTTCTGGCATTTGAAATGCTTGGAAAGGAAAACAGAAATAACTCTCAGGCAACCAGAAATGTTCATTACGATGTTACATATGCTTCTAATCATGTATGTTTCATTTTTTCCCAAGTCGGCGTGTAAACTATCATTGTACTTATTCATATACTAGAATAGAAAATTACTACCATGCGTGTTCCATTTGTTAAAATAAGGCTTATAAATTACTCTTCTGAGGAAGTAAGGTTTCAACCATGTTTGGGCTTTGTGATGCAATAAGGTTTCATTAGCTGTTGTTTGCAACTAACTTTTTTTGCCACCTTGACCCTTGTAAGTCAATACCCCAGGAATGATGCTACAATTCTTGTTATCATGCTATTAGTTGATATTAAGAGATCCTTTGTATCATCTTGGATTTCTTCATTTCTTATTTAGACTGCCACCCATATTTTTCTTTATAATTTACCATTTCATGTTATTCAGAACTACTGTGTTCCTTATTTATGCTCTTTTTATTGCTTGCTCTTCAGGTAGGAGGATTGGCACCAAGAGGGAGGATCTTCGTGAGATTGTTGAACACTTCAATGTGAGTGTTACTGACCTCTTTCATGTCTTACTCTATTTATCAAAGATAATACTACATCCGTTCACAAAAAAATGTGCTCACTTGTTTGCACGTGGTTTAATGCAATTGTTGAAAGGTATTACGGTGTATTGTGAGGTCCGTTTATGAATAAAGTGATTATTCACTTGTTTGCACGTGGTTTAATGCAATTGTCGAAAGGTATTACGATGTATTGTGAGGTCCGTTTATGAATGAAGTGATTGTTTATGAAAAGTATGTCATATGTACTTTCCATAAATATTCTTTATATTCATAACGGACCTTAACTTTAGTAGTTTCCATTTTTTCCCTTTTGAGCAAACTTCTCTGATTTATAACTGGGACTTTTATTTTCTCCTAATTCATGTACTTGATTATGATGTTAGGTTAATAGAGGGCTTTCATTTAATGCTTTTGGGTCTGTTTAAATGAGAATTTTATTTTTATGCTTTTTGACAAGGAAAAACAATGTACTTTGGTTCATCCAACATCTTAAAGTGTATTATTACATAAAACAGTTAGAGTGCTTTCTTAGCTGTTAATATTCCTCATTCAAGGACATACACTCGTTGGTTAGTTTATCCCACCTTTCCAGTATTGTTTAGTGAGAATGCATTACTTTATGCACATTTTGTTCAAACTTTGAAATGTGTTCTTTGTGGTTACCTGTTTATTGGTTATGCTTACCACTGCAAATTGTGTTGAGATTTTAATCTTTATGTGAAGACAGAGAGAAAGAGTATCACTCAAATCCAAGATATGTTTTTTTCTTTAAGTTTTCGTTTGGATAGTAATTCACATATTATGTTTACCATAAAAAGTCTCTCAGCACGCTTGAGCATAATTTTGTCAAGGTTAAGCAGTAACTGTCTATCTTTAATGAATATGATATGTTTGTTTGTTTGATCAGTTCACTCTTGGCTTTGTTAGTTATTGCTAATGTTCATTGCGTCTTTTATAAAAATGTTACTCCCTCCGTCCACAAAAATTGGTCTACCTTGGCAAAACATGGTTATTAAGAAAAATAGATGTTGATGTGTAAAAGTGAATGTATTAGTATAAAAAAGTATTTAATTAATAACAAAATATTTGATGTGATGTGTAAAAGTGAGTATATGTATATAAAAAAATAATGATTGTAAGTTTTTCATTTTAGGTAAGTGGACCATTTATTGTGGACTACCGTTTAAGACAACGTGGATCATTTATCATGGACGGAGGGAATATTTTATTTGACAATGGAATGAGAAATATGAAAGATGAAAAATTAATAATAACGGAATGGAAAATACCCAGGAATTAGTCCTGCCCGAGCAAGTCCGCCACTTACTAACTTTAATGAATCAATGATCTCTCTAGGTGCCGTAACTAAGAAAAACAAAGCAATATATTTGAACTCTGAAACCTAAACCCTAGCCTAAGCACACAAGTAATAAAGACCACATGCTATTTATCAATAACTTAATTTGAAAAGTCCCCACTCTAATCATAATAATAAGACAACATCATCAGTAATGAGAGTCAATTTACAATTCTCATTTTATTTGTCTTATCCTTCTAAGGCTATTTCTTGCACTTGTGTTGACAAGAATAATGCTTTTTTTTCCCTGTTACTTTGTGGGGTGGAATGAGCCAGAAGTGTCGCCATAGTTGTCTGCACAGGTGTACTATCCATTCACGGTTCATAGAATCTTGCAACTTAACCTATTAATCAACGTGCTTTTTTCTTATCCCCTCTCTTTGAAACAACTATGCAATGCGAACACTCAATTTATGTCTTGGAAAGTGAGTGCTATTGTGTATTAGCTATGTGAAGTTTATGCTTAGTAAATTGATCTTCTGACATATACATTTGGGCTTGTGAACAGTCATCCAATGTAAATTATTGACCTTTGGAACCATTGTTCTTTTGCTATGTAGATTGATGTTGAGAATCCATGTGTCATCATGACACAAGACAAGAGCCGAGAATTTCTGCACTCGGGTAATGCAAAGGACAAGTTCAAGGTAATAATATTCATTTTTTTTTTACTTCAAAACTTATGTGCTTGGTTATGAAAAGTTCTCATGTTTACTTATGGTCAAAATTCTTCTTTGAATTTGTGATTGCTTGTGGAATAATTTTTCAATTTTGGTGAAATGCACTATTCTCTACATTTTTTTGTGAATAGTACTTCTCATGTTTTTCTGCTTAATGATGTACTTATATTTGTAATCAATCAGCATTCTGTTTCATAGACTAATCACTAATGAATCTCCCATGTTTGGATGATTAAATGTGATCTACTCTTTACAGTTCTTTTTCAAGGCTACCCTTCTTCAACAAGTGGATGATCTACTTAAAGGTATTGAAAAACAAGTAAGTGATGCAACTGCACTGGTCAATCAATTGGAGGAGTCATTGAGGCCGACTCTGAAGGAACTTGATGAAGTGCAAGAAAAGATAAAAAGCATGGAGGAGATGGAGCAGATGTCACAGAAGGTGGACTTATTGAGTAAGCAACTTGCTTGGCTATTGGTTTATGCTGATGACGGAAAACTTGAAGAGAAACATAAATCTGTTGAGAAGTGCAGACGAATGGTTCTCAGCTGTCAAACACGGATTGATGAAGCTCATGTAAGTTAATGTGATGCGACATTCATGAACATTTCTCATCTTTTATTTCCTTGCTTTATTTGTGCCTCCCAAGTGCTTAAAAGCATACTGTATGACATCTTTATGCTTATGTTTGAGAGATAGGCCAAGACAGTAATTTGGGGCAAGTAGGGGGATTGTTAGTGCATCCAAATTCCCAGCTTCGTCTTTGTTCAAATTTCTTTGTCAGATCAATCTGAGTGGTTCTTATGATTGAAAGCTATGCTAGCTGAAGTTTTTTCTTTGCTTGATTGCAGCACAAGATGGAAGAATTGAAGGATCAAGTGGAAATGAAGGCAAAACAATTCAAAAGCACTGAAGATAAGACATCTGAAGTGAAAAGAAAGCGGGAGGTTTTGCAGCAAAGTCTTTCTATGGTAGTACTTAGAAATTTTGTATTATTCTGGAGTTCTAATGTATTTCTCATTCTGAGTTCTGAAAGTATTTACCGATAGTGCTTATGCTACTACTACTTCTGTCCTTAAAAAGTATACATACTTCTCTTTTTAGTTTATTCCACAAAAGTTTGCATACTCCCAAAATTGAAATATTCATTTAAATCTCCACCCTCAAAATCTCCATCACTACACTTTTTTTTTTTTAAACTGTGCCCCAAAAAATACCGGATTTTCCTGTGATGGAGGTAGTATTATCTACTGATAATCAAAGTCTTGAACAAGTGTAGTTTTGTTCATATCTCCCACTTCCTTAGGATTCTAGTTTTTCTCTAGGCTTTGAAGGAGAAGTATGAGCGAGAAGGGGAACGAGACCGCATGACTAGGCAGTACGAAAAGATGCTTCAACGGGTCGAATCACTTAAGCAACAAATTCAGGATTCACATGAGCAGTATATAAAAAATACACAGGTAATACAAACTTGGCCTTTGCTTTGCTTTCTGTCATATGATACTGCAAATTATGAGCCACCTTTTCTGTAATTATTCGTAATGTATTGCCAAATTATAAATATTTTTTGTTAAATTGACAATGCGTAATGGATGAGAGTTTTAGAATTTGAAAATGAACAAAAAGTGGGTACAGAAATGAGAATGTTGAGATGTAAGCATGGACGAACTAGATTAGATGATGAGTAATGGATGTGTTGGAAAATATGTGGCTGAATGGTCAATACACCAGAAATTTAGTGAAATATGCTTGAGATGGTTTGAGCTAGCTTGTAGGATACCTTTATAGGCTCCAACATGACTAGTAGAAGTAGATAATCAATGACTGAAGTTGTAAGTTGTGTGGGAAGGCCTATTTGGTGGTTTTTAATCCTACTTTTATACAAATAATATTCAACGTTATAAATAATATATATTGTATATGTTAAGGTATGTATAATTATTTTATAAATTATATTTATTAATCTTATAGGTTTAAATATATGTAGAAGTATATATACGACATAATGTATTAGAATTTGAAATATATAAATATACTTCAGTATACTTATAATTTATATAAATATACTTAAATATTTGTAGAATAAATCAATATACATATTTATGTATAAATATATATGTATTTCTAAATATACCTTCGACATAGGAATCCATGTGTGTACATGATGGTATAGGTGAAAATTGGGGTTGCTCCCTTGGCAAAACTTGGATAAAAAGTTGAGTCAAAAGATTGCGATTTGAGATAAGTTCTTGAGGAAGTGGTATAAACTAAATATTATGTATCAAATGTTCTGATGGATAACCTTGCTATGTCTTTGGTGATTTCACATCAAAGTCCCGTGAAACTGATTATACATATGGTTTAGATTCAAAATCAAATTAAAATGGATTTGACTATGAAAAATTACTATTCTTGGGATAACCTATCATGCTTTCTGATGGCTGAACGGGATTACTATACGAGCACAAAACAATTAAATTCTTAATCAATATGTTAGTTTTCTTCCATTGATGTTTGTCTAGATGATGATTACACTTGTAATTAAGAACATTCAAGAGAAAAGAGAGTCTTAGACTCTTATGGATTATGATATAGAGGACTGAACCACATTAAGTCTTGTGTTGCTTATTTTCTTGTCTATCCAAAATCACATGTACATAATTACAATCTTGCACTTGTTCTAATGCTTGGAGTGTTTTTGTCTTCTTCAAAACTCCTGAATTGTTGTCATAAATTTGGATGTAAATAATAATCTAGTTGGATACAAATATTGGAAAAAAACTTATGATTTTTGAGTTTATGTATTTAGATATTTGATGAACGTGAATTATATGCCTTTGTCTTGGCTAATTTGATTTCTGCCTGTGGGTTAGGATGCAAATACTTTTAATCTTTAGAGGTGAATGGTTGTATTTTGTTGAGGGATTCCTCAATCTTTGAACTTGCTTTGTTTGTACTACTCCCTCCATCCCAAGTAAGCATTTGCACTTTCTTTTTCAATCTGTTCCAGAAAAGTTCTACACACCCTTAAAATGGAAAATCCTTCATACAATTCACCTTCACAAGTCCACAAATTTACACCAAATGCCATTAGTTATGGGCTCACACATGCAAAAAATCCAACAAATTTGTTAACTTTATGCATAAAAATTTTCAGAATCACTCAAAACCTTAATCATTACTTATTTTTCTTATTTTGTGTGCCCTCCCTCCTATAAAAGCTTTTAGGAGAATTGAGATGAAGGGAGTATAATTCTTGTTTATACTTCCTCTGTCCACAAAACTTTCTCCCCTTCCCTTTTGGGGAATAAACTACACTCACAAACAGAATTTTGGGCCCCACAATGCCCTCACTTTTCCCATACTTTATCAAATTTTCAATATAAAACTAATTTTCATTAAATTCTGTGCCAATTCTGAAAGGGGAGAAAGTTTCATGGACGGAGGGAATATAAAAAAGGGTGCAAATACCTTTGTGTTTTATTTACGCTGGATAACTATTTATGATGCATCAACCCATTTTTTTTATATTCGTCAGATTGGAAGCAATGAGCTAGAGAGTTAAGATAGAATTTAGGGCTTTATTTTGATTCACTTTGAAATCTATACGATTACACCTATTACTTCTTTGCATAATTCATATGAAAATGTATATAAATCATTAAACTCAAACTCAAAGGTGCAAGTCTATTATGCACCTACACTGTACAACTGCAATCATAGTGTATTTTTAAAAAACTGCCTCTGTTATTAATGAAAAATTACCATTGTTTATACTGAAAAATCAATTTAACGTGGATGACTTTTCAATATAAACATGGATAACATTTCAGTAATAATGAGTGTCTTTTCAAAAATACATTTATGTTGCATGGTGCATCTGGCGTATACAAGACTTAGCCTTAATAATGTGGGTGAGAATTTCATCTATTATTGTATTCATCTTAAATTATTTCCTCAAATTTTCCATGCAAAAGTGATTTAGATTAGTTGATTATCTAATATATGCCATTAATATCTGTTTGCAATAGGCGGAAGAGAGTGAGATGGAAGAAAGGCTGAGGGATCTTCAAGTGCAGGTTGATGAAGCTAAGGTTAAAATTCAAAGGTAACATTTTAACTTTATTTCCTTTTTTTCTATGTGCTTGCTTTTATGCTTAACTTCACTTGGTATTTGGTAGTCGTTGATTTAAATTAAATGATTAATTAGATTGAAAGAAGAAGAGGATGAATTCAGTGAAAAGATAGCTATGGTAGACCATGAAATTGCTAAAATTGACAGTCAGGTATGAAAATTTATTGCGCTCTATATGTTAATGGTTTTTTCCACGACTTTCCAACTCTTTGTGCATCTTTTACATTATTCCTTTGAGTTCTTTCTGCTGCAAAAGTGGGATGGAAAACAAGAATCTGGCTGTTGATTCTTTGATTCAATGAGTTATTACCATTTTCAGATAAAGGATACCGAAAGAAATCATCAGGCTATTTCTTCTCGAATCCGTGATCTCCATATGCACCAAAGAAATAAGGTCTGGATAATCTTGTTCTAGATGCTTGTCTCATTGTTTTTCTCCTATGCTTATTCTCTTTGTCAACCCCCTCCTGACACAATGATGGTTTCATTTATGCATCCCTCAAAAATTTATACTTTTTGAATGATATTCAGGCACATATACTGGGTGTATATTTTTCTGGGGCGTGTGACAAGTTAGTGGGGGTTGTTGGAGACCCTGCACTTCTATATGAATTGGTTTTACCTTATGCTTAATCATTTACTCCACTCTGCAACCTTATTTGCTTTATGCTTGAAGGTTACTGCATTTGGAGGAAGGCAAGTTACTAATCTATTGCAGGCGATTGAACAGCAACAACAAAAATTTAGTGTTCCACCAATTGGTCCCATAGGTGCCCATGTGGTATGTTATTCGAGTTTATTGGCATGTTTCATCTTGTGTGACTACAGTATTCCAAATTTTCCTAGCGTAATTGTTAGCAAATGTGGCAGACCAGCATGAAAAGCATTATATAACTGAATGAGGGGAAATGCAAACTAAATTTCCAGCAAAATATTGAAGTGAAAGAAACCCGTTGTCAATGTTCCATAAAATCTAAACTGCACAGTGTACTGCAGTTTCTTTTAATAAACTTAATTATGGTTACTTAGAAGCATACGATGATCAGTCATTGTGTTCATAATTTGAATTCAAATAAGATATCATGTTAAAATTTTAACATATCAATGAAAACCTTATGTGATTATCTTTGTTATTTTAAAGTATCTTCATTGCTATGTAGTAGGTAGCTATCCTCTTATATGACGAACTTTTTACTATAGAGGACCAACTAATCTTATTACTGGCTGATGCTTTTACTTATTTTGCAAGGCCCAACTCTATTTCATGTGTAACAGAAAATCATAATTCGAAGTACATTTAATAAAAGATATTATTTTGTTAAGAGTTCCATTACGTAGGGTACAAGGGGCTCCAGATTTGAGCCTTTTGAAGCTAATGAGCGAGCAAAATTTGTGTAGCCCACCTTTTTGTGTCTTTTTCTGTTTGCCAAGGCTTTTGTATGCTGATGGAAAAAGCCACAAAACACTTTCTCTTTGTTAACTATTAAGGTTCTGAAAACGTGCATTTGTAGAAATGGGCAGAAACATGTTGTGAAATAAAAAAGAAAAATCATTCTAATTTCGACCACGGATTTCAAGTTTGTGAGAAAAGAAAGAAGGTAATAGAGCTTTCCCACTAGCAAACCTTGATACGACTGTACTCCAACCTCCATCTCGCCTTTACCAGCTGTGGCAAACTGCTATTTCCATTACGTTGCTCATGCCTAATGTTCAATTTCTCCCATTTCTGTACCATTATGTTTACTTGTTATTGAACTTTGTTTCACTAAGTTATTATGTGCGTGCTGATATGAGTATTCAACCATCGGTTAAAGGCATGCCTCAGTATCACTTGTGTCGCTCAACTCTAATAATTATTTCTCCATGTATGTTGGTCTCTGATATCCCCTTTTCATTTATGATTTTTCCCTTTCTATGCAACATTTCACATAAGTATGATATTTGATCAATAAACTGATATCTTCTAGTTAATAATATTCTAGTCAAGGTGATCTAAGTAATAAAATGTAGACAAGAACTTCTATAAGACAGTCTCATACCCCGTGATGTGTTTCTATTAAATGTATATTATATGATCTGTGGGGTTATGATCCTACTCAGATTGTGTTTTAAAGTAAAGTGTGGTGTAAGTACTAAAGCGACCTCCATCTTTTACATGTGACCGTGAACCGTCTCACACAGGACTCCCTATAAAATATATGATTGGTGTTGTGAGATTTGTGTTATTCAATCACCTTCTGGTGTCTCCTTTAGTTTCGGGTCTCTTAATTCCTGTTTGGAAATGTAAATGAGACTACATTGGTTGTGCACAGAAGGATCTTTCAATTTTTTTCCATGATACTTTGGTAGGTGTGTTCTTTTTTTTTTTTTGGCAGTTTTACTGTTACCTCCATCCCTGCTTGTTATAATTAGCTCCTTATTTTTGTTGTAGAAATTAGAACAAGGTGACACGTGGGCTATAGCTATTGAAAGTGCAGTTGGCAGGGTGCTCAATGCTTTCATTGTCACAGATCATAAAGATTCTCGCACCTTAAGACAATGCGCAAGGGAAGCAAAGTATGATAACTTACAGATTATCATATATGACTATTCCATACCAAGGTTGTTACACATCTATGCAGTGAACTCAATTCCTGATTATGTTTACAGTAAACATCTTATAACTGTTGAGCTTTGGCTATCTGTAGAATCAACATACCAAGGCAAATGCTGCCACAAACCAATCATCCCACTGCATTCTCTGTTATTCATTCTGACAATCCCACAGTGCTGAATGTTTTGGTTGATGTGGTAAGCATTTCATGCTGTTTAAGATTTTCCGTGTCCACTTCTAGTTTTTACACCCTCGGGTTGTACAGACTGCATTACTTTTTTTGTTTCCTATAACATATAATAATGCTTCTATATTTTATTGTATTTATTCTATTATTTTTTTAAAAAATTCCCTACTTAATATGCATTTTTTTATCTAAGTTATTGTAAAAAAGCTAACATGTTTGTATGTTCGAGCGTAGGGTGTAAAATTTTGGTGTATTGCTCAAGTGTTATGTCAATCTGGTTCTTATCTGAACTCATTTGTATATCTTTCACCTTTTAGTTACATATGCATATTATTCTATTGTATTTTACATTTGGAAAGTTACTTCAAAGATATGCTTCTGGTGAATTGACTTCTGATGGTTTAAATACTGTTTTCACCTTATAAACAATATCTAAAATCAAGATTCTCCTTGATTATGTTCTGTTTGTTCAGCATTGTATTATCAAGACTGTGTTTATGGTGTGCTTTCTTGTAGGCTAGTGCTGAGAGGATAGTGCTTGTCAAAGATTACGATGTTGGTAAAAGTGTTGCCTTTGAACAAAGTATAACAAATCTGAAAGAGGTTTACACGTCTGATGGGTGTAAGATGTAAGACAACTGCAGCACCATTATCTATTTCTGCCTTTGATTTATAATTTATGATATATCCCGTTCCTATTTTCTTTTCACAGATGAGGTTTCACATTTTTTTTTTTGATCGGTAAATGTTAGTTGTTAGTTAGTTAGAAGTTAGTTCACCAAGTCTACTTACACCCCAAGAATATCTCCAAGCCTATCTTATATCTCCCTCTCCTAATTCGTTCCCAGAGGGAATCGAACCCAGGTCACTCACTTTAGTGAGGAGCCCGGTGGCCAGGTGAGCTAACCCACCTGGTTAGATGAAGTTTCACATTTTGACAGTATGTTGGAAAATAAATTGGTCTACACATGAATACAAATATTAGACTACCACTTAATATATATTAACATCGGTGAATTTACATCTCTTTTTTGTTGTACATTTAGTGTTATAATATAATAGTATGAAAAGTGAAGTTTAACTATCAAATTCTTGTTAATAACTACTCCCTCCGTCCCAGAGGAACTTGCAAGTTTTCCTTTTCGGGACGTCCCAAAGGAATTTACAGACCCAAAAAAGAAAACTCTTTTATAAGCTTCACCCTCACAATATCTACATATTTACACAAAATGCCATTACTTTTTCACTTTTTGGGTCCACATTATACTCAAACTCAATCCAACTTTTTCACTTTTTACATAAAATTTTACCAAATTAACCCTCAAAACACTACTTTTTTTACTTTATTCTACTTTCTTCTTAATTTGTGTGTCCCTCCTCCCTTGCAAATTGCTCTGGGACGGAGGGAGTATTAGTTAGACAAAATGTGCATTTGTTATATCTTATATATCCAGTCATTTCATTGCTTAATGACAATGAAGTGCACTAGTATTACAACAGAGTGACTTCTAAATTTAATGCTTATTTATGTGGATTAGCTATGTATAACTGGTATGTATGTGATATGTCTCACAAATTGCATTTGTTTTTTCTATTTTTGTGAAAAGTTTTGTTTCTTTATTAAGATGTTAAATAATGACTAAAAACACTCCTCCATTTAATCACATTGTTTAACCTTGATAATGATATCATGTTAGGATTGAATTGAATTAATTGGATTTTTGATGTAAAGATATAATTTTTTTTTTATATTCCCAAAATTGAGAATCACATGGATTAGGTTATGAATTATATGACAAGTAACATTTCACAACTCAAATATAATGCCTAGTGTTATTATGTAGGTTTGTATTACATTAGTTATTTCTTGCAATCAAAATTCCAACAAGTACGATTAAATTTAAATATGCTTGAAAAATTAGAAATAATGATTTCTTATATCCCTAGTGTAAACTCTAGGTAACTAATGATATTGCTTTTGATAATCTTATGTATCTCCTTAGGAGCTGGTGTAGATAATCTGATCATATGGTAATAATCTGTATTTATTATTTAAAGAAATGCATGAAGTAACCAACAACATAAATTTAATTAAAAAAATAGGCTTTAGTAATAATGATGTTTGTAGGAGGAAAAACTGACATAAAAAAAAAAATTCAGAATGGGAGTAGAGATGGTTGAAAATCAAAAGAATTATAAGTGAAAATAAATTTTGTGAAGTCAATTACTAAGTCATCATCTCAAGTCTCTGGCTATATCAAATAAACAAATAAATTTACTTATTCTTCTAGACTTTTTAATTATTATAGTTGCATATGGTAAAATAATTAACTTATTTAGCTTTTGGTATATTTTTTTAATATTCAATAGTTTATTTTCTTCAATATTTGTCTTGTGTTGATCCCCCCCCCCCCCCCCCCACATTAATTGCATTCCAATATTTCATTTGACCCATTATTATTTGCTGCAAGTATATCCAACAATTATGATAGTGACGTGGATCAATTTAAAAGTACACATGAAGTCTTTGTTACATGATTCTTATTAAGCTTATCAATCTTATATTATAACTCATGTACTTTATACTTGATTATATGCATTATATATATTGTGTCCTGGAAATGCTAATGCATCGAAGGTTATCTTTTAACATTAATTATATGGCATTAATGAAGTTGTATTACACATTGCATGGAAGATTGACAATAATAAAGTTGTACTCACACGTCGCATGTAAGACAGACATGAAGTGCTAATCTTTTTTGGTAGTCATCATTCCCTGGCCCCTGCTGCTCTCTTGAGTGGTTCAGAATTTTATGTTGTCACAGAATATATCTTATCTTCATCATTCGCTACAGCCATTCTAAGTTTGTTTTTAATGACAAATAAACTCTCGAATGTTCCCCATCCAAGAAATGATCAATTTAAGCTCATGTGCAGGTTTTCCCGTGGTTCATCTCAGACAATTCTTCCCCCAAGCAAAAGGAACTTCAGGTCTCGTCTTTGTGGTTCATTTGACGATGAGATCAAGTGTTTGGAAAGAGATGCTTTAGAATCAAAAGAGAAAGTTCAACAAAGCCGTGGCGTAAGACGCGCTAGGGAGGAAGAGTTGAGGAATCTTCACAACCTGTTAAGCAGTGCCAAGGTATCTTCACAACGATACAGTCTTCTATTATTTTGGTTAAACCACTATGTCGCTTGGGTATGCTGATACTTGTCTATTTTGAATTCTACCAGCGAAGGCGGACCAATGAGGAACGGCAATTTAGGCCTAAAGAATTTGATCTGAACGATGTGAAAAAATTACTTTCCTCTGAAGCTAGTGCAGCACCCGCATCTACTGTAGATGATCTTCATCAAGAGATATCTGTGTGTTTCTTAGACTAATGCCTCCTTGCTTTTACTTTCCTGTCCTACATATTGGAGCTAGTTAGGCGGTTTTTGCAGAAAGTTATACTTTTTAGGTAGTGATTTAATCTAGTGGTTGGGAGAAAATAATTGCTTTATAGTGTTAGTGGTAAGGGTTTGCAAAATTTATAAGAAGTAGATGTTGGGTGTTGATTTTGAATCCTGTCAAATGTTAGTGAGAAGCTAGAATTGGGTAGAAGCATATCCGTCTCAGCTTTTAGGTTATGGATTCTAAATGATTAATTAAGTAGAAGCATTCAAATGAAACACACATAAATTTTCTTCTACAAAGTACTCTATGTGATTAACACTTTTTTTTTTTTAAATCACCTGCTTAGTATTGGTAACGCAGTCTACCTTTCTGGATATATCATAAAACTTCTTCCTCTTCAATCTCTTGGAAATTATGTGCAGAAACTGCAATATGAAATACAAGATAAGGAAACATTGCTGGAAAAGCTTCAAAAGAGAGTGAATGAAGCAGAGACTGAAGCTGAAGATCTTAAAATGAAAATTGAAAACTTGTCGGGTAAACTACATCTGGATGTCACTCTCTGCCCTTGTGGTTCTCTGTTTTGTGCACCTCATATCGACATTTATAATGCAGAGTCAGCAAAATCAGAATTTGATGCATTGGATGAAGTAGAGAAAGAATTGATTATGATAAAGGAAAACCTAAATGAAGTAGAAGGGGTATGTTTCTTTTACCTCCTATTTGTTATCAAACTGTCTTCCTCCTTGCCCGCTAAGTGTTGAATTTCCATACCATTTTTATCTAGTTAAAGAAACATTATGAGGGAGTGATGCATACTAAAGTGCTTCCCGGACTAAACAATGCGGAGGCTGAGTATCAGAAGCATGAGAAGATCTGCCAGGTGCATTTTTGGGTCTTCCTTTGGAAATATCACTAACTGATAAGTATACTTTGCAGTTGTAGATGGTGCCTTGACAAAAAGCCCCAGTTTCTTGAGGCCCTTAAATATTATACAAATTATATCTTTGCCATTACAGAAGTTTACAAAGGAACACCAAGAAATCTTTATAATAAATGCTTGAATATTGAAAAGTGATTTGGTTTGTCTACGCACAATATCTACGTGGTGCCATTCTTTTGACAATGGGGTTTTGTCTCTTACTCATGTACATATTACTTTTATTTTAGTGTTCTCAACTGTTAATTTTTTGTTGTTGTGAGTGGGATCTCAGTCTCAAACAAAACCTGGTGTTGATTTGTTGTAAAATCATAGGAGAACCGTGAGACAGCATCAAAAATATGTTCTGAGAGTGAGTTTGAGGCATTAGGCGGCTGTAAGGAGAACACTCCTGAGCAAGTCAGTGCCCAGCTTGTTAGATTGAAAGAAAAACTTAGACGTGAGAACCGAAGGTAGGTACATTTGACACATTCTTTCATCTTCTTTCTTTTATTTGATAAGGGATTTCTCACACAGATTCCCAGAATCTATTGATGATCTCAAAACCCTGTTTGAGAAAAAAGAACGCAAGATCGCAAAGAAAAAGCAAACTTACAAAGGCTTTCGAGAGAAGTTGGAAGTGAGTTAAATATCCTCATTTCTTGATCTATATTTTCATTAATGTGCATTTATTCTCCAAATTCTCCATCTCCATGGTGACTAGCTACCTATTATGGGAATTTTTTGAGCATTCTTCAGTTTCAAAAGTGCTTATTGTAGTATGTGTCTGCTATGGAATAGAAACATAGCTGCTGTAAGTTTTCAAGGGTTTTCTCAAATAAAGGCCTTGCATTTGCATATAAAGAGTAGGAATTGGATAATAGTTATTCCTATAGATTATTGGTGCTCGACTGTATGCACATTGTTTTCCTTTTCTATTTTGAGTCTTAATCTGATGTTATTTAATTGTTATCTTTTTATATTTTCTGGTAGTTGACATTAACTTAGATGTTTGGGTTTCATATTGTTTAGCTCATTGCTTCCTTCTGAAAGTACATTTAATTTTTTAACCAACTATGTTTATTTCAGGCTTGTGAGAAAGCCTTAGACTTGAGATTGAGCAAATTCCAGAAGAATGCAACTGATCTGAAGCGTCAGCTCACGTGGAAGTAAGCTTGTTCTCCTTAGTTTTCTCTCTCTCCTACTCAGAGTGTCTTTTCCTCTAATTGGCAGGAGAGTTATGACTTTTAATTGTTTACTCATAACTAATTGATAATTATACCCATCAGATTTAATGGCCATTTGAAAAAGAAAGGGTTCAGCGGTCAAATCAAAGTTAGTTATGAGGAGCAGACTCTCTCAGTAGAGGTAAAGTTGCTGAATGAATTGATACACTATTGTAATCGAGACTGGTCACTCTAGTTTGTATATTCCCCTGATACAAGATAAGCATAACTGAATACTAGCCAGATAATATATCCTCATTTTATTGGTTCATGATACCAGGTAAAAATGCCGCAGGATGCATCGAAATCTGTTTGTGACACTAGAGGGCTTTCAGGTTTGCTTCTTTTATTTATAAACTTTGATAGTACAGTAATTAATATATGTAAATTCTGTTCGTTGAAAAATAGTTGCATTCTGTTTGTACTACCTAGCACAAACAGATTAAATTTATTCAGTGAAATATGGTGTTCTCTTTTATCGTTACAAAACTTATGATATTAATCTGTGATAAATTGAGTTCCATATCAATAAAAATTAACCTATTGATATCTTAGAATGATCATTGGCTAACAACAGTCAATTGTCTTATTATTTGTTTGTCTCATAATTTTAGTTCTAATAAGTGTGTTACTGACCTTTTAAATTTTTCATAAGGCTACATGTGTCGGACTCACAATTCTAGTGTCTTGAAAGTGAGTGAATATAACTGACCTGATCAGTTATTCAAATGGTAAAAATGTGCGGTATATTACTGTACCTGGGAAATATGCCTAGTTTGATAACGACATTAGTTCCTCTATTGAACGACAAGGGGTTTACTGAAGTAGGAAGTGGTCTCACTTATTCTTTGATGTTTGGACAGGCGGTGAACGATCCTTTTCAACATTGTGTTTCGCCCTTTCTCTTCACGAGATGACGGAAGCCCCATTCCGTGCAATGGATGAGTTTGATGTATTTATGGTATGTTCTCTCCTAGTTACTGTTAGTTCGCTGTACATTTTGTCATCATGGTATTTCTTTGCCCTTATTAGATCTATTTTTCTTCATTTTTTATGCAAAAAGTAATTGGATATTGGGGTTTGGCACATTTTTGAACTATGTCTTGTAATCTAAAGATTAAGAATTAATCAAATCTTTTATACCTTTTATGCACACACTGCAGTAAAGAATCATCAAAATAGGGAGATATATGTCTTCTTAGCAAGATACAATCTGGTAAATTAACAGAAATTCCAAAATGTTGAAGCATGTCGCTGAGTCATGGTATGAACAGTTTAATCAACTTGTAGGAAATCTGATGCTCGTTTATGTTAAAGTTGGTGCAAAGGCTTCGGTTTGGATATTAGGAGGGTTGAGAACAGTGGACTGATTTGAATTGGAAGAAAGTCATATAATCGATAATAATTATCATTCTTTTCTTTAGTGTGGTTTCAGTGAAAGCATATAAGATTGATGCGATTCAAATAGAATGCTTTTCTATGAAAATGGCTCATCATAGTTTGATTTTTGCTTATTATCCATAAATAAATTTTGATTGAATTGAGAGGTTATTTCCTTCCAAGAGCCCGAAATGAGTTGAACATGCATGTATGATGCATGTTGTTCACCTTCATGATTTTGTATTGTGGATTGTATTTTGCGTGAATTTCAGTACCTGTGTAACGTCCATTCGTAA
Source organism: Prunella vulgaris (assembly GCA_026898435.1). Lineage (NCBI taxonomy): Eukaryota > Viridiplantae > Streptophyta > Magnoliopsida > Lamiales > Lamiaceae > Prunella > Prunella vulgaris. The sequence goes on from JAPKLY010000005.1 coordinate 2,597,608, forward strand.
TTCTCTATTCTTCGAAGCATTTGTATGTTACTATCTCCTAATTCCATCCTGAACATGAGATTCAGAAACACCATCTGGTGGTTTATCTTTGTCACTAATACAATTCATTTTACAGTATACGAGGAACTAATTTCACCATAAAACTGGTTTACAATTAGTTGTTTCATTAAAATTTCTGAATTTGATAGTAATACTGGTTAATTAAAGCCATTAATTTTATTTAAAAACGCATGCTGAAAATGGTTCACTGTATATTTACTCGAAATTTGGTTTGAATTACTCTAGGATGCAGTTAGCAGAAAAATAAGCCTGGAAGCCGTAGTGGATTTTGCAAAGGCTCATGGCTCCCAATGGATATTTATAACCCCTCATGACATCAGGTAAATATGTTGGTTTCATATAATAAGCACTAGTTTGGTGAAATTTTAACTGCACTATAATATTTTGGATTTTTTTTAAATATTTGTGGTTCAGCTTGGTAAAAGATGACGAAATGGTAAAGAAGCTTCAAATGGCAGCGCCTAGAGGATGACTATTTGCAACCCCTTCTCATTCTTTTTTGTGAAAAGTTTATAATGTGGAGAAACGTTTTTAAATATGCAGGAAAAATCTTACCGATACAAATGTTTCTTTTTTAGTTTTTGTCATGATCTTAGGAATCTCGAATGCATCTTCATGTCTATCCCTCCCCTGACATGGTTAAAATGAGGTTTCCATATATTAAAGAACATAATATATTAAGGAATAATTTTATATTTTCAAAATAATATTTTTAAATTGGTATAAAATATAGAGTAAATATGTGTTGAATAATAGAATTTTTAATTTTAAAATACTACTTTTAAATGTACTTCCTTCGTCTTCCAAATTTATTTTCATTCTACTTTTAGAAAATATTATTTTATTATTACTTACAAATACTTATTTTATTCTCTAGTGGATCCCATAATTATTTCATAATATCCTTATTTTATTTAAATTTCATAAAATTTGTACTTATAAAAATGATATTATTTTATTTAAATTTCATAAAATTTGTACTTATAAAAATGAGAAAATTTTGGGACAGAAGGAGTATTATTTTAGAATTGCTCTATATATTAATAGTTAAAAAGGAGAAGATGCTCGTTATTAACGAGTGAACAAATAAGAAAATGTAATTAATTTAGTGTATCTAATAAGTTCTGACAATCGTTTTGTACATCTTTAAGGTGCTGCAAGTGTATTATTAAACATGATTTTTCTAGAAAGAAATTGTGTCCTCTTCATGTCAGTGAATAAATAAATACTGTTCATGAAATTTTTATATATTGGCCATTCACGTGCTATTTTTAAATAGGTACAATATGCAAAAAATTAACTCTATTATTCAATTTATATTTATATTATTATGCAAAAATTTTGTACCTATTTAAAAATAGTGCATTATTTTGTATCAATTTGTGATTAATTCATTATTTTTCAATTAATTGACTATAATATACTCGTATACTTTTTTATTCTATCTACATTTTTTTAAAATTTATACAAATATAATGCTGCACATTTTCAGTGGATGGAAGAAATATAATTTTGACTAGAGCAATACAGTTCTATCATGAATAAATTAGTGGAAAAGGGTAAAAATATCCATTTTTATAAGAATTTTTTTTTTTTTACCCATTACCTCTAAATAAATTTTTTTTTTACCCATGTACCTTCTCTTTCCCCATCCCACCCAACCCAACCCAATACATAAATTAAATGTCCTCTCAAATTAATTTTATGTTTCTTATTATAGTTCTAATTATTTACCATTTATTAATTAATGAAAAAATTTATAAATATTTAGTACAACTTATAACAATTGATTTAAAAAGTGTCGTACTTTATTAATATAATTTTTTTATTAATTTATGATTGGATAAAAAATTATTAATTTTTAACTAATTTATTAATTTATGATTGAATAAAAAAATTAAGAGTGGAGTAGAAATAGAGGAATGTGAATGGGGTAAGGGGTAAGAGGTAAGAGAGTGGGTCATTTGGGTAGAAAACTTTTATTTTAAGAGAAGTGGGTAAGGTTGTTTTTTTTTTTTTTTTAAAGAATGGGTAAAAAACTTTTATTTTTATGAAAATGGGTAGTTTCCTTTTTCTCCCAATAAATTAATTATTTGTGAAAAATTATTCAACTATTCTTAATTTTTTTCAACTATTTTACCTTTTATTTTCATACAATTAATTTTAAAAAAGGAATTATAATTTTATATGTTCACCAATTTAAGTCTGGTATTGGTATATTATTTATTTTGATTTTAGTTTAATAAATTTAAAAATATTTTGAAATTGATCTTTTAATCTATATATTTTTTCAAGTCAGAGTGCAATGTAGTAGGTCAAAATTGACTTTTCTTTGGGCTTCAAATTGTTTATTTATTGCGATTGATGTGGGCAGTGCATGGTTTCTCAGCTTGCTGAAGAAATTAGCGCGGCTTCAGTGCAAAAAGGAAACATACATTAGGATTTTGATATTTATATGTGCAAACTAATTCTCATTCCAAATTGAGTCAACGAATAAAAGGATGACCACACACTGATCACTAAATATTACCAATAAAAATAAAATTTATCTATTTTGGTATTAAAAAAAGGCATATATTCATTAAAAAAAAAACCAGTGCTTAGGGACGTAATTAGACAGAGGGTTTCAATTCAAAAAATATTCGTTAGAGTGTTTTAAAAATATAAACAAAATCAAATTTAATGATAGTAGATTGTATAAATTATAAGGAATATTTTTTTATTTTGGATTTTAGATTCTGAGAAAGTGTTTTTTTGTAAAAAGATAATGTTTTGTTTTTACTCAAAAAAAGCCTCAAACTACGAGAATGGTATTTTTGGTGGAGTACTCAATGTCAATGGTAAAGTTTTTAAGTTATGAATTTATTCTCTGACTTTGGTCTTTTATTTTGAAATTTTGGGTAATGAAGGTTGAGAGATAATGGTGAGAAATTCTTGATTTCTTCTGGGTTTGTTTTCCAGGAGGGTTGAAGCAGATAATGGTATTCTTTACTTTTTTTTAAAAAATTTAACTTTTAATTTATTAAAATCACATAGTGCACAGAATAAAAGAGAAATAAAATTAAAAAATTTCATGTGGCACTGATTGGTTATATAACCACTTAAAAAAAGATATATTGTTTTGGATTGCACATGTTACATGTACTGGTAACTAATTTTTTGCACATTATCTTTTATCAGTGTTGTGGTACAATTATTATCGCTCTAGCGCTAGGCCCAAATACTTTAGGAATGTGCCCGACAACTAGCTCTCCGAACATTATTGAAGTTAAGAAAACATCACATAAACAGTTCAAACAGGATCGCATTCCGACCAAGGAATCTTGGACCAGGGTGCTCGCCGAGCATAATGGGGAGCATTGGGAGTATCTCATACCCAATCGAGCTCCGAAGATGCTCGGCTCACCAGAGTGGGCCCTCCAAGAAACGAGCACATGCCCGAGTAACTTACTCTTTGAGTACTATCAATCCGAATCTGAACATCGGGCACCCGATCAATGATAAAAATCAAAGGAATCAAATTCGTAATGCTTGCTCTTTAGGTCTGACAATAGTACAATTTGATTAAGAAGATCTTCATATGTTACGTTCGATGAACCCCATACAAAGACAACTGCTATTATCAGCCTTCACTACCCAAGTCACTATCCACGGCTATGGGAGTCTTGGAGCCACTACCACGTGAAAGATGCATGCCGCGTCAACATCCTAAAACTATATATACCACCCCTCAAGAGTTCGGAGAATACGTTAACATTATTTGCGCTACTACTTTCCATTGTAATATGTAACAACTTCTTTTAGCTCAATTATATAAACATATCTTAAGTCTTAAATCTTGCAATAAAGGGCTAGACAATTCCTGATATTCATATTACTTTTACATCATAATTTCTGCTTAGATCGTTGTTACATATTAAATAATATTCCTCAAATTATTATAAAACTAACAGTTAGCACTTACCAACGTTAAATTTACAATGCATAGTATTTTGAACCAATAATTTAAATTTATATATTAGTGTTTAATTAGAATCTGATTTAACTTATTATTTTAAGACTTATTAGTTTCTTATTTACCAAGTAATTTAATATTATAAATAAGCTTTAGTCTTGTGTACGTCGCCCAATGCATTGTGCAACTGAAAAATCACACATATCATTATTGAAATGTGTACTTTTAAAAAATAACTTTTTTAGTTACATGTGCAATTTTTTAATAGTAACAAATATAATTTTTTTTAAAATGCTCTTGAGCTACATATATATAGGGATGACAATTGGGCGGGTTCAAACCCGGACCCGCTACGAAATTAACATATTCATTAAATTATTAGATTTGATATGTCCATAAAGTCAAAAGCAAAAGTTGTACAAATTAGGGTTCATTAATTTTTTATTATTTTAATTTCAATAAATAATATATATATATATATATATATATATATATATATATGACTTTAAATATATAGATTTAATATGTTGAAACTTGAAATGAATTATTTTGCATATTTATTGTTGTTTAAATCATTCATATACATATTGATGTTTTATTTTAAAATTTAATTTATTTTGTGTAATATATTTGATATGTATGATAAAAATAAAAATAAAATAAAAAAGTAAACGGGGCAGGGCCGGTAAAACCCACCGAATTTGCAGGGTGGAACAGATCTCGGTCCAAAGAATTTTTGACGGGACGGGTTTTGAGATAGGTCAAATCCGTCCTAAACCCACCCCATTGTCATCCCTATATATACATACTTGTTGTTATATATTTTTATAAGAAGTTGAATTAATTAATTATAAAAAGAGAGTTATATCTCAATTTTTTGGTATTTATTTATGAATATTGATATTTGAGTTTTATCACCTTTTATATATATATATATATATTTATTTATTAGAATCGACGTGATAATACTAATAAAACATCGGGTATAGTACGAGTTTAACATGTCCCAATACCCACCACATCACTTTTTTTTATCAAATTGGGGGCACAGGTTAAATGCACCCACAACTGTATTGAACACACCCAATTAAAATTATAATTATCATTAATAACATGTTTAATGTCTCATATACCCCTAAAATGATTTATAAATGTATTCTGTGAGTAAGCCAAACAAAATTGCCCTCCTTCTTCATTCTAAAGATACCTTGCCGGCTCTCTCTCTCCTTAATTAATTTACCCTTCCTTTCTCTCTCTTAAACTAAACTCCATCTTCATCAAATAGCGAAAAAGTGCCCTAAGTTGACCGTAGCCCAAAATTTTTACAGATTTGGTCCCTTTTCTATGCACGGAAAAAATAATATATTTTTTCTCTTCGAAGGCATAAAGATGAGCAGCCTATTTCCCTTCAATTCATTTGCAGACCCCCTCTCTCTAGAGAGCATGGATCGTTTCTCAAAGGAAAGGAAAATTTCTATGTACAAGAAAGGGGGTCATAAAGATTGAACATAACAGTGAAAAAGATTTCGGCTTTCGTGGTGTTTGCGTATAATTAAAACAAGAATTAGTCCAATTGACTCCCTCTTCCCAATTACCGTATCCAGGCGGTTATGGCTGTACGCGTGCGATTCCCGGCTTTCGTGGTGTTTGCGTGGGAGCTGTGCGACGGGCGAATTGGAGGCGGTGGCTAAGTGAAGCTTTTCCGGCGACATTGTGCAACATAGCGAGTGGAATGAGGACGAACAGGTTTGTGGTTTCGCAAAACAGAGGGCCGCGACTGTGACGGTGCGCTTCGGCGACGGCGGTGCGGTTAGTGGCTTGGTTCCGGATCAGCAGCGGCTGGGTTTGTACGGCGGTGGAGTCAGTTTCTGAACGGAGGCTTGCGATGGTAATTTCGGGAAATTATTTTGATCCCTAATGCGTTTTCGTAACGGCAGATAAAACAAGGGTAATTTGTGGATAAGTACAGTGGGCGTACTCAACTTCAGGGGAGTGTACTCAACAAGTGGGTGCGCTTAGTACAATTGTGTGTGCATATAACCTGGAGAACCCTCCCTGTCTTGCTATATTTTCAGTTTGGGCCCAAATTAAACTACATGATGTGGTGGGAGATTCAGTTGAAAATGTTTATGGATCATGATTTATGTAAACCTCCCACATTTAATAGACCAAGTCTCATGATTTTGATTTTAAAAAGGGTTTGGACTATATACCCCTCAAATATTATTATATACACCTATTTTGCTATTTAAAAAAAAATTATTTTAATATTATCCCTTTCAACCCATCAACTCCTCTTTCCCCTTTTTCCAACTGCACACCAATTTCCCTAAGTCCTGCTATCATTCTTCAAGTCCTACAATTCCTACAATATTTTTTTATATTCTATAATGTCGAATAATGGATTGATGAAAGGCAGCTGCAAATAAGAAAATATGTATTTAAAAATTATTTTTTTATAGATGTATTAAAATTAATGTATGTTTACTTTAATATTTTTATAAAAATAGATAAAATAGATATTTAATACATTAATTAATTTTTTTATAAAAATAAGTAAAACAAATATTTAATAATGTATGTAGGTGTATCCCATAAAATTGGAGGGGTATATAGTGGGGCCCTTTAAAAAGTATCAGACTCGACAATATTGTTGGGGCGCAAGATTTCTCAGAAATAACAGAGTTAATACGCATAATGCTGCTGGTGATGATAATAATAATAAAATCTTATAACCTAAGGAAATGGATGCTCCAGGAAATTACACTCATGACTCACCTAGTGTAAATATAAATTGTGGTTGGGCCTAAGTAAAGGAATGAGAATTTTAGATTATTAAAATATGGGTGAGACTATTCATAACCCAAATTCCACTTAAAATATCCTCATTAATAAATATACTCAATTTAAAATAAAAAATAATTTAAAATACTAAAAATATCCCATTCTTTTTTATTAATATACCCTTCTTCTTTTTTTAATTTATTCTTCTTCTCTCTCATGTTATACCCTTTTTCAATTTTGATCTCGTCTTCTTCTCTCGCCATTTTTCTACTATAAGAACTGAAACTCTGCATCGACAATTTTTCTGTTGCAATCGAATAAAATTTTAAAAGAATTCACTAGTCGAATGTCATGTCTTCTTCTTCACACTCCTTCAGATCTCACCGGAGCTTTTTTTCTCCTCCTGAAAATCATCATTCTCCCCATTTCCAAAATTTCATAATTTTCAATTTTTCTGTATCGTCGTAGAAAATACGGCAGTTCATCCTTTTCCACATCACCCCTTTAGCAGCGCTCTTCAACAATAGTCAAATGCCCTTTTAATTATTTATTGTGTATAGTAATATTTCATCAATAAATAATAAAAATATATAATTTAGATTAGTTTGATGTCACAAACAAAGTATAAAAGATGAGATTGAATTGATCTGTAAATTGTGTACGTGGATAAATATGAATTGATCGCCAACATAAAAATTTAGGGCTGCGTAGAGTTGTAAAATATTTTCGAGGACTCCATGAATATAGCAGTTAGAACATGAAAGAGAAGAAGAATAAGTAAAAAATTAAAAAATGGTATATTAGTAAAAAATGGGGTATGTTTAGTATTTTAAATTATTTTTTATTTTAAATTGAGTATATTTATTAATGAGGGTATGTTTAGAGAAATTTGGAGTATGAATAGTCGCACCCTTAAAATATTTGTTATTTTTAAAATTATCTTTTCTATTTATAAATGAGATTTTTTTTTATCAACAAAAAATATATTCTTTCATTAACCAAAAGTTCGGGCATCAGGAATACACTCCCTTTCTAGTTACAAAATGTTACAATAAAATTATAGCCAAAAACAGGAAAATCAAAATACACAATGAATACTCCTAGACCAATCATTAAAGCCAATAGAGTTAAGTTTCATGGACTTGATTAGAATCAAATTTCAAACTCTACTCTTAAGTTCCAAGATAATATCCTCTTCAAAAGTCCCCTTATTCTCAAATATGACTTAATTTTCAGATTTCCACACTAGCCAGATTAGACATTCCCAAATCCCTCCAATTGACATTTTATAAATGAGATTAAATAGATTTTATATGATTATGGTTGGTGATAACTTTGTCATGAAACTGTTTTAAAGTATGAAATATTTGATCAATAGTATCAAATATTTCACTCGGGAATATGTCTCTTGTGAACTTGTGAATTCGTATCTCTGTTATTATCATTGTTATAAAATATATTTGAATTTTTAGCAGTAATAGTATATAACTATATATAGGTATAACAGTGATAGTAAATATACATAATAATAATAATTGACAATTCGAGCTCACCGTGAACTCAAGTTCATACAAGTTTTTTCTTTATAAAGAGTATGAAAAATCTCAACAACAAATAAAATATATTACCACTTATCCTGATTTTTTTATTCCTAGCTAGATTTTTGATAATCTTTTAATGAAATACTTGATACTAAATCAATTTAATAATAAACTTATCATAAACAATTTCATAAAATATTGCTCTTGCATGCTTAATCTAATTGAAATATAATGAGGTTCCCAATAGTATTAAACATATGTATTGATGGAAATAAAATTAAATCTCATCGTCCCAAAGATGTTGAATGGTCTTGTAAGGGCTACTTGTGTTATTAACATAGCAATCACCCCTCATGATTTTGGTCTCCTTCATCATGTTGGCGTCAATTAGACGTATGTCTTGTTCCTCTAAATTGACACTAAGTGCTGCCATGTTCTCCTTCATCCTCTCTTGGTTGAAGCTCTTCACTATCACACTTGCCCCTTTGGACAATCCCCATCTCAGAGCAACTTGGGCCGCCGTCGCTCTTCGCCTCTCTGCTATCGATTTTATCACCGGATTCTCCACCACGGCCGTCGAACCCCAAAAATTGCCGGGCCCACCTAGAGGCGAATACGCGCTTACGTGGATGTTATTATCGTCGCAGTAGTCTCTCAGCTTCTTCTGTCTCCACATCGGGTGCATTTCCACCTGCACGAAGTAGAATGATGTGTAAAGTTATAATAAAATTAGTTAAACTAAATATGAAAATAATGATATTTTGCGTAAATATTTGAATATTGTTAAAATAAAATGAAAATAATACTTTTTATTTATTGAGGGTGGAAACGACTGTGGGTTAGCTCACCTGGTTGAGTGCAGGAGGAGTAGAGGCAAAATCCAGCAAAGTGTGAAGCTTCTTGGAAGAGAAATTGCTGACACCAATCCCCCTACACAGCCCCATCTCCAAGCATTTCTCCATCCCCGACCACGTCGCCGGAAGGTCTAATTCCTCGAATTCGTCGTCTCGAGGCAGAGGGTCGCAAACCCAAGGCTTCAGCTTCACTGGCCAATGCACCAAGTACATGTCCACATACTCCATTCCAAGCTTCCTAATCAACCATACTTACCTAATTAATTACTTTAAAAAGAACTTATACTGCATAATTATATACATAGAAAGTTAAAAATTTATTTTGCTCCCATAACTTAATCATGTAAAAATGTTACGCTTATCAAATTTAGTCCCGAAAAATCTTTAAAAGGTCCCATTTTAATTCCAAAGTCGTTGGAATTTGAAATACAATTTCTTTTGGTGGGACATTCTTGGAGGGAAAAGTCTCACCAAAATAAACTGTAGTTCAAATTCTAGAATCATAATTGAACTTACTTAGAAGTTAAGTGTGTTGGGAAGGAAAAAGATGGAAATAATACATTAGAGTTTGGTTGAGTGCTGAAACAGGGTCATGGTGATGACTACCCCATAGCTTAGATGTAACAAAAAGATTTTCTCTTTCAACAATTCCATCAGAGATTGCTTCCCCTAAAGCATTTCCTAATGCACCCTCCGACCCGTATATATGTGCCGTATCAAAGTGTCTGTATCCCATCTGCATACACATAGCATGCTAACTTTTATGTTCATGCAGAAATATTAAAACATAGTATATCACAATGTGCTATACACATTTTTTGTTAACATTATATATTTAATTAATGATATGATGATGATGACAGTCTAAGGATTAACTGACGTGCCATTAATCATTTAGGTAGTGTAACAAAATAATGTTATGGAGGATCTTATAGGAGAAAAAAGGACCATATATAAGAGATTAATTGCAATGCAAACTTGACATTCATTTTAGTAATGTAACAAAAGATATTAAAAAACACCATTGAGATTATTTGCAATATATGCATACGTAGCATTCATTTAAGTAGTACCTTGAGAGCCGTTCGGACTGCATGCTCGGTCGTTTTACGATCATTTTCGTGTGAGTAGGTGCCGAAACCAATGACGGGTATGGCCATGCCATTGTTCAATCTAAATCCATCATAGCTTCTCATTTTCTCCAACATACTGTATGAATGTATGTATGTGCAACTGTCACTATATATCTCTGTTGTTGTGTGCAATTAATTTGTGTATGTGATGAGTGGGTTTATATAGGAAGGGGTGGACACAAAAGTCAACCTTAAAACCACCTGTAATTTGGCCCAAGACATTGAATTGAAGCAACCAAACCGGCCCATATGATCAACCAGATAATGTGATCTTTTGTAAAGTCAGAGGATCAAGATATATTATATTTTAATAAAGTCTATGTAGGAGTATCTTCCTATTGTCTAAACTGATATTCAGATATTATTTGTCTCAGTAATAGTATCATGATCACAATTTACCTGCATCCTATCTATCATCTCTATCTCCATAAATCTTGTCACTTCATGATACAATAAAATCTCTTTTGTGATTTCTCATTGATTCACTACTAAAAATAGAATTATACCTAGAGATGTTAAACGGGCTAGCCCTAACCCTATAGGGCCAGCCCTAATGGGCTTCGGGCTAAACGGGTTAGGGTCTTATCCGGTTCATTCTTAACGGTCCTCTAATATTGGAGACCTAACCCTAACCCTAGCGGTCCTCGGGCTAAACGGGTCATAAACGGGCTATGTCACAAAAAATAGAAAAAATCTAAATTTTAACACATAATCTAAAATAATGGTCATAAAATATTAATATTTAAACTAGAACCTAAACATTGTCCATAATTTCATTAAAATTAATAAAAATAGTTTAACATAATTACAAAAGATCAAACGACAACACTTAAATACTTAAAAGTTCAAAATATTGGTATTTAAAAGTTCAAATATAAATACTTAAAATTAATATATATAACACCTAAATAGAAATTGAGGATAATTTCAATTAATAATAATAATAACTAGTAAGTATATTATATATTTAATATGTATATATAAAATATAAAAAAAATTATGCGGGCTAGCGGGCGGGCTCGGTTAACCGGCGGGCTAGCCCGTTTAGCCCGCGGGCTAATAGGGCCGGGCCAAAAAGGCCCGGATTTAAATGGGCCTACCAAAGCATGGCCCTAACCCTGCATTTTCCAGGGTTAAACGGGCCGGCCCTGTTAGCCCAGCCCGAATTAACATCTCTAATTATACCTTGTGTGTCGAGGCGGATTCAGAATTCAATGATGGGACACTAGACGGGGCATATGAAAATAAATTAAGTACTCCCTTCATCCAAAAAAAAATATGCTCATTGTCAATGAATCAATAATATTATTTTTTCATCTTCAGTTTTGTTAAATTAGTTAAAATTCATTAATTATGTAAATCTACTCCAATTTTTTATTCTGAAGAATAAATAATACTACTTATTGGTACACAGTTGATGACAGATTATCAAGCAGACGGCTCATTATGGAATTGAATGGCTAATTGAAGATAATTCACACTGATTGATTCTAAGTTCCTACGTACAAAATTCTTAATTATAATTGCTTGTTTAAAAATTGTATGTTGTAATTTTTTCAAATTAAATGTAATTAAAATAACAAAAGATAAATAAATGTAGTTAATTTAAAAGGAGGTTGACCTAAAACTAAAAAAAAATTACTAGTCAAAATGAAGCTCAAAGATTTTTTTTCCCTACACTATGTATGATTGTTTAATATTTAAAAAATATATATATATATATATATATATATATATATATATATATATATATATTCTAAAGCTACAATTTAAAGTATATGTTCTTGAAATTAATGTCAAACAGTTGAAGATGAGGAAATAAATTTAAAAAATAAAAAAATTCTTTTGACAAATGAAAAGTAAATGGGATATGCATTTCTTTGTGCTTCATTTTGTTAGCGACTTCAATAATAATTGAATGGCTACATTCGTGACGGGCCGGCTTTTGATAAATTTCGATATTTTAATTACCAATTTTTGTTTCAGAAATAATATGAAGATATTTTTTTATATAGACAAACTTTTACCACTTTTTATATTTGTAATACACATGTTAAAACGGGACACATGTGTGAACGTGAAAATTCGAACATTGAATTTTTAAGTGGTTTACTTATGTTAGCTGAGTTGATGAAAATTAGAAGATAAGATCTATATTAATTATTATAATTCAATTGAGTTATAGAGTACAAAATGATATGGAATAAATAATAATGTTTGTTATTTGTAATTAATAACACACTGAACCTCCAAATCTTAAATTGAGCTCAAATATAATAGACATCATAAAAAGTTGGATCGTTGGACCCAAATTCCTAGACCTCCAACTCACTGATCGAACAATGAGACCTCCGACTTGCTCTACGCAGAGAATTCAAGACATTCTAACTATATTTTTAACAAAATAAAAATTTGTAATATACATAAATCTCCCACAAGAATAGAAAGAATAGAAGATAGTGGTAAAATATGAAGTATACTTAAAACAGTGGTAAATTTACACACTTGTGTAAATGACATTGACTATACTCTAAAAATTTGCATTAACTTCATTACATAAAGTAAATTTAAAATTTACATTTATTTGATATGAAGCAAATTTTCATAATTTGTGTGTTGATGGATTTTATTAATTTAATGATTTAGTAGTTGTTTACAGCTAAGAAATCCACCAAACAATAATTATGAAATTGTGTTCTTGATTTGCAATGTAGAGAGAGAAAGTAATGAGAGTTAGAGAGAGAAATTGTTGTTGAAATTATGAACTTAGAGAGAGAAAGGTACATTGGAGACCTATTTATAGGTACCTTGTGAGCCTTATTGGCCTTAGGTGCTGACAAGTGTCCTTGACACTTGTCCTTACTCACTACTTGTGCTACCTTTACAAGTTTTGTCCTACTACATCGTTAGTTGCTACCTACATGACTAACGTCCGTACGCTGGTTCTAGGCGAGCTTTTGGGCAAGCTTCATTGTCTTGTATAGTTTTTGGTGTAATATAGAGATGAACTTCGGCTTGGTCTCATCTGGTATGGACGAGCTACCCCTCACAGAGCGATCTTGTATGCGAGCTTCTCTCTCTTGAGTATGGTTGGTCATTGGACTTAAGTCATTAGGAGTCCGGGCGACCTTATTCTTCTTCTTGGCGAGCTTCCCTATGTTCACTTCGGTCAAGGTTAACGACGCAGCTCCAACGCTTGTCGGCGACCTTCTTAGTCTTGGGTTAATTATTCTCGTAATTATCTTGGGGTAGTTTGCCTATCAACATTTGCCCCCTAGCTCGCTCACATCATGATACTTCTAATGTGTGGGCGAGCTGATTTTGTCTCTATGGACGAGGGTTCGAGTGTTGGCGAACTACTCCTTAGTTGGATGCCGAGCTTCCGGGCGAGCTTTGATGTGGCGGTTGGAGTGCTGACGCGGAGCGAGAATCAAGGCGTCATGCACGCCTTTTTAGGTCTCATTTCCCGCGCCCATCATGTCACTACTTTCAAATCTTTGCGTCTAGGTCCTCGATCTTTCAAAAAATTAAAGCTCGCACCCTTGTCTATATATATATGAGACATCAAGCCCATTTTCCACTTTTACCTCTTCCGATTCTCTGAGCAATTTCTCCGCCGATTAATTATCCTTGCTTTCTGTGGATTTTCAAGAGTTCTTCAAGGTAGAACACCATTCTCTTTCTTTTGTTTCCTTGTTTTTGCAGATTCCTATTTCTCTTCTCTTTCATTTCTTCGAGTTTCTGGAAATTCTGGGTATTTCCGGTGACTTTTTGAATTCCCCATTTATCCTCCTCCCAAAACTCTGGCGATTGGACTTTTCGAGAACACCTAAGACTTCACTCTAATTATGTCGACCCAATCTTCGAGTAGGACTTTTTCCAATCGCAACCCCGAGAAGCGACCTATGATAGACAGTGGCCTATTCGTGGTTCCAGGTCTTCTCCATCTTCTCCAACTTGGGCAGGTTTATCGACTTTTCCTGCTTCTTGGGAGGTTGAACTGGATGGTCCTTCAACTTGGGATGGTTCTGCAACCTGGGGGGCTTGATCAACCTCCATCGGCACTGGTTCTTGATCTCTCGCAGGTTCTCCACCTTGAGTGTCCTCGACCACTTCTATGGGTACAGGTTGCAAATCTTGCGCAGGTTCCTGCACTTGATTAGTTTGACCTTCTTGAACTCCTTCCATGGGTGCCGGTTGTGAGTTTTCCACCGGTTCTTCATGTTGGGCTACTTGCGCCTCGTCCGGCTGATCGCCCCAACAATTTTGTTAATGAAAGATTAATGGTTGTTTATGTGTTAAAATCTACCAACATTGTGTATTAAAAATTTGGTGAAATTTATTTGGGACTGAGAGTATTAAAAAAACTAATTTAACCCTTATAAAAATAGTGATTGTAACATATTTTGAAGTATAAACTAAAAAGTATATGTGAACGAAGGCATTAGAGAAAGTTCTTTTATTTATCTAAAGTAGGGGTGTGCAACGGTCTGTTCGGATATCGAACCGCATCCGAACCGAACCGAATTAAAGTAAAATAAATCAAAATCAAACCGAATTTATATAAAATCGAATGTAAACCGAACTGAACCGAATTTTTGTTATTTTTGGTAAAAACCCACACACGCACAATACTTAGATTAGGATTTAGGTTTATGATTTTTATTTTTTATTTATTAAATATATAATTATTTCGGTTAACCGAAATAATTACGATTAATAACCGAATCGAATCGAAAACTGAATTTTTAAAAATTGATAACCAATACCCAACCGAATATTACGGTAACCGAACCGAATTCATATTTCGGTTTGGTTTCAGTTCGATTTTCGGTTAATTTATACACCCCTATATCACGAGTATGAGAAATTTCGAATATTGTACCTTTGACCTCATTGATGAGCAGGTGGCGTTTCCTTGTGCCTTTGACCTCAATGAAAAATTATAATTGGGGGAAACAACGTGATCAAGTTAAAATCATTTCCTTATTAAAGAGAACTGAAAAAGAATTATAAACAAAGTCAACTGCAGTTGCTCAAAGTCAAAACCTTCACTCGTTCTTTCGCACAAAATAGAGTTACATTTGGGAGTAAATATCCTGTGCACAAGTTACACAGTGGAACTCTAGTTCATTTTTAAAAAGTTAAACAGTTTATAATTAAAAAGTTAAACAGTTTATTACTGAAAAATGTATCTTTCATAATTTAACTTTTCAGTAATAAACTGTTTAACTTTTCAATTATAAACTTTTTTAAAATGAACTTGAGTTGCACCGTGTAACTAGTGCATACAAGACTAATCCTACACTTGAAGGCCGCTGGAGCATCAAAACTTAGATAGGTGTCTTCAAGTTAAATTATTTTATAATATTAATAATAATATTTTAAGTTCTAAAGAAAACAAAGAATATCTGTACATTTTTTTTATTACTACCTCCATATCAAGAAAATTTGCATTTCTGGTGTTTCAAATTCTTTAAGAAAAAATATTTTTTTAAATAAAATAGTGATAATATGAATAATTATGTATATAATTATATAAAATGTATATATAAATTGATGTTTCTTTTAATAGTATACAATTTTATGTGAAATGTTAAATAAAAAAAGTAAGTAAATTCTTGTGAGACGAGATGAGATGAAGAGCCAGACACTTGATGAAAGATATATGTAACTATTAGGAATGATATCATGGTGGAACTTATGTGAAATGTTATCAGATATTAAAATTGATACTTATATTTATTTGATGATCAAATCGAGCTCAAATAATTTTTACACTTATTGTATTTTATTTTACTTAGCAAGCACGAGTTTGAGTCAAATTTTAGATGATACAGAACATAAATGCATGCCCAAATTTATTTGATATTTAAATAAAAACTGATCAAGCTCAAACACTTTTTATATCAATTGAATATTAAATAGTTTAGTTTGACACTTTGACTTACTAACCTAAAATATACATCTTATTTGCAATATATTGAAAAATTGCATAAATGCACCAAGTTATATTAAAAAAAAAAAAATTGCACTTCAAAATACATCACACTTTTTTTAGTGAATAATAATTTTTGAGCAACTCCTATGAGTTTAGTTCATAATATAAATTTTATATAAAATAGTAATTGCTGATATTACAAGATATATTTACTGATATTATCACACTTACTTGCTGATATCACGGTGTAAAATATATATATAGTACCATGAATAAAACTAATAGTATCAATAAATATATCTTCTGATATAAATTTCATACTATGAAATTTATTCATAAAAGTTTTTGTGATATCTTTTTATAAACATAATATACACTCACAATAAGATTAATAAATATTTTGATTCGAAAATTGATTTGTTTAGCATTACTCATTATTTATTTTATATACTATTTTACTAACTGAACAAATGTAGTAATTTTGTACTTGAAGTTTCAATATGCAATATATGAAAATAAAGTATTGCCTATCAAATTTGCAATATAATTACGAAATTTCTAATAAAAAAATTCGTAGAGGAATTGCTTTTGAATTTACCTACAAAATCTTCTACGATATATATACATTTTCATTCCTTACTCATAAATAATTTACTTTGTTTACCAAAATTATTTGTAGGTAAAATTTTGTAAAAAAAATATTTATTGGTAATTAATTACCTACTAAATTCATTTTGTAGGTAAAATAAATTTAAGTTGTAAATTGTTTGTAGTTTAAGAAATGAATATGTCTATATGATTAGAATTTTTTTTAAGGAAATCGTATACAAATTCGACTATAAAATATTTTTGTTGCAAATTTTGTAGGTAATTTCTTAATATCTAACACATGAATTTAAAATTATGATAATTTGTTGAATATTTTTTTAAAATTTTACATGTCATACATTTATATTGTATGAAAAATAATGAGGTGAAAGAATTTCACTTTATTTATAAGATTGAATATATAAAAAAAAAGTGTGAAATGAATCTGTTTGTATAGTTTCCTAATACATGGAACACAAAATATTAGAGATGATATCATGTGCAACATCAGCTCAGCTGTGAGAGAACTATTTTTTGAAGTCAATGGACCAGATCCAGAGATGGTCCTTGCACACTACCAACAAATAACCACCCACAACTACCCCTATTAAAATCGAAAAATAAATAAGTAAAATTAATTGGTCAACGTTTTTAAAAGCAGCAGCATCACTCCTTAATTAGTCCAAAAATTATGTTAGCCAGTAGCTTTCTGTCTTGTCCTAATACCATCACATAATTAATCTTGCAAAATATAGTATGGTTATGAAATGGCCCCCAGAAAATTTGGGTGAGATTGTTTCATTGGATAAGACTGATTAGATTAATAAATATAAAATTATGACAATATATATCAAAAAAATTAATAAATTTCTTTTAACAAAAATATTATAACACTTTTTTAAAATTTTATTATTTTTTTAAGTGATAATTTTTAATTAATTAATGATATAATTAATTAAGTTAAAAATAAATTAAATAGTATTGATGACATATTATGAAATCGTTTCAAAGAAAACTTACTCTAATAATTTTTTTTTTTTTTTTTTGCTTAACCTTTGGGGTCTTAGAGGGTTAAGATCTAATCGGAGTTGATTTTAACACATGATAGTATAAGATTTAACTCAACAAACAAATAATATAAAGTATAGGCCGACTATCATTACATAGAATACATGAGAGTGAAAATTGTATATCGAAATAATATTTTCTCCTTTGACTTCGTCAATAAATTTTGGAAATTTGAATTTTGTCATAATTTACGAACTCTTTTTCCATTGATAATGCCCTTTATTTCATAGGAATTTGGGACCTATAGGATAACACATTTTTTAACAAAAGAGTATATTTTATAATAAAATAGTGACATATATACAAATATGTGTATAATCTATGAATATATAAATTAATATTTTATTTCTTTAGTATAAAATTATGTGAAAGCTTTGGGCCAATGAGTCATATTACATGAGAAATAGATCCTCTGTTGGGCAATGAAATTAGCAAATGGTGTTGGGTAGTAAAATTGTGACATATTATTAAAATATTTTTCTTCTATTAGATTTGATCAAGTCATGATTTTTTTGTAACGTGTTAATGAGATAAAAAGGAGGAAATAGTTTAACCATACGTCATCGTTTTAATACCCAGCATTATTTGCTGGTTCTATTGCCCAGACGATTCATATCCATATCATATGCGAGGTGTTCCAGTCTTATATTTAAATTCATGTGACTTTTCAACATTGAGAATCGAACTTTCGACCTCATGCAATTGAGGTGTTTGGATCAACTGCTCTCCTTCATTCAGTTTTTTTTTTTCTCGTAAGAAAAATTTATCATATCAATATAAATATATCATTTATTAATAAAAAATATTATTTTTAAAGTAATAATATTTTTAAGAAATAAAATAATTATTTCTAATAAAAATATTATCCCATTTTATTAAAGTTTTATTAGCTTTTAAAAGTGATAATTTTTTACTAATAACTCATTTGTCTCGTGTCATCCAACGATATCATATCAGCATTCTAAAATGAGGAAAATTTTCTAATGGGGATTGGCAATTGTGTGACTCAGCTAGTCAACAACTTGAGCAAGTCCACTTCAAGTAAACTAGGTTAGAGGAGAGTGTTTAAGCATTTGAATGATAACACCTTAGTGACTTCTTAATTAAGCTAATTAGTTGTACTATTATCATATGGAGCTTTGTGCAAAAATGATTAGGTCATTAGTTCACACTTGTTATATTTTGAAAAAAAAAAATCTTAATTGTAAAATATCTTTGATTAATTATAAGCAGGGAGTTCGTTGACTGAGTAAGAACTGACTCAAATGATTTTGTACTTACTGTATGAAGGATGTAATGCAATATCAATTCAAGGTATAAATCACTAAATATATAAATATTTTTATAGTATTTTGAGAATTTAACTTCTACATTCAATCTTCTCAATTAGGTTTAGGTAATTTTTTATCACCTAATCTTGATTTAGAGTGTCAAAGAACACTGAATTCGAGTCTTTGGAGGTTTACATGTCTTGCAACATCAACTTTTCACTTAAGCTCACTCAACTTACTAGTCTTATGTAAATCTTAAAAGATTATGGTAAGACATGGTTTAAAATCAGATTAAATAAATACTTTTTGAAGTAAATGGAGTATTGAATGCAATAAAAATGAAAAAAAAAAATGCACAAAGGATTTCCGAGCTTTTTAGGTTCATTCTTTAAGTATTTTTATGTGCCAATTATTGTGCCTTAGAGACCAAATTTACCGTGATTTAGAAAACACTTGTGTAGCCCTAATATCCTTGAGCAATCTTTACATTTAATATATGGATATGACACATGCATAGGCTCCAGTAAATTTGTTTAACCTAATTGAATAATGACTAATTAGAACTTAGAAGAGGAGAGGATAGATCTAGTTGTAGAAATCCCCTCATGTGGCTTCAAGATTATAGCATCTTCTCTTGATTTCATCTATATAACAACCACCGTACACACATGTACAGACGAAATGTTTTTTGTACGAGGCTAGCTTATTACAAACATGTAAATCATTTCAATGTCATCAGTTTGTCCCAAAAATAATTCAAATTGATCAGAAAGTAGGGCAAACTCTTGTTCCAACAAACCTTACGTAAGATTATTTGAAAGGCGTTTATTATTTATACTATTAAATATTGGTTTATAATGATCTTTATAATTTTATATGAATATATTAATTGTGTTACCATAAACTATTGATTATAAATTAATTTAATGATAATGAAATCAATTAGCACTAGACCAACTCAATAAGTAGATAAATCTAACTAAAATATTTCATAATTTATCAGACAATATACCATCTCATACAAAAATCTTTCGATTTTATGAGTTAGCAGAGTGTGCTAACTTTCAGTGGGGTGCATTCTTTTGTTATAGTTGTGGTAAATCACCATACACAGATACAAAACAGACATAAGATTGATCCCCCAAATCTCCAGCAGAGCAACTTGTCCATGTGATGCAGAAAATCATAATTATCGAGCTGCAGTAAATAACATCTAAATTAGATATATGCATATGTTTGAGTATCAATACGTCAAGGGATTTAAAAAAAAAAAAAAGCAGCAAAAATAGAAGATCACATAATAATTCCCTGAGTTTTATGAGTTCCAATTGAAAGAAAAACCAATTGGAAGGGAGATATGGTTCTCTGTTGTGCATAAAAAACAACTGCTGAAGTGTAAAATGATGCCGTTTCACACTGAAAAATCAATTAGCTTACAAAATGGTTCTTAGGAAATGAAAGTCTGTAAACTGGTAACTTTTCAAGCTATAACAAAAAGGAAAAAAATAAAACAATATTAAAAGTAATATTTTTCGATACATCATGTTAAAATACTCACACCAATTAATGGTTTGAGATAAACCATTGATTGACATATATGATACTCCCTCCATCCTATTCAACTGTCATTTAAAAAAAATCTTTTTCTTTTGGTTTCAAAGAGATTGAATATAGTTTCAAATTTTACTCTTTTCTTAATATCACTTTTGTAGATTAATGGAATCTATGTAAAACACAAAAAAGTCAGTTAAGGGACGGCGCAAGTAATTTTTACATGACCTGTGAAAAAGAGTTGTAAATAGAGAAACTAGAATCTGCATTAACTATGTTAGCCAACATAATGATTGAAATAAAACAGTGTGCATCGATGATTAGTAGAATGGTGTGGTGTTTCTGTTAATGTTTTAAGAGATGCTACATGTAGAAGGCATCAGGAAAAAAGTGTAATAATGCTCACCAGATATTCAGAATCGCTAGCTTTGTTTATTTGTCACAGTTCTCTGAACTGTGGAGACACCATCCACAAACTTTGTCCGAAAAAGAACATTAGCATTATTAAACATTCCTTCCTTTAGCGAAACCACAATAAACTGCAATGGATAACAGGTTGATATGAGATTTCTCATATGATCAGATGTAACAGAAAGAAAAATATTATGTAATGTTTATAAAACATCCTTGAATAATCTAAAAGTTTTAGCTGCTAAAAAAAAAATATGAGAAGGATTAGAGGAGGAAAGGTGCATAGGAAAACTAACTTGAGAGTGTGGAAAGTGAGTTTTGATCATCCTTCCAATGTTCTGTGTGTGGCTTAGATCAAGAGCTGCATCAACCTGAGAAACATTTCGGGAATATTAGCTTTGGAGATTGACTTTATATTTAACTGGCACAAAACCACCTAATTGATGGGTTAAATTTTGAAAAAATGTCATTAAAAAATTAATAGAACAGGTCAAATTTTAGAGCTCGGATGAAGGAGAATTAATAATAATTCTGATTCAAGAAAACAAATTTAATTATTTGAGCAGGTGATTAAACATTTTAACTGTGGTTCATGAAGGCAAGATAAATACTTGACGAACCTCATCCAGAATATATAACGGAGCTGGTTTAAAAAGAAGCAAAGCCAAAATTAGAGAAAGTGCAAGTAGAGATCGTTGTCCGCCACTGAGTTCGGACAAAGACTGTTTCCAAACACTCCCAAAAGCAACTCGAACCTCCAAACCATCAAGGAAACTGCATCCTTCAGGAGGTTCCAGTTTGGCCATTGTGCCAGGCAACAAAGTAGAAAATATAGATCCAAAGTCTCTGAATGAATAGAGCTACAATCAGAATTTAACTAGCAAGTATGATTGAACAATTAGACAGAGTACAGCCAGACAACCAAACTTTAGAGAGAAAATATTCTCCTTTCACTGTTACATGCGTATGATAGAAAAGGTAAAATGAAAAAACAAACAGAACTAAATATACTAACTTGTTAACTTTAGCCCAAGTAACTTTAAGTGTCTCCTTCTTCTTCTCATCAAGCTCTTCAATAACCATTTTGATTTTGGACTTGTCATTCTACACAGGAAAATCTGCATAAATAATATGAACATCGCAAAGAAACCACTAACATGTCATCACCACAGTGCTAACCTCAATGATGTTTTTTTTAGATATCAAATCATTGTACTCATCTTCTGCTTTCTCAAACATGGCCATGACCTTCTTATTCACCCTTTTCTCAAGGCTACAATGAAAAATGAAGATGATGAATATGTTAAGAGTGTTGTTTCTCACTTGGTTTGCACATTGTAGCAATTTTATAGATCTATTCTCACCCAGATTGTTGTGCTTGCAGTTTCTCAAAGTCTTCCCTCGCCTTAGCAGTATCACAGGCCTCAAAGTCATAATCTGATCCAGCTCGACCAAAAAGTTGCTTCTCAGAAGCAATCCAGGCATGCTTCTCAATCAATTTATCAACCTTCAAAGAGCAATCTTTCTGATCCATTTCCATGCGCTTGACCTAAAACAAATTATACAAAAGGTCATCCAGAGAAGCTGATTTAAGAACAAAAACCAAGAAATTACCTCGTTCTCCATTCTTTTTCTCTCTAAGTTGGCCTCACTAACTTTATGTTGTATGTGTTGCTGCTCCTTGACAATGCCATTAATCTGTGAATCACATTCCTTAATCTTTCTGCGGGCAATGTTGAGCTCAGATTGGACCTCATGATGATCCTTCTCCATAGCAGAAACCTGAAAGAAACACGTAGAGAAAATCATTTCTGATTTCTTCCGGGAAGAAGCGCATGCTCTAGAGAGCATTAAATGTCTCTTTTGTTGATGTACCTTGGTTTTCTGATAATCCAATTCCGAAGTAAGATCATTAATTTGATTCTTTAAATCTGCTGATTGGCTCTCAAGAGATGCCTTTTCTTTTTGAACTGCTTCCATCTCCATTATAAGCCTCTCTTTCTCAGTCTCATGCCCCTAAAGGTTCCAGACAAGTATCCACAAGCAATTTGGTTGACAAGAAAAAGGTTAAAATGGACTGAAATAGCTGTGGAGTACTCATTAATTTACAATGCATCAACTCAAATCAATTAACATAATACAACAAAAACTAAAATGTGCATTAATGTAACAGCAAAGATGAGTGTAATAATTGTGTGACAAGCTTACATGGTCGACTAGGGCATTATAGTAATTTATAATCAGTTAGTTTGTAGCACATGAATTGGCAATCATAGTATTGCATTTACAGCATCACTCAATTTTGAGTAAAAAAGAGCAAGTATATTTTTCTCAGCATGTCACACAACACAAGTGACCATCACTTTGTCAAGAAATATTTTTCTAGAAACCACAAGGTCCTTTAAATTTGGCTGCTTTGTTCCAAAAAAATTTGTGTTCAAATAAGCAACAGCAATATAGATAGCATTTAATTGTGCATGGTTGGTTTCCAATGTTGTGTATGGAATATATGTCGTTAAGTTTCTTAAATAGAATAGTGACCTTCTGAAATGTTTGTCAATTACAGTAAACATACCTTGAGGTTCTTGGAAGCTCCCTGCATCTGACTTTTAATAGTTTTAATCTTTTTCTCTAAGTCCTTAAGCCTGGTTTCCCTGTTTCCAGCATGATCGTGGATTGACTTTTCAAGAAAAGACACAGTAGCCACAGATTCTTCATAGATAGCTTTCTTTTCATTGATGGATGATTTCACTGCATCCAGATCCTCCTCAATTCTCTTTACCAGTTCCCTGAGCTATAGTACATAACAGACTTGACAGTTATTGAACTGATGCAGAGGATAAAGACACAATATCTGAATATCAGGAATTCTGGATAAAGTACGTTGAGCTTAACAGTGAAAAGACCAGGAGAATTGAATAATACTAATTCAAAATGCATGGTGTAGATAAAAAGCTCGACCTTATGGTGCTCATTTTGCTTCGCCCTGTTCTCTGAGAGTGAGAGATCATGTGATTTGAGTTCCAATTGTGTTTTAAGATCTTTGAACTTCCTTTGGACGGGAAGAAGCTCATTAATCTGATGTCAAAACATAGAAGAATTAAAGAATGTAGATAGTTTTTCCCTGTAGCATCAATAGGTTATATTTTTTACAGAAGTGAAATAATAGCCTTCCCATCCCAAGACCCACTTGGCTAAACGCAGTTATGTCTCATGTTTGTGTAACAGCTCGCGTGTGAAATTGTGAATAGTATTGTTCCCCTCAATAACACCCATATTGATAGACTGGTACTCAGAAGATGTATGTGACCTTTCTTGATCTACTATGACAATTACAGGATTACTTCATGAAGGGTTGTTTAAGAAACTATGGCAAAAACACATCTTCACTTGGTAACATGTAGTTGAAGGCATCTAGGAAAGGGAAATACTATTCTAGATTTGGGATCAAGAATTATAAAACAGAATAGTTCAGAATATATCAGCTCAACAGATTTCTATGTAATAGGACATTAATGCTAATAAAAGTAAAGACCGACAAAGAGATGCAATAAATATATTGGCATGGCACTCAATAAATCCACCTAAAACATACACTAGTAACTATCCATCGATTCATTGAAACAGATTTTGTCAATTGATATATGAAATGACAAAATGTGACCTGCTTATGTCACAATAAAAAAAAAAAAGAAAAAAAAAAAGAGAATGAACAATTATAATATCAGTTTCAGATTGTTCAGTACCGCAAACTTTAAACCATGACTAGAAAATAAGACAGATATCACATTAGCTATTATAGCTGTTCAACAGACACAAAGATGCACTTATGTTTGATGGAGGAAAAAAAAACTAAAATACAGATGGACATTCAAAGTAACCTTAGCATCAATTTCTGAAAGTCTTTTCTGATGAAAAGAAAAATTAGATTCAGCCTCTGCCAGAGAATGAAGCTGCCTCAACAGATCTCCTCCACCTCTGAAATTATGACAAGTTTTAGAATGTGTTTATTTGTTAGTCTGATATTAGAACCAATCCTATTATTTGGTTTACTTAACAGGAATTTCAATCCCAAAGAAGCATATCGTTACTTACTTGCGACTACCACCAGTCAAAAGTCCACTTGGTTGGAAAATATCACCTTCTAGACTTACACTGGGTGTTCCGGTTTCTCTGTTAAATGCAACCTATCAACCATCAAGGAAACAAATGATAGATTAGAAACTAAAAACAAAATAAAACAGCAATTAAAATTTCAGGTTCCACAAAAGACTATATAACCCATAGCTCATTTTCAAACAAAAAGAGAGTATGGAATGCCAATTAAAAGGCCTATCAAATTTCTTGGTTAGGCTAGAACTCTTCCTAGTTCCTCCACTCTACTCTTGAAGGGCAATCGTTCTACCAGTTCTCTTAATTGGTAGATGTGATGGCCACCATTGAATATGCAAAACCACTTAACTCCCTACTTGGATCGTAACCAAAATATTTGAACAAAAATTATCAACATATTTCAGTCCTAACTATCTATTACAAAAAAGATTTTTAAGACTTTTGAGACAGGTCAGAGCCACTCTATATTAATCATATCCCAAACTTTATCTAAGGATTCTATCGATTCTTCGAAAGCTTTCTTATTCCTTTCTGGCCAAATGGACCAAAATACAACAGGAAAATAAGGGTTTTACTGCAAAGGAAAACCAGTCAAGAAAAAGGAAAAGGAAAAGTTGGTTAACAAGTACTCCCTCCGTCCCGTAGGAATTTGCACCCTACGGGACGGCACATTTTTTAAGGAAAATGTGCTTTATATATAAAATAGTGGTATATGGGTAAATATGCGTATATATTTGTGAGTGTGCACGCAAATCAATGTTTCCTTTTTTAGTAGTGTGCAAATTTGTGTGGGACATCCAAGTAAGGAAAGTGTGCAAATTCCTGTGGGAGTGGGACAGAGGGAGTATAACATACCTCTCTTGCAGCATCAGTTGTTTTGCAAACAAATGTTGATCCAAACACATATTCCATAGCACTCTGCACAGCAATTACATGCATAAGATGGGTATAGCTTATAGATATTTGCACTTCACATTTTGCAAAGAAAGAAGCAGGATAAAGACTAAATCTAAAATGCCACTGGATGAGAATGTACAGTTTTCATAGCAAAGGGGAATATAATGCAGTCACAAAGTTTTAACAACAATACTGATAATATTCTAATATTTAACTGCACAGAATTAATAGCTAAACTAAACACCAAAACAAGATAAATGATATAAATTCAAATAAGAAATTTTTTTGTGTGTGGGAGCATACTTGCAGTTCTTGGTCATATCCAACGAGAGAAAGTGCCACTTCAGCATTGCCCTCGCCAACCTGGATTAAATAACATATCTTGATGGCATGAAAAGTGAGAGATAAAAAACATACGAGATTTAGTTTGCAGGCCAACCAATTTAACAGCAGCATTTTGAACTCTCTGTGGAATGGTGTGCCTTTGAATCTTGTTTAGAGGAATAATTGTCACTCTCCTTCGCAAACCACCCTTTTGAAGAAGTAACTTTCCAGTGTTTTCAGTGTCTACAACAACATTAAATAACTTTCCACCAGCAGCTACCTGTAGATGATTTCAAGACACCAGAGGGCGTTGAGATGACAAAAGAGAAAGACACATAAAATTTGACAATGTCATGCATCAACAAACCTCTAAGGCAACCATCGCAGAGCTACTCTTCACTTTAATTAGTTTTGCAACCACACCTTTCACTCTTGACTTATCAAAATTACTTTCTGGGTCATTGTATCTGAATTCCACATTAGCCAATTGTGAAGAAATTATGCGAGCTTCCTCTTTAAATTTCTGGACCAACTCATACTCAGTTGTGCGATCCTGACAGCATTCATAATCAATTTAGGACAAGATGCAAATACCTTTAAATGAATGCCATTGTGATGTGATCAAATGAGAAGTACCTTTTGGAGTGATTCCATAAGGTTTTCATCATATGAAAGAGACTCCAAAGCCTTTTTAACCAATTCAACATCTTTTCTCTTGATGTTGAGCTCATTCTCTACAGCAGCAGCTTTTTCACACGTTGATGATAATTGGGCATTTTTCTCCTTCAGTTCTTTCTCACAATGGCCTCTTTTTGTTTGCAACTGTTTCAGTTCTGTCTCTGCTTGTCCAACAGCTATCTTTGCATCTCCAAGTTGATCTTCAAGGCATTTTTCTTCACTTCCACTGCTTTTGCCCGCCACTACACCCTGCAAAAATGCATTGAAGTATAACAATGAAATAAACCCCATCATTAGAAATGCCAAGCTGAATTTTTTTAAGACGTTACCTGGTAGTCATTCTCGTGCTCAGCCAAACTCTTTGATAGCTCCTGAAAGCTTTTCTTAAGATCAGCAGCCCCGTCTTCAGCCTTTTTTACAGCAGCAGCCATCTCTTCTGCTGCTAGCTTTGACTCCTGGATACTCCTCTCAGTCTGGACAAATTATAAAAGTAAACCAGATTCAGTTCAAATACCATCTATTGGCAACGTAAAAATATAATGTTATATGAATATTTCCAAGAAAAATAGATATTGCAAATTAAGTCCTTGTACCTTGGCTGCATTAGTTTTCTCAGTTTTAAGATTGTCTTCTTGATTTTTCAGTACAGAAGTTTCCTTCACCAGATCCCGTGAAAGTGCATCAAGTTTATCTGATAACAGTTTTAGCTCCCCACCCACACTTTCTTCCTTTTCAGAACTTAATTTTGATATTTTCTTTTCCATGATCTGTGTTTCCTCGTGCATTTTTCCAACAGTAGCATCAATCTCCAGAATTTTGTTCCTTATTTCTTGTACAGATTGAACCGCGTTATCCCTAATCTTTTCTGCTTGAATGTATTCATAAGCAATACAAAATCTCTTAAGTCTATCCAACTCAGCATTTCCATTGGCCCACTGCATGTACTGCATCCTCTCTTTTCGCAACTTCTCTAGAGCTGGAAGTATTTCCTGGTCAAGAAGCTTGTCGATCTCATCAACCTTGCTCTGCTTCTTCTCTAGTGTTTTAAGAGCAGCCTCTTTCTTTGTTTCATACATCCTTGTCCCAGCAGCTTCTTCAAGCATAGATAAGATTTCAAGAGGTTTCATATTTAAGACTTTGGTAATACGCCCTTGCATTATAAGAAAATGTGGATTATTCACGTTCAGCTGAACTGAGTGGAAAAGATTCTGAACTCGACTAGGCT
This sequence comes from Prunella vulgaris, assembly GCA_026898435.1. NCBI lineage: Eukaryota > Viridiplantae > Streptophyta > Magnoliopsida > Lamiales > Lamiaceae > Prunella > Prunella vulgaris. The sequence goes on from JAPKLY010000005.1 coordinate 2,626,002, forward strand.
GAGCAAGATGCCCATTGATCAAATACTTGTTCCTTCCACCAACAACAATCTGCAGAATGAAATAAGGTTAGACAGCATGTGATATACACAATATATCATTTCTATGCAATTGGCCAAGACGGCCAATTTTATACAGTAGTCCATGTGCCAGGAGATAGCTTTTTACTTAAGTCCATGTTGGTTATTGGAGAAACAAAGGGCTATAGTTTCAATTAAATCAACATATCATTAGACAAATTTTCGTATTATAAAATGGTGGTTTGACTAGGTTGATTATTACCCAAAACACACTTTGGCAACATTTACAAGAGTATTCGCACATGTGACAGTATCTAACAGTAAATTTTCCGAAGAGAATGATAATACACTCCTAGAAACCATCAAAAATACGGCGACATCTTCATAATAAACCTCACAAATATGCAAACCGACCTAAAAGGCTCCAAAAATCCGAATTCTCTACAAACAAAATTCAATACTGTAAAATGAACTCGTAATAAACTCCAAAAGCCGCCATTATCTGCGTTAGTATAATTTCAAAAACTAATACCTGACGGGTTACTGTAATTTCAGAAGAATCTTCATAGCCAAGAGGGCTTCGAGTGCGATCCGAGTTATCGAAAACAACCGATACAGTGGCTTTGGTAATTCCAGCTTGGCCTTGCTTGTACACCAACTCCTGCAAATTGGAAGCCCTAACCTGCTGCAAATTGGTGATACCCAACACGAAGCATATGGAGTCGAGGATGTTGGATTTGCCGGAACCGTTTAAACCTGTAATGGCGTTGAAATACGGGTCGAAACCCGGGACTACTGTTCTTGTTGCGTAGGATTTGAAACCCTCTAAACAGATTTCTTTGATGTGCATTTTCTTCTCAGATTAGAAGTTGGGAAGGAATTTGAAAAGCAAAAGAGAGAGGATTTTTGGTTTCAGAGTGACTTTTGTTTCTGCAAAAAATTTAAATCCATATCCGAGAGAGGCGGGAAAATGTGTCTTCCAAATGAATTTTGGGAAAGAGGGTTTGGAATTGGACCTTCAACTAGGCTATGTTTGTTTTGTGATGTATGATAAAAAAAAAACAGAATTTGAAAATTTTAATTAATAATATAAAAATATGTTTATTTTAATATTTTAATTGTATCAAATTAAAATTTAATAATAGTTGAACTTGAATTATTATATTGTATTGGGTGTAAGAAAATTAGGACAGAGAATAAATAGATGATGGAGCACTGATGATATAATTATATTGAATTTTATAAAAAATAATAACATATATATATGTAATTTTAAGTGTGGATTGAGAAAATGATTAAAAATTCTGATTTAATTATATTGAATTTTATAAAAAATAATAACATATGTAATTTTAAGTGTGGATTGAGAAAATAATTTAAAATTCTGATTTTAAATCCCAAAGTATAGAGAAATAGTAATAGTTTTTTTTTTTTTTTGAAGGAATGAGAAATAGTAATAGTTAATTGGTATGTTTATGTAAATTATCTATACGAGGTTAGGGTTAGAATTTTAAAAATATATTTCAAAACTCAAATAGAATGAGTTTTAAATTTTAAAATTTAAATATAAATTTTTAAATACCAAAAAGAATATTCGTGTTTTGGGAATAAATTGAATCTTATGATATGGTTTTGTAAAGAATTAGATTCTAAATTAATATATCATATATAAATAGAACCCTAAATTTTATTTTATTTTTTTAAATAAGCACTCAAACAGACCTCCAGTAATAAAATGAAGTATATATAAGTGTTCTTAAAAAATTAAAATTAAACTGATAACTCTAATAATTTAAAATTTAAAGGACACTTAAAAATTAAATTAAAAATAAAAATGTGTTTTAATATTTACAATCATTGAACTATTGTAATTTTTAAAAGAAAAACATGAACTAATTTTAAAATTGATTTTTCATGTTTATAATCTCTAAATTAGTGTCTGTTTTAGATCTCAACTAAATAGTGAGAAACATTTTTTTTTTTGAAAAAGTTGTCTCTTACCAACTTAAAAAAAAAAAATTCTACACTTTTTGTAGAGGTTGAAAACAGACCTTTAGTATTTTAAGAACACACATTTTTACCTTTTTTTTTATTTAGATGTTTGTTCTCAGAAAAAATTAAAAAGTAAGTTGATAAATTAAAAATAAAAGGAGTCACATTTAAAAAAAATTATAAAAAAAATATTTAAAAATATATGTGTTCTTAAGATTTTATTAGTCGTAGGCTTATTCGTTTGATTTTAAAAGTACGAGGGCTTATTTGTTCAAACAAATAGTTTAGGTCAAATATGTATCTAAGACGTTAATTAAGTATCTAATTTGTTATAAAAAAAAAAATTAGTTTAAAGTTCAATTTGTATAGAAGACACTAGCTCAGAATCTAAATTATATTTTATTGATATTGTTATGTGTGATCTCATCACATGTTACACAATATTTTGAATTTAACCTTTTTTTTATAGACTAAGTTTTATAATCACGGTTGTTATGAATATTTTGACATATATGTTGAAAATCTAGAATATATTTTGTAAGGTTTGGGGAGATTGAATTTTGCAACATATGTTGCAATATAACGGTTACATCATCAAAAGGATCTTAAAAAACCTGTAAGTTTAATGATTTCTAGCTTATTGAGATTTTGAAAATAGCATATATTTTAGAATTTTGTTAAAGTAAAGGTATAATGCAAGAGTTTTCTCCATCTTCAGTTAAAATTTGTAAGTCACCACCAAAAATCACATGTGGGTCATTTTCCTCAATGAAATTTTAAAGGAGATCTCATGATCCTATCATGTGTCTTGAGCATCAATTGTTTAAGTACCAAACAATCTTGGTTGGATCCTCCTTTCTCTTATTGCTTACAATCACCTAAAACAATTCAAATTTCAGGTACCAAGTTAGTGTTAGGTCCTACAGTTTGCACTTGTACATTTTGGAATCTAAATATGCTTAACAATTCTGATTACTTTAGAAGAATAGACTTATACAATATTCTTCCATTGTGCCTTGAAAGTCGAAGGCGTTTGAGGATCAACTGTGGGATGGAGAAGAGCTTTAGAATTTCTCCCAGGGCAAGCCTCTTTTTTTTCTCTTAGACTTTGTTAGGATATTCTGTTAGATGGTTTGATGATGTGAAAACAGTCAAATTTGTAATAGGATCAACTAAGCGTATTAGTCAGTTAATGAGTAATTCATATCTAGATACGTATTTTGTTAAGTGGAAACCCTGATAGAATAACATGAAGATTAGAAGACTCTCAAGAAGGTGAAGATCACCTGAGGAAAGCACTCAAGCAGACTGATGCGAAGATCAACTGATATGCAGTCAGTCCTTAAAGAAAAGAGTATCTGAGTTTAAGATCAATCTAGCCTAATTCAACAGAGTTAAGAATATGTCATTTTCAAGCAGACTCCCTTGTAAAGAGACTCAGCGGATGAAGACTTTGAAAAGTTAACATATCAAATTCAAAACTTAAAAGGATGAAAAATAAAGTCAATAAAACGTATATGACAAAAATTAATGTATTTTCCCTTAATTGTTTGTCGTTTGATGTAGTAAGTTAAAAATTCTGATAGGTGGTTGTGATTAGTAAGGGCGTCTATCAACCATAAAAAGATAATTAGGAACCTCATTTTCTAAAATTGGTAAGCAACTAGCAAATTACAAAGACAAGTCGCAATGTTGATAACCAACTATCTAAAAAAGGCAATGTTCAAAGGACGTGAAGGTCAGAGGCATTTAATGCATGCACTAGATACCTTGCGAGAGAGAGAGAGAGAGAGAGGGAGGGGGGGGCACCGACAGTCGAGAGAGGGAGGTGGGAGGAAGGGTAAGTACGATGGCCACGCTGAAAAGAGAGGCCAGTGGTGGCGAAGCTGAGAGGGGGGGCAACAATGGTGGCGGCAACATCTAGAAAACACACAATAAAGAAGTATATTAAGAAAATATTAAACTTAGGTATTTCATGGAGGAGGTACTGCAAAACATGTTACACAAAACAGAGCCTATATGAATCCTGTACATTAACATTTAACAAACTATAATTTTAAATCTAATATCCTTAAAACTATAAGTAATGAAAGTAAAGATCAACTTCAAATAAAAAACATATATATTACAACTGAAAATTCAACATCATCCTTGATCTGTGAAGAAAGTAAACAAACTCGAGTTGGAGCTAATAGCAGTTGGAAACTAATCGATGGTATCCCCTTCACAACTAATACCAATTGTACGGTCACCTTTTTATGAAGAACGTCACATCAACAAGCACATACCTTACTTCATGGAAGTTGGAAAAAAAACACCATCTCACCATAAGATGCATACTTTTACATCGCTTTGATTGGCATTTTGCAACATACTCAAAAGTACCATTTTGGCCTTACTTCCATTTCCATTTCTGTCAATTCCCTATACTGGTACCATTCCCCTCCAGCACTTCCAACGGGTAAAGGAGGTCGGGTAAAAATCTCGACGGGTTTTGGGACATGCACAACTAAACCTATCTCACCATCACCTTCTACTCCACTTGACTCTGACGATTTACAGAATTGGCTATGTGGGTCAATAGATATCCAACCGAGACCCGAAATAGCCACATCACAAACCGGCCTGAGATGTTCGGAAACACAAGTGGATAAGGAAAATGACTCCCTATGTTTTTCTTTTTGTTTTAATAATAGCAATAAATTACGAAAAGGAAAATGTTAGGAAAATAGGCTTTTAATCCTATAGATAATCCATATTTCAAAGTCTTGTCAATTTTCAAGAATTGAAAACGGTCTTCGAAGTTTAAATTTTTTATATTTTAATCTGATAATCAGCTATAAGAGGTGAAGCATTTGGTTGACTCAATTAGACTCTACCACGTCAGCCTCAACCAAATGATTCACCTTCTAGAGGCCGTCAAAATATCAAAAGTTGAAAGTTATAGGACTGTGTTCAATTCATCAAAGCCAACAAGATTTAAAACCAAAATAAGAATAACTGATTAAAACCAAAGAGGAATAACTTACTGGACTAAAAAACTATTTCCCCAAAATTCTAGCAAAAAGTAAAAACACTCCTAGTTACTCCGAAGGTTGTGCAGAAATTATCCAATGACCAAATCTAAATTAATGCACACCGAAAACCATGGTTACATCATTTCATGATGGTTACAGGTTTAACATTATTCATAAACCAAAATTTGGCATGGGTTGGATATTTTTATATTGCTAGTTTGATAATTAATTAGAGATATCTGAGCAAAATCTCCATAAATTGAGTATAAATGGGTTTCTATGACTTATAAAATTTTAATTTGGTTTAGACATTTACTCATCAAACCGACTGATCCAATCATCAAAACATAACTATTTTTTTAGAGACAAAGTCTTGTCTGCACCATGAAACTTAAATCCATCTTTAAATAATATTCATTGTTTTATTAAAAGGTATTAGTTTGTCAGTACTGAGCAACATTAGTAGTGTACGATTGCACTGTGTAACAGATGTACAACATACTTACTCATTTTTATATTACTTGACTTGATCAAACGGTGGAGTATTTAAAAACAATTCTTGTTAGTTAGGTTATATTTGGTGTATACTGGTCTAATCAAACCATGAAGAACCCTAGTAAATCCTTTTAAGTTTAGCGTGTTTTGGCCTACCTCCCGACATCATCATATTTTAATTGCAAATCATGCTTTGCTTCAAGTCCCATCCAGCTGCTTGCCTTTTCTTTTCCAGTCGGAGGAGTCAAGAGGACGCCAACTTCTTTCTGCAAATCAAAAAGCGTCAATTCCTCCAATGAAGCAAATCATGAATTGGTCATTCAACTGCTATAATATCTCAAGGCAATAATGTATCAAAGTTCCCAATACTTTTGATAGGTCCTTAAAATATTTTTTTAATTTATAAAGCCCTAGTCAATATTTTTTTTCACAGGCTCTCAAGATGAAATTTCTCAGATTTTTTTTATTCAAATTAACACTCCCATTAATATATACATGACATTTTATTTAATTTTTATTATATACAAAATTATTTTGGGGAAGACACAGTTTAGGTGTCCATCACAGCATCACCTGAAGAATTAGTGTTAAAAATTGAAAGATTCACACATTATATGATATCAATAAAATTAAGAAGTAATTGCATATAAAATTATTATCTTTTCGCAAACCTCAATATAATATTTGGTTGCAATTCGAACTAACTAACAAATTCTTTATTATCCGAAAATGATGTTTCACCTACCTAACAATGAAGAGTTAATTGTATTGATATGTTTAGATTGGTTTGGATGGCAATGCATAATTAATCATCATTTTTGGGAAGATTGAAATTGGTCTTTTGATTAGAATTGCTAACAAATTTTAAATTGAGGTTTTGTTTGCAACAATTCGAAATTTTAGATTAGATTGTAATTTGAAAAAAGGTTGTGATTTTATTCGCAATTAACCCTAACATTATTGTAAATAATATTTAAAGGGACAATTAAGGAATGCATTCTCATATTGAGGGAGCTCATGAAATAAAATTTTAATACTTGGAAGGTGTTTCTATCAAAACAAGAGTTGATAGAATAGGGATCCATTGATATTTTATGCATCAATTCAATGAAGTTCTGATCCAGACACTCAACAATAAAATTACATGTTGAAAGACATTAGAAATGAATAATGGAGAACAGGTCACATTAATTAGTTGAATTGCAATCTAACCTTGTAAAATTCATCAGCCTTTTCTGTAGGCACAACATGAAGTTGCATTGCCTTGGGTCCATAGAACGTCAAACGAGTTTCTGGAAGAACCTGATTGCATTTATAGTCAAAGAAAAAGGAGAAAGATCTAGGTTATATTTGCTTTGGGATTTTATGATCTGCTTTTAAAATCTAATACACTTTACCGTACAAATGCCTATAAACCCTACACATCACATTTTTTCTCCATCACATTTCCACAATGATCCATTAATACAAATATAATTTTCTTATTCTCACTCTTCTTTTATTTATCACTTTTCACACATTTCTTCTCACTTTTACAACTTCCAATGAAGCACAATAATCATTTAGTCATTAAAATAAAAATCAACAATATAATAGTACAACATCACACACTCTTGCACATCAATTTTACAGTACTTAAATCATAAAACAAACCTGCATCATTACTCTTTATCAGGATTTTGAAACCCACCGAATTTCTAAATCCACTATATCCCGAATCAGACATTCCCCTAGGTATATGGACTTAATTGCATAAGCTTGATATTAAGAGTCAATTACCTTCATGACATCAATTCGGACAAGACCTCCCCAGAAAACAGAGAAACCAACCATGCCATTTGATCTGATTTGACCCATGAAGGGGTTGTCTATAATCAGAGACAGGTTCTGGTTTACACCATCAGAAGACGAGGAAAACTAAGTTTAAATGAAACCAAAATATTATAAGGCAAACAATTGATGAAGATGACATACTGGCAATGATTGACCTCGAAGTCGACTTCGGGGTGCAAGAGCAGGTAGATCATCTGAATGGACCACAGCAGCCAACCTATGGTGAAGATGAACTCCAGGAGTGTCGTGTAATTTCTACAATTAATAAAAAGACTGTATTCCATTAGTTTGAAGAACTATTAACATATACATGTAGATCAATGTCGTGGTAGATATTGTAACTTATTCTATCAAAACAGACCAATTTGTGGTACTTTAATTTTGAAAAAGAGCATATTTGCCTTAGTTCTTTTTCTCTTAACAGAAACCACGGAGAGTATCTCTCTTGCTTTTGATTTTGTAATGACTGAATATTTGTGGTTTTGTTCGATAAAGATTAAAAATAGGCCAGAACAGAAAGCAAAATAAGAATATGCTGAAAAAGATGGAGCTTGAATCAAAGGAAAAAGAGCTGGCAAAAAAGGGGATACAAAATTGTAAGGGAATCAGAAATGCTCAGGTTTTTGCAAAGAGAATACTGCCTAGGCACTGCTTAAGAATCGGCCTGTAAGTTAGGTTGTGTCCAAATTTAGTCTACTAAGTTATTACTTTTTCAATTTGGTCCTTTTGGTGTCAATTTTGGCCTAAAAGGACCAAAACTTTAAAAAGTTAATACATACAGGAGTAAAATTGGACACAAAAAAGGACCAAAATAAAAAATGGCTCTGGCAGTAGTATTATTCTACTTGTTTTCAGAGATTATAAAAGTTCATTAAGAAGGCAATAATTTCAGAATATACAAGGTACTTTCGAAAATAATAATTTCTGATTTCTCTAATATCTTTTCAGATACATGGACACATAACATAAAAGCTGCAGTGAAGTTCAGCATCCATTGGAGAATATTCAAAACTTACTCCTCCACTCAGAAAAGCTTCAATTTGGATCGGGCCCAAAGTAGTTCCGGGAACAGCAGATTGAATTGGTTTGTATTTTCTTGCTGCAGCAGCTACTGGGTCCCTATACGACAAGAGTTCTGGTGACATACAGAGACGACAAGATTAATACTATAAAGGTGAGGAAGATTGTAGGGTTTTATGAATGAGGTCAAAATAATCAACAGACAGAAGACTCAAGGAGACTCATTTAATTTTTATTTTTTTTGGGTGCTGAATCAATTTGGTATTCTTAATGTGCCCACTTGGATCACAGAATAACATTACTTAGACGCTCAAGGAGACCCATCTAAATCTGAATTTAAATGATTAAAGACAGTAATAGGAGAGAGACAGGAAGAAAGGGGAGAGGGATAGGGGAATCAAGAAATTTTCTAACTGTTAAGTACTAAACTGGTACATCATAATAGCTCTACATCGTTGATACCTATGAGAATGTTCTGCTGGAGAATTGATTAATGACTGACCTTATTTTGGGATTGACATTCCATTAACATTATTGTGCTTCATGCAGGTAATCATAACAAAGAAAGAGAGATTCAAGAAGTTTAACTAAAAATAGTACTTGAATTCAGAAATACTAGAAATGAACTAAATCTTGGAAACATAAGCTTACTCAGTAAAGCATTAATGAAAGCTGACTTTCCCACATTAGCTGAGCCCTGTTAGATCAAAGTAATACAATAAGCTATAGTAAAATCAAGAACATAACAGGAAGAGATACTGCACTAACTTGTACTCTGCAAAGAGACTAACCAGGATATAGACATCCCTTCCCTGTGTTGAGAAATCCAGAGTCAGTCACGTATTTTTTCAGTTTAAGAAGCAAAAAAGGGATATATGATGATAATTCAATAGGAAATATACAGTTGAACCAAAAAAAAAAAAAAACAATCAGGACAGAAGCTAATAGCAGAATATACACATGAGTAACTGGAAAGTCCCACGTGGAAAAGGCTACAACTGTGTCCAATAAAGTAAGTTTGGTGGCACATAGTTCAATGACTTTTATCACCAGATACACAAAATAATTATCTGATTGGTATGCCCCACAAGCAACAAGACATAAGCCCTTACTTTTTTTTCCCTCCAGTGGAAAAGTAAACGTTACGATATCCTACATCAGTTCCACAAGAAAGTGTGGAAGGGTATATAAGTAGGAGCCAACCTTTGACCATGGTTTGGGTAAAGTTAGGGCTACATAGCTATATTCTTAACAGAAAGCATATAAAATGCATAACCTAAAAGGCTAATTCTTAACTCCTGCTATGTACCTTACAAGCTACTTCCTAGAATCAGTGTTTCCCACAAAAAATAATCAACTTTGCTGGGATACCTACAATTTTGATCCCACCAAAGTTCGCAAGATAGTAGAGACACAAGAGCAGAAGAACAAGTTAACTACAAGGATATTCAAATTATTCCTGCTTTCAATTGGAATAAAATGCAACAGAAAGAAAAGAGACTGGATAAGTCCTCCGCTTAAGTTGGAACAACAGATGCAATTTATTTCCCATGTCAACATTGCCAGAATCCAACATTTTGTTAAATGGAGTTGGATCATTCTCTCAAAAATACAAACAATGATTTAACTAAACCACACACACGTGAGTTGCTTTATAATTTTTCTTCAGAACTTTGAAGAATATTTATTTGAGCCAGGTCATCAGAGACCGTAAATGAGATGTCAATGTAAATGAAAATTTAGGGCAACCCACCTTCTTCTCTTTCTGAATTTCTGAGATAACTCCAGAGATGCCCACCAAAGACTTTGAACTTGTCAAGTGTACACTCATTACACTGAGAATGAGCATTTAGTTGAAGCAGTTATCATTATTAGCATCAATAAAAATGTGTGAGAGCTGATGATCTCTAAATAAACTGTATGAATCTGAACATGAAAAGGAGTTGGGAGTGGCCAACATTCATAAATACTTATCTGGACCTTGACTACACCACAATTTATGTTATACAGAATTTTAGAAAGCAAATTGCATTATTAGTCAGGCTTTGTGAAAGAGCTGCTCATCAAGCATTATTGAAGAGTTATATTTTATATTTATAGCCATTACTTCAGAACATAAAACCCAGTTTGTAAATACTTTAAATCAAGGGGATAACTAGATAAATAAAAGTTGAACTAAGTAGACAGTGTGCTGTATTGTCACCGAATCATAGAAAGCCTAAGAAATATTGAGAATATCTAAAAAAAACTCACTTTAATTTCTTCTTCATTGTTGACTCCACAACCCAGTCACCAATACAGTTAAAATCAGTTCCTTTAGGAAGAAGATCAACCTAAAACCATCAGACATAAACCCAAGTCATTAAAGATTAAAATTTATCCTAAACAAATCTATAGAACAACCTTAATGGGAACCATGCGAGGCAGCATATTACCTATTGCAATTACCTTTGTTATGACTAATATTATGGGATTTGAACCAGCAAGGTCACGCACACGATTCAAAAAGCTGCCATTGAAGTCCACTATATCAACCTATATAAAATCACACTTAAATATACTCTAAATCAAATAGTTCAATCTGCAATCCTATCAGATTCAAGATACACATGCATAAAGATTACAAAGCTGCATCTAATCTAAAAGTATATTCATACTCACCAATTTCACGATAAGAGCTTTCTCATGACGCAGATGAGAGAGCGTTTCTCGAAGCTCCTCTGCTGTAACAAATTGTTTTCCACCAGGATATCCTCCATTTCCACCAACAGCAGTAATCATGTGTCCATGAGACAAAAGCTTACACCTCCCACATATAACCGTTTTTAGCTGTTTATGTTTCTTTTTCTGCACCCCCCAAATAAATATACAATTAAACAAACAAATGACCTTAACCAAGAAGCCAATATTCGATATAGTACCCTTACCAGATTGTATGTCTTAAGTTCCACGTAACCCGGAGCATCGGATTCCGATGTCTGCAATGGAGCTCCACAGCCGTAACAGCTATGAACAGTAGAAGACGAAGCTTTCGCCGCCTTGTTGTTATTCTTCTTCTTCTCTTTCTGTATTTCTTTTATCAATGCGGCGGACTGGTTGCGTTGGAGGAAGATGTCACCTCTGGTTGGTGCAGAGGGCCCAGCGCCGTCGAGTTCGGGTACGGACACTGGGGAATCGGTTTCGTTGGACTTGCAAACGACGAGTGCGGGTAGTGGTGTTCTGTGCAAGTGTAATTTGGGTAAAATGAGTCTTGAATTAGGGTTTTGGAATGGAGGGAGAGAGAAGAGATAGAGGGGTTTGGGCACCAACGCCATTGACGACGAGTAGCGAATCGTATGCGGCGATACAGTAGTTAAACTTTTGAAGATAGCATCATAAATTGAGAGCTAACTAGTCACTGCTACCTCTGTTATAAGGTTGTTTATCCCAAATAAAATGACACTAAAATTTAATAACAATAGTATTATTTATTATATTATTTTTGTATATACAGTTACTTTTTTTATTGAGAGTAAATAATTTTTAATTTATTTTATGGAGAAAAAATAAAGATGATAATTTAGTGGGTGTACAACTATTTTTTATTAATATTTGTGGGGGAAGAATTTCATATTAGGACCTAAATTTTAAGGTAAGTCTCAATTTAAAATTTTAATTTTGAGGTGTCAATTTAAGATCTATATTTTGATTTTTTTTCTCAAATTAAGATATAATTTTAATATCTTTGTCTCAATTCAAGACTCAATTCGTTTATTTTTATTTCAATTTAATTTTTTATAAGAAACTTAAAACATAATAATATTTTATTTTGAATTACGATTTAAAGTATAAAATTAAAAAAAAAAAAATTAATACTCATATTTGGCGTAATTTTTTTTTTCAATTCATCGTTCAACCAGAAAAAATAAATTTGAAAATATGTTTAATACTTGCATAAAATTTTATTTATTTATTTTTAGTTTAACATATTATACCTAAAAATTAATTAAATATAAAAATTATTATGTTAGTAAAATTAAAAAAAATAAAAATAAATAGATAGAGTCTTGAATTGAGACAAAAATATTAAAATTAGATCTTAAATTGAGATAAAATCAAAACATAGATCTTAATTTTAGACATTTCAAAATTAAAATCTTAAATTAAGACTTACCTTAAAATTTGAGCCATAATATAAAATTCTTTCTATTTGTGGGTGTACAATTATTTTTTTATTAAAAGGTGAATGAGATATTTTTACATGATGGAGACATTTTACTTTGTGGAAGAAAGATAAAGTAAAATATATAGGTATACGTGGTGTAAATAAGAAATATTTTCAGAACACATACTTTTTTTAGTTTCAATCTATATATATATATATATATATATATATATATATATATATATATAATAACACAATACTAAGCTTCTTTCATAAATTCTTGCCAAAATATATAAAATAATAAAAAATGATTATACTACTTATTAGCCTCTAACATATTACTCATCATTTACATATGTTTCACGCCTTATTTTTTATTTTTAGTATCTGTTTTGAAACACTAAAAAGTAAAAACTACTTTTAGAATAGCTTTTTTTTCAAAACTCTCATAGCTTTTGAAAAAAAAATTCTAGAAGTTATTTTGTAGAGTTTCAAAACAGACACTTAGTTTAGTTACATAATATTTCTATTTTTTTCTGTAATATATATCAACTACATGTCAAATCAAATTTGTGTTTGCAATAGGTAATACATTGATGGTGTAAACTTTTATTTTGTTCAATCTTTGAATCTCTTTTATTATTCAAATTAAACGTCTTTTTCTAAATTTTTAATTCATATTCAAATTCTATACATAAAATAAATTTTAAATATAAAATATGAATTATTTTTATTTTAAAATATTTATTTATTAATTTTGATATATAGTTGAATACTTTAGTTTAAGAAATTTTTTATTAGTATTTTCAATTTAAATATCATTTTTAAAATTTTAGTTTTTTTGTTAATTTAAAGAAAAATTCAAATATATATAATTGTTTAAATAATTATGAAATACTTACATATATATTATTTCACATAAATTATATATAATAAAAAAATTTAAAAATAATAATTAGTTGGAGAACAAAATAAATTAAATTTAAATTTTTAATATATTTTTTCGCATATTATGTTATCAATATTTAATCGTGCATCGCACGAGAGAATACTAGTTGAAGATAATTTTAACACAGGAAATGGCATAAACTCCATCGTATTTACAAGTATACCATTATGATCAATTGTGACATTTTACATCATGAATAGTAACATTCACATCACACCTTTAATTCGAAATAAACACATCTGCTCACTCTCATTTTATCTCACTCTGCTCTTACTTCACTCCATCACATATGTACTTACGGAGGATAATGGGTTTGCATTTGAGGGAGAAAGAAAAGGGACGAGGGATCAACGTGATTTAGGTGGCCGTTTGTTGAAAACGGTGTGGGTCTGGCGGTGTGGGGGCGGGAACGATAGTGGAAATATGTGAAGGCGTTGAATTTGGGCGAAGGGATTTGTTGAGCGGCGGGGGTGAAGACCGTCGATTAGGTTTTGAGTTTTGATGGAGGGGCAACTTCGAGGCTTTTTCACCGGCGAGGGGGGAGGCAATCGAAGGAGAATAGATTTGAATTTTGAAATCAATTGGGTCGTCAAGGGCAACACGATTTTAAGCGTTTTACATTTGGAGATTTGGGAGCTTCTATTTCGATTTCGGGGATGATGATGTTGATGACTGATTGGGGCAATAATTGCATGATTCAGTGACATTTGATGTATGTTTTTTGTGATTTTAATGCTTAATATGCCACCTTAAATGCTTAATTGTGCTAACTAATTAGATTTGTTCAAGAATGTTGACACTTGTAGGAAATGGACACATAGTGGAGCAAAGAATGGTGCATATGAAATGAGATGATAGAAGAGTTGAAGAAAGATTGGAAAGCAAGACAAAGCCGGGAAAAAGAGAGAAAAACACATGAGAGTGGGTTCAAGGCTCGTCCGAGCGAGTTTGAGCTCGATCAAGCGAAAATGGCCTCGATCGAGCGCCAAACTCTCTGACCCCATGTGTCCTCGTTCGATCGGTCGCTCGCTCGAGCAATGGCTGGGCCGATCGAGTGAGTGACCGAGCGGCAGACAAAGATTAAGGTTAAACTTGGAATTTTGTCACTCAACTTAAGGGCATTTATGGAATTCTCACGTGCACCCTATATATAGGCCTAAGATCATATTTCAAGGGGACTTTCAATCTTTTTTCATAGCTTAAGGATAGAGAGAATAATTAGGGAGAAGTTAGTGTTGATGAATTTTCAATCTTAGAGTTTAATTCTTCAATTACTTTTGATCCAACCATTGGATTATTGATCCGATAGCACCATTAGCTTCCTCTTGTTAATATCTATGTTTGTACGGTTCGTTTTTCAATTTAGCATTGTAGATTGAATTTTGCAAATTAGAGGTAGAACTCCATTTTCTCATAATTTTTACTTAATTGATAAGTTTTCTTATATTTTACTTTCAATTGCTTAGATATGTCTTTTATAATCATAATTGTTGTTGCTTTCATTCAATTAGTTATGGACTAATATCTTTGTACATTGAAGTAATGAAGGTTATGAGATAATTAGATTGCTTAAATCTTCTAATGCTTTCATGAGTTGATTGAGTGTATGAATTCTCTAATTGATGGTTTAATTGAAACTTTAGTGTATGTTATTTGAGATTTTGTCCTTGAACTGAGTTAATTCAATTTAGTTCTTAATTAATAATTGTGCACACCAAGTGTTTGTATTTATGTTTCATAGTCAATGAGAATTGCTTGAAGCTTAGAACTTAATCAAGAAGAGTATTAGGCATTCAAATGAGAGTTTAATGATTAATAGGGTCATAGGACTTGGTTTAGGCACTTGATCATACTCATGTTAGCTAGGAAGTGTTGGTAATTTGATTGTCCTATAATCGATATTCCTCGATGCATTCACCACACCTTGCTCACTTACCAAAGTGATAGTTAGTGATTTCCCAATATTGTATTAGTAGATAGTAACCAAAACCTTGCATTTTAATTAAATTGCTCATTTTCTTGTTAAGTATATAAATCAATTCCTAACAATTCGTGTTTTTTTGGGTTCGATATTTTGATTTGGTCACTTGCCTAGTATATGATATCGTCCACGTACACTTGCATGATTTGCATATTAGAAATTAGACAAACGATGACGAAGATGACAATTTCAGGGATGAAAAAATCGATGACGAAGATGATGAAGACAATGGCAGCATACAAAGGATGTTTTCGATTTGAGGCGACAACGATGGGGGTTTCAATCTTTGGTTCGATTTCAATTTTTTTGGTTCAATTTGTTGAGAATGATTTGGGCGAACAACATCTACCATTCAATTTCAGGTTCAAAAAAACAAAAAATTGGTTCAATTTTGTGGTTCAATTTATTGAGACACACTTGTATTTTGATTGTTGCTCTTGCTCTGATTCTTGCTTTATTTGGGGGCATTTGCATATTGTTTAAAAAAATGACTATATTTATAAATTGGTTCACAATATTTGCACAAAAGTCTAATTTTTTCTGCACAAAATTAATTTGTAATTAGTGTCAATTTTGTTAATTATTTTGTAACTTTTCCTTTTTTTTATTATTGCTCTGCAATTTTTTTCATTATTGCTCTATATTTTAATTTTTTTTCATTGTTGCTCTATATTTTAATTTTGGGTGATAATTGAACTCATTAATTTTTTTTGTTGGTGAAGAACACTGAATGTTTTTTTGGATTATTTTTGTTTTTATTCTGCGAGGAATACAATTTTAAGGGATTCAATAGTGCAAGAGACAATTACGAAATAATACTTTAGAAATATATCACTTTGAAATTATTCCACGAAAAAAACCTAACTAATAATGCATTTTCATCACTTTTGAGAAAAAAAAAAACAGGGCAGATGGAGAGAGAGAACAAAACCCCGACGAAAAAAATGAACATTTCACATAACACGATTCGTAAAACCACCTCGTTTTTGTCTGAAAAAATAAATAAGGTTTGGAGGGATGTATGTACACCTTTCTTGATACTTCCATCAAAAGTAATTATACAGCAATAACCTGCATTGCCTTTGATGGCCATTCATCTCCGTCGGCCATCTCTCGGTAGAAGAATGAAGAAAATCCCATATGCATACAGCAATTTACAAAAGGCCCTTTTTATACTAAAAAAATAAGAGAAATCATCACTTCTTCCCAATCGAATTTCAAATCATGAAGAAGGATGGAGACAAAAAAAACCCTTCCCTTCTTCGGACCCTGGATAACATATCACAACATTATATAATGATGATCATACTTCCATTATCGAGGGCCTAGACCTCAAATGCTCTTGCATTCTCGATTCTTGAATCTTCGAAGCAACCTCAGCCACAACGAGCCTTGTTAGAAGCAGGCCAGCTACCAGAGCTGCACCCATTAGCATTGTGAACACAGCACTCCAGCTGATAGCTGAAATATACCCCGTCAGCAACGGGCCAACTGCAGCTCCAATGGAGCCAGTTCCATCAATGATAGCAGTAACTGTGGCTAAAGCCCGTGAGTTTCCCTTCAATGAACTGTGGGTCCCCAGGTCCGTCGAAACTGCCGTTGTTATAAGAGCGTAGGGCCCGTTCACAAACATTCCAGTGATCACCATGAGTACAATGTTTACTGTCATCGATACATGCCCGTAACTTCTGTATAAGAAGAGAGCCGGAATGGCGCAGTACATGAAGCTTGCGGCAGTTATGGCTCTTGCATCTAAACGATCTGAAATATGGCCGGCTAGTATCCCTCCGATCACCCCACCAACGTCGAACCATGTGGATAAGTTCCCGGATTCCTCGTTGGATACGTATCGCCCTTCGATAGCTGCATCATCATGAATGAAATCCAATTAGCTAAAAGACATACAAAAATAAGAAGCAACAAAAGAAGGACGAGTTTTCCAAGATCATGTACCTGTGTGGCTAATATAGAAGGGAAGCCAGTAAAGGAATGTATAGGCCACCAATTTAGCAAAGAAAAGACACAGGGAAAAAGAAGCAACTCCAGGAATTCTCCATGCTTCAAGGAACCCTATGGCGTCCTTATCATCCGACTGAGTTCTCAATAAAGGTTCTGTTATTTCCTCCCCTTCTTTCATTGGTTCATCGTCGTCCAAACTCACTCCAACGGATTCCGGGCTAACCGGTAAGAAAAAGAACAGCACAATGCCAACAAAAGTGATACCCAAACCAGGGGCAACCATAGACCAGCCCCAACCATACTTCAACAACATAGAAGCAACCACAGAACCCGTAATGTTACCAATAGACGTATGAGCATTCCATATACCCATTATAAGTCCCCTCTTCTTCTTCCCAAACCAATTTCCAACTACAGCAACCACAGAGGGCCATCCAGTAGATTGAAACAGTCCAGCAAGCATTTGGACTATAAGATAGTAATAAAAGAAATGGATGTTTGCCCAGTATCCAACTCCAAAAAGGGAGGTAAACAAACCAGTTCCCACCATTCCTATAGTTAGAAATATCCTGAGATTCATCCTATCTCCCACGTGCCCTGAAAAGAACATTCCCATTGCATAAACAAACAGAAAAGCCACATCGAGCTCGCCAAGCAAAGCTGTCCCACTCGAACCATTGAACGGTGCCCAGCCAGATCCAAGAACCCTCGAATTACTACTCCTTTCTAGCAGCTTGTGAGAATAAGCCTCTTTCCAAGAGAAGGGGGACTTCAAATCTACATCGGGAGATTGGGGATCAAGAGCACTTTTCACAACACTGGTGGTTTTCCTAGTAGCGTGATAGGTTAAATAGGCAAAGAATGTTACTATTAGGACAATGGATTGATGAGTTCTGTACGAGATGGGCGAACTTTTAATGAATTCTACAAAACGAATTCCTAGGGGTTTGCTGTAACGGGGTTGGCTGCAAGTTATTCTTGGGGTGAGTTCTCCCGCTGGACCCATCAATGCTTAGATACGATATTGGAAACCTGAAACAGGGAGAACAATCAATTAAATCATCAAACCCCATCTAGACTTATAAAAATACATGTGAAATTCTAATTCCATTTTTAGCCGATGATAGATAAACAAAATAATCAGCCTATAAAACTCTTTTTTTATCACCCAGAACTGGAGTTTGGTTTACCAGAAAATCGACATTAAAAAATCATCAGTTTATACTGTTGGTTCTCCAGATTCCAGGAAAATAATCAGAACGTTGAACAATCACTAGAAACAAGGTAGAACAGTCCAAATTCACATAGGAAGCCAATTCATAGCGACATAGAACTAACAATATCAGAGAACAACAGGCTATCCATCGATTGCATCGTTGCAACAATGAATTCAAAAACCTGGTACAAATTCAGAGAAGCCACGAAAATCAAAAGCTCGGACGATGAATACACGATAGTAATAGTTGAAAATAAAAAACCCGAAGAGGAACAATCGAATCAACCTTTGAACAATTTCGTAAACCATAGACTACTTGTAAATTCAATCCAAAAAGAAAAAAGAAAAGAAAAAAAGTTTCAATCAACAAGAACAAAAACTCAGATATAAGCTGGCTGAAATGGTTTACCTCCGATTGGCTGGGGTAGAACTTTTCTGAAGTATCCACTGGCTCTCTCTCTCTGAAAAATACTCGTTTCCTCTCTCTCTCTCTCTCTCTCTCTCTCTGAAAAATACTCGTTTCCTCTCTCTCTCTCTCTCTGACGGAAAAAATGGCACACGCAATCTCTCTATGGAGAGTATATGATTCCGTGATACTGAGACAAATGCCATGGAGGTTTCACTTATTTAAATAGAAGAATGTGCAGGATATGCACTTCCCAAATTACCCCTATTGAACCCTCTTTGTTCCACCACTGGGACAGCGTGAAGTAAACTAGTGGATTGACATCTATGCCCCTTCGAAGGTGATGCCGGTTTTCACTACTCCGCCCGTCGGCCGATGTCAAATGAACTAGTCGATTGACATCTATGCCACTGAAATTTATTTCTCACAATTATACACCAAAATTAAAAGGCATACCTTCCCTTTATGCCTTCTTTTTAAGTTTTTTTTTTTCTCTTCAATCACACGCTAGACTCTATTTTATATCAATACATTTTAATTTTATTAGAGCTCATTTGATTCGTCAGATAAACTAAGATAAACTAAATTATCTTATCTAATATGATATTTAGTTTATTGGACAAAGATCCAAAATTAATAAAAAGTTCAAAACTAAAATTCAATTATCTTATGAATGGTAGATAATTTTATCTTAGGAAAGATGTATAATAATAATTCATTGTATTTATCTTTACTAAAATATTCCTCTTATATTCGAAAGTAAAACCATAATTCACTTTATTTTTTTTATGATATAGAGATCAAACTTGTCAATAGCATATCTTTTTATTATTAATTTACAATCCAAGCATTCAAGATGAAATTATCTAAAATTACTAATTATCTTAATCCATCAACTCAAATATACTAACTCACAAGTAACAATCTCTAGATTATAATCTTATATAATCTATTTTGGGTTATTTATTTTGTTCATTGAATCAAAATAACCCTTAATTTTTTTCTTAAGAAACTTATTGCGATATAGAGTAATTACTAATTTAAATATTTATACATTGAAAACCATTTATTACCATATGATCAGTTATATTTGAGTCTGAAAGGATATATACTTGAATGTTGTTGAAGTTGAAGAAGTGTTGTATTAGTGTAAATATGTATTAAATATTTTAATTTTTGTGAATAAAATAAAAGAACAATATAACACAAGACAAAAATGTTCATTTCGCTACTCGAAATTTATTCTGTATTCGTATCAAAAAATAAAATGTATATCTTAATGGAATTTCTGTATAAAAACTCGATTTTAAAATAAACAAATTTCGATACGAACATGAATATTTTTAAATTTCTATTTTGAATGTTTGGTCAAAATATAATATATCTATAAAATTGAATGTAGAAAATAAATTCAAAAACCAAAATTTACTGGATAAAATCTAACCATAAATTTCCTTTGAGAAAAAATTGGCCATAGATAAAAAAAAGTCATCAACTACACAATCTCAAATTCATATGGATAAAGCCCAAAATACAACACAATAAATAAGCGAGTCTTGAAAAGTAAAATTGTCTCATTAAAAAAAAAAAAAAAAAACATGGTCCAGAATACAAGACATCCCCTGCCACAACTAAAACCAACAAAATCACAGGCTTCTATCATATGAATAATCCATGTGGAATCGGATTCAGTCAAGAAGCAAATCCGACCATTAGGGGATGTTTGGTAGGCAATATTAGGAGTTATAAATTTTGTAAGTAAAATCTATATAATGTTATTTGGTAGGGTGTAATAGAAAAATTACATAAAATTAGTCCTAAAAAGTAATCTCATTTGGTAGGGCATAATATAGAGATAGAAAAAGTAATTTCATTTGGTAGAGTGTAATATGTAGATATATAAGAACAAAAATTACTATTCAAATCATACAAAAATTGTAAGGTGGAAATGGTGAGATAATTTATTACATTGTGAACAGTGAAAAGAGTGTAATATGACCTCTTCTTTTACAGGGTCGGCCGTATAAAAAATGGGTCAGCATAAAATTTGTACCCCCTACCAAACAAGATAAGCCAATATAAAAATTCATATTATATCGATAATATACCCTACCAAACACCACCTTAATATGTGAAGGACAAATATTGAGATTCATATTTGGCAATCTATTTTTTTAAATAAGATTTAACGTTAATATTAGATTTGAAGTATTTATATGTTGTTATATTTAAGAATACTATATAATATTAACTTTGAAGTATTCATATGTGGTTATATTTAAGTATACTATATACATTGGACTCCCTTCAAATTACATATATCCAAGTAACACTTTATATTAGTAATTGTGAATACAATAGTACTCTCTCCGTCCACCAATCTTTTTTCCATTTGTGGAGTGATACGGGATTTAACAAAAGTTAATATTATACTAAAATGATAGATAAAATAAAGAAAAATAGAGATACTGTAGGGCCCAAACTTTTATTTGTAAGTGTGAGTTGTTCCAAATAAAGAAATAGGAAAAGTTTTGTGGACAAGTATAAAAGAAAAGTGGAAAATAATTTGGTGGACATAGGGAGTACAATATTAATTTCTCGTCACTTCTATACGACATATTTATGCAAATAAGAAGCACCATATAAACGTAAATACGTTGATTTTGATAATACTCGAATTATACAAGTGATCAACATAATTGTTAAGTTAATTCAATATGAATATCGTAAAAACAGCAATTAAATACATAAAAATGAGTATAATTTAATAAATTTCAATTCATCAAAAAACTGAATAGTAATAAATTACAATCTAAAAGCATATAGCAAATGACCTAGTAAAGGTATCTATAAATATAAAGTAGTATTCCTATGAAATCTATTTATAATATAAAATTTATACCACAATGTGTACTTACCAATATTACCAAATTTTCCTTATTTATACTATTACACTTGTAAATTAAAATTATAGAATAAAAATCTTATATTGTCTGTGAGTACAACTAATGATATAAAAAAAAATTATTATGGTATAAGTTTTATTCATAGAAACTTTTATAATAAATCTATTCGTTAAATCAAATGACAAAGAAAATTAAATATTATTTAATTTTCTTAATGCTCTTAATTCTCCAATTATTCATATAATAATCTCATATCGCAAATCTTCATCATTCTTTTTCTTTTTGAAAAGAGTTGTCCTCAATCCCATCTCAAGAAAGATTATTTGATTGGGTAAAAAGTGAATAATAATTATTTTTTCATTGCTAATGATAGTTAGAGTGACCCATATACCCGATATGTTGTCTATTGTCTCAAGACCTTGGATTGGACCACATTCATACACCAAATATTTTGTTATTTAATCCCTCTGGAAATGGGATCGAGTTTGATTTGAAGGTGGGCCATTTGAAAGAGGTAGTGAATGATGGAGACATGATCACATTAGCAATTTGAAAATTCAAGAATTTTAGGAAGATTATATTTTGATCGAAAATGATCACATGTCCACCTGCGGACATTTACTTATATGCTCACAATGAATGTGATAATGACACATAAGAATATTATTTTAATTGTTTGTTTAAATTTACATATGTTTCATTATCACATTCTTGGTGAACATATAAACCTAATATTTATAATTGGATCATCAACGGAATTAATACATTAATCACATTTGCATTAATACATGAATATTCTAAAAATCAACCAACATTAACACTGTTGTATCATGTTTGTGTTGCTTAATCACATATAGAGTGTAACCCGAATTTTGCGATTTGAAAGAAAATTTGTATTAATAATAAAAAATAGATTTATACCATTTTTTGTTATTTAACTATTTTTATAAATATACTGAAATTAAGTTTCTAATATGCAAGGAGTGAAATTGAATACATTATCAGATAATTAATTCTATAAAACCCAATTGAATTCATAATTTTAGGTTTCAATTCAAAAGAATTATACTTGAAATTAACATTTGGTATGTAAAAACAAGTTTGAGAAATAAAAAACCTACAATATTAGATTAATAGTAAGAATATTGGATAAAAGAATAAAAGTAATTGACTAAACAAATAATTAGATATATTCCTCTATATTCATTAAAAAAATCTATATTAATCTTCAATATATATTTTGACTTAAAAAAAAATAAATTTACATGACAAATGACTCCTGGAATAATTTTTTTTTACTCAAAGTTGATACACACTTTGAAAGTAGCTGGATCATGTGGATGTTGAATTCTTACATATTTTGGTTGACAGTGATGTATATCAAATCTGACTAGGTATCCATTGATATCATTCATTCACTATTGAAATATAGTTGAAACATAAGTACAAACCAGTTTCAATTTAATTTAATTTCAGCCTCTTGTTAATTCATTTTTATAGTTGGTGTTAATTATTTTCCTTTTCAATATTGCTATTAAACTAAAATATTTAAATAATAATTAATAAAAATATACCCAAAATGCAAATTTTATAATAAAACAAACCTCTAATATATTCTGACTTTAATTTATACACTAATTGCCCGTGCGTGAACCATCAGTTAATATAGTAGATCGGTAAAAACCTGATTCTCAGTAGACAACTCTTAAAATATTTATTTAAATAAAATTAATTAATAGGCATAGTTAGTCCCATAATTATGTATTGTTTCAATTTAGTCCCATAACAATTCAAATCTAACCAAATTAATTCCAAATCTCGAATTGGTTAGATTTGAATTAATAGGCATAGTTAGTAATTAATAGGCATAGTTAGGCATAGATTTGAATTATTATGGGACTAAACTAAAATATTACATAGTTATGAGACTAATTTGGTTAGATTTAAATTGTTATGAGACTAAATTGAAATATTACATATATAGTTATGAGACTAATTTGGTTAGATTTAAATTGTTATGTGACTAAATTGAAACATTACATAGTTATGGGAACAAATTAAAAAAGTGAAAAAGTCATGAGATGATTTTGGTATTAATCCCCAATGTAGTTGCTAAACGGTCGTTAATTTATCCGGGTCTTGACCCGCTAAGGTGAATTCAACAACTGCTAGTTAAATAAAAATTAATGACCGTTACTGCGGTCGCAAATTAATTTATTAAATTAAAATAATAATTTTTATTTAATTATTGCGATCGCCTAAACTGTCGTTAATATTAAATTCATAATTTAATTTAAATTATAATTTTTTATTTATAATTATAATCAATAGCTAAAACACGCATTTTTTATAGTGAGTATTGCCTACAACTACTATTATTTGAACATATAGATAATCTTGTATATATTGGTGGATCAAAGATATGAACATTGGGGAAAAACTAAGAGAATGATATAACATACTTCATCAGTGCATACATTATACATCTTCACATTTTTATATTTTTTCACAAAAAATAATAAATTGTAAAGATAAATGTAGGAAGGAAGAAGTATATTTTTAATCTAATTAATATGCATATTAAGTAACATATATATTGATATAATTATACAATATACACACATAAATATAACCAAACAAAATACATACATGTATGTATAATACTTTACCTTCATATAATTATGTACATATATAATATATACATAATCCCAAAATAAATTTGAGTGCAACAACCCCACTTGCTAGTTGCTACCCACGCCCACCATCCTCCAATGTATGTCTGAAATGAACTTATAAATGTGACGATGCTCCAATTCATCTAAGTATTTGGAACATATTTACTTTTTTACTTAGATCACATTTACTTTTAAATTATGGTTGGGTTAGAGTCCTATAAGCTCAATCATATTATATAAGTAATTAAGATTATTTTTATGTATGATTTATGAGATAATTTTTTTTTTTTATCGATAAATGTTAGTAGTTAGTAGTTAGAAGTTAGTTCACCAAGTTTCCATACACTCATATCTCCAAGTCAACCTTATATCTCCCTCTTATTCGTTCCCAAAGAAAATCGAATCCGGGTCACTCACTCAAGTGATGAGCCCGATGGCCAAGTGAGCTAACTCATCTGGTTCATGAGATAATTTCATATGAATTATATATATATATATATATATATCTTCGTGTGATTAAATTTTGCAATTTTTTATTTTTTTAGATATTTTGGTATATTTATAAATTCAAATAATTTTTTTAAAAGATATTTATTCTAACTTTATTTTTTTACTTTAACATAAAATTATATCAAATTATTTTTTAATTCTATTAATTCCACTATGTTCTTAAATAATGTGGCATTCTTCCCTTAAAAATTTTAATGGGACAAAGGAGTACATGATATATATATGACTAAATTAGGCATTTGCGTGTTTTGGCACATAGAAAGTGAGGAAAGAAGTGCATAAAAATATATTGTTTGTGATGGCACGAAAGTGTCTCTTGAATCACAATAATAGCCATTTAATCAGACTATCATGCATGCCTAATTAAGTTCCTGATTTTTAAATCACATATATTTATATTTAAATTACAATAATCGCCATTTTATTTTATTTTGGATCAGACTATCATACTAACTTCCTAATTCTTGAATTACACAATTTATATTTACATACAATTATATAGTGTGTAATTTAAAAGTTAAAATATACACTAGACCTTCATGTATAAAAGGAATTCCAACCCTACTTTTACTTTTATTTTCATAATTTCTTTGCATATGTGTATAGACACACAAAAAACAAAACAAAACATAAAGTACTAAGTAAGGATTTGATCGATAAATCTTATACATTTACCACATATGTAAGGATGTGTATAGACTTGGTGAACTAACTGCTAACTACTAACAACTAACATTTACCGACAAAAAAAGAAAAAGAAAAAAAAAAGAGTTGTATTTTATATATTTGTGAACCCAAAATGATTTATTGTGTAAAAACTTTGGTATATATTATGAGTTTGAAGCTTATGGAGAAAAGATAATATAATTATTTTATGTTTTATTTAAATGAATCAAATTATCAAACTGCAACATGTACTATGAAAAATTAACCAATTTTTTAACGTCAATTTTTTATTATTAATAATTATAATATAAAATAAGTAAATAAATAATATGGGATGAAGAGTATAATCTTAACAAATATAACACTGTCAAAAAAAAAAAGAACGAAAATTAACTTTAGGTAGCATTTTTCAAATTTTTTTTAGTACAAGTTGCAATCTGATAAAAAAATAATATTGATTGCAAATTGGAAAAAGTGATATAGTATAGGTGGGAAATTGATTTTAACCCATTTATGTTATTGCACTTCCTCATTAATTGCTCCCTTCAAATCTAAGACTTGTGACCAAACACCAACCGTATCACGACATAAATCTCGTTTAATCTGGAAATTAACATTTACGAAAACGAACACTTTATAGTTTATATCCCTGAACCATGTTTTCCACTCGTTAATTTTAGTGTGTCTTACGAATTTCAATATGATAAACAGATTTTATGTAAGAATTAATAATTAATATAGAGATGCACCCAAAAATATCACCATCACGCTTATAAATCAACAAAACCCCCCAAGTTATTGTCAAGTATACTTATAAATCCATGGGTTGCAAATAAATATTTCTTACAAATTCATCACATTTTTAATACGAGTCACTTTCACATAAAATTCATTCATCAATATGAAATAGATATATAATTATATTCATTTAATATACTTTATTCTTATATTAATTTATAACTGCAATAACATTACTAAATTAATATTGTAGTAATAATGAATAAATTCAGTGGTGTATATTAGTTTCATTTATGAATCAATTTTTTATATAAAAGTTTGTGTTTTAATTTGGAGTTTATCTTGTTAAACTTTTATCTAATTTTTTTTTCCAGAGACCTAGAAAATAAATCGAATATCAACACACATTTACCATTAGAATTGTAAACAAATCCCACTTTGACATTTCCTTAAAAAAAAAAAATCCAACTTCGACATATTTAATTCGCTTTCAATCACTTTAAAACAAAATTAATATAACGTTCAACTTAAAATTTGATTCCATTAATACTTGAAACGTATTAGAATTTCTCGCCAAACGTTATAAGATCTTGTTAAATTGCAACATTAATAACGGGAATATTGCATTTGTATTCATTTATTATTAAATATATCCTAGAAATAATTCAATAAATGGACGAACGAGATAAAGTATTAAATGAATTAAAAATTCATATAACATACAAAATTATTTAAATAGGATACATATTTATTAATATTTATAAATAATCTATTATAATCTCATTCAATTTCTTAAACTCACCATATAAATACAAAATTTCTATAAATAAGTTTCATAGTATAAAACTTATACCACAAGACGTACAATTAAATCGATATCATTTATTGTATTAGCTGATACAAAATTTATTTTATATTTTAAAATCAATATATACATCTCGTAGTTTCAATTAGCAAATTTTATGATACTAATTTTATATTATAATTTTTTTACATAAATAATTTCTCTTAGAAAAATATTTTATTTTAAGCTTTGCGTGTAATTGAAAGTGTCACTTTCTACACACACGTACAGAATTTAGTATTTTAACTGCACGCACTTTACAAAGAAAAGGGCAACTAGTGAAATATCAAATAAATCTGTCCTCAACCACAAAATTATTCGTCAAGATTTCAAAAAAGCCCTTGAACTCTTGTAGAGGGCAGATTGGTCAATTCAGTGCTTGGCAATTCAAAAAGGGGCCCCGCACTTATAGCGAAGCACCTTAAACCCCAAAACACAGTGGTGCCCTATTTGGTCATTTCACAGGCGCCGGCATTGTTTAGACTATTATTAACGTTAGCAGCATAAAAATGGATATTCGCATATCAGAGAGCATAATTCCTTGTATATTCCTCGGCCGATTCCCTTCACCCATACATAAATTATAAAATATTTTCTTAAATTAATTTCTATTTCCACGCATGCTTGCGCGGGCCCCACGCCTCATCCCACGTGGATTCCTCGCCGTGGATCTGCTGACGTGTAATTTCTCTTGGATGAGGTTCGATCCATCACGTTATTGGCGCTCCCTTTCCGAATCGATAATGATATTTTAAATTTTGGAGGCGTGTTATTATGCGTAAAAAGATTTGAACCACTCAGTTATTTTGAAAAGTGATGCTCTTTTAATTTAAAAGTATGCATTTTTATTGAAGGATAGTATTACGTGTTCTCCATTAAACGGAAAAAATACAGCCTCACGTAACACTTGTTTGTCAGCTTGCATTCAAAATCCATGAATAGATTGGAAACTTTTTTTTTTTTTTTTTGAGAGGATGAATAGATTGGAAACTTAAGATTTTAAATTCCACGTATAATTAATGCTGTTCAATGAATATAATTATATATTAAAGTTATATTAGGCTGTAAATTTAATTTCATATTTTTAACCAAATTTAATCTGCATGTTTTACTTTTAAATTCAGTTACACGATCCCTTAAGTAAAAAAATTTAGTTACACGATGTAACATTATATAAGAGTCTGACTTCTAATGTTAATCAAGCAAATACCTTTTGACAAAATAATTAGCATTATTTAAAAATAAATTTAATTTATACGGTGAATTTATGTATAAAATTATTTATCATATGGCAAGTGAGTAAATTATAATTAAGCTGTGTTTGGAAGAGGAATTTTGGAGGTTTGAATTTTAAATTTATAATTTAAATTCGCACTTTTTTTTTTTGGTTAAGGCTTTTAAATTGATATATTTTAAATACTTAGTTTTGATTTTAATTCAAATTAAAGGAATTTTATTACTTAGAAAAATTATATCATTTGAAATTTATAATTTTTTTTTTTTTTTTAAAAAGGGTATGTCCACACAATTTTAATTTATTTTATATCTAGCTCGTTTATCATGGCAACATTAAATATTTATCAACTTTATTTGACCATTGATATTATGTACTCCATCAGTTTTTTTATAAGTTGCTCATGTTGTCATTTTCGTCCGTCTTTCTATAAGTTGCTCATTGTTGTTTTACCTTTTTTGGAAATTACTATTCACTTCTTTATTATTATTTTCAATATTTTTTACACTATTTTCATTACTTTTTCACTTTTCTTCATCACATCACTCATACTTTTTCACTTTTTCTATTACATCACTTATACTTTTTCACTTTTTCCATCACATCAATTGTACTTTTTCACTTTTACCTTAATTCGTGTGCCCAAAAGCAACGAGCAACTTATAAAAATACGGAGGGAGTAGTAATTAAGATTAATTGTGGTGAGGCTAGTGGTGGGGCGTTTGACAATTAATATATTTTAACCTTGGGTGACGTCAGGGTTTAGGAAATTGGGGGTTTCATATGCAGGGTGCACCAACAATTCTGATACGTTATCGAGTATATTCATCCACTGGATTATAATACTAGTCTCAAAATTACTTTCACACTTTTCTTATTTGGACGTCCCAACTGTTCTTTCACACACCAAAAAAAGAAACTTTTTTCTCTCACAAAAATAAAAAAAATACACTTTTTCTTATTTTATTATTTAATTTTACACTTACATATTTACTTTTCCTTGATTCGCGTGGCCGTAACTAGTTTCATAGTAGTTCCGGGACGGAAGTAGTTTTAACTACAGGCAATAATACTTATCATCTGTCGACAATAAATTTCAGTGGACAAGCGCCAAAAAGGACAACTCCGACCCCGTTTTATTTATATATGTGAATTCACTACCCGTGAATTTTAAAATTAGATTAAAATATTGTATTCTATGTTTTTAAATATTTTTTTTCTAATTTATCTACTAATATACCCTGATTAAAAAAAAAGCATTTAATGTGTTTTGAAAGCATAGCACTTACTAATATAGTATAATATAAATTTTATTTGTCTAGTTTATTTTATTAATTTTTATGAAAAATTTAATCGACCTATGTATATGGAACAAATGTAAATAAGTTGACCCATATACTAAAATGGGTCTTAGTGAGTATGCAACTATTAATTGCAGAAACAAAACTAAAAGTCACAACATATTTTGTAATTTTCTTTCAATGCACATATGTATTTAAAATTTTTAACCGATTACACTATGTTTTTAAATATTGTATTCTATCATGTGATTATTTTTTGGTAAGTCCAGCATATATGTCTGTGAGTAAAATTATAAAATAAAATTTTAATTAAATTAAAAATTAAAAAAAACCGTGAATTTATTTGCAAATACTTAGCAAATACACTTCTTGGGTGATTAGTCTAGGTGTGAATTTGAGAT
This sequence comes from Prunella vulgaris, assembly GCA_026898435.1. Taxonomy (NCBI): domain Eukaryota; kingdom Viridiplantae; phylum Streptophyta; class Magnoliopsida; order Lamiales; family Lamiaceae; genus Prunella; species Prunella vulgaris. The sequence continues at coordinate 2,656,307 of JAPKLY010000005.1, forward strand.
CATCAAGATATGCTGTCTTAGCAAAAAATAGTTACACTGTCTTTGTCAAAAATCTCTCGATCGGCAAGATTAGGAAACGACTCTAAAGATTGCTTACTTATTTTTCAAAAGAATTAATTAACATAAAGACTAAATTAATAAAACAACTATTTATTTAACAACGCGAGAGTGAAAACAGGTCATCTAGTACCTCAGCATTGAAAATATTTTATTCTTTTCATCTTTTATTCAATTACTTGCTTGGTGCAATATTCATATGCTCATATTTATAGGATTATATCCATTTTTTAGGAATACTTATTTTTGTTTGTTTCAAAAACTGATATAATTAGATTTCTTATGTATTAGATCCATCATACAATTTAAGTGCGTTTTTGAACAGTAATAATAGTTTCGTCATTGCTTTCACTACAAAGTACAATTGCTTTTTCACCTGCACTTTTATATTTAAAAAAATCGTATTTTTTCACTGAACACAACTGATACTTTTAAAATACACATGAATGTAACGGTATGTACAATACTTTTATCACTAATGTTTGCCTTCCTATTATTGTAATGTTTACAATTTTAATTTTGCAATTCCCAAATAAGTAAATAAAATTAAAAAAATTGCTACTCATTTAAAAAAATTTCCCTTTGAAAGTACGTTATGTGTCTTTTGCGGAGACAATACTCTAAAGAAATGGGAGTCGGGCCTAGTGAATTGTTTGAGTTGGCAATCGCTGCATCTCTTGATTGATATTTCTCTTTCAAAGTTTTGGGGATGACAAGATGGCATATAATGGGCCGAATCAGAAACTATAACGAAATTTCGTAATTTGGTTTTATTCAATCTAATTTTGACATGTCGACGACTATAATCTTATCCATATGCTGCTAATATGTATTTTGGGCTTTTGCAATTTCTGTCCATTTCTATACTTCATTTAATATTTTAATTTGTATCGTGCATATAATAGGATGAATATTTGATGCAAGTCCCACAATTAAGATAAACTCAGTTATTTCAAATCACACACCTTTGGACGGTATATATTTGATGTATCATGGAATTTAAATGTAATTTTTTTATGGATATTTTAGTTATTACCGAGAAATTACCCATTATTTATATTGAAAAATTATTTTACATTAATTTTTTTTTCAATATGGATAAAGGTAACTTTTAAAAAAAAGGAAAATTACAAAATGATTTACAAAATTAACATTATTTACAAATTGGTTCTGTGCAGAAAAAAAAAATGCTTCTGTGCAAATATTGTGAACCAATTTGTAGATATACTGATTTTTTTGAACCAATATATAAAGCACCCTTTTAAAAATGCATTTGAGTTGCACGGTGCATCTGATGTATAATAGACCTACTCCAAATAATTTTATGATTTATTTGTTGCTTGAAACTGTGACGTGTACATCGAGACCTGAGTCCCTTGTACACTGCAGTAAGATTAGGGTTTGATTTTGGGCGACTTTAGGAACAACTTCAAGACTGAGATAAAGCTTCAAGGCGGCGACTCAGTGTCGAATATAAGTCTGATAACTTCCTAATGGGATTGGGATGCAAAGTCAATCAATTCTTTTTTTCTATCATAATGTTCTGTCTATGGTTTCGGTGCTATCTTTTTCAAAGAACCATTGAATTGTATTAGCCAATATTCAATTTAATTTGAATTTACTGGCGTGCTATGATTCTTTCTTCATTTATATTTTCTTAGTCTATGCACACTGGAATAATGTTGTTTGGCTCAGGTTTGTGAAGAAAAAATTCGAGGAGTTGTATTTTCATAGCACTGCCCCTGATCGTGTTGATCGAATATTTAAGATCTACAAAACAACTTTCTTAGATCATAAACTTGTTAAGAAAACTTTCAAGTTGCTAGATGAAAATTTGAGAAGACGAAATCCCTTTTGAAGTTGGGCTCTTGTGATGCGCACATAAAGTGCATGTAAGATTTCGAGGTTTCTGGAATTTGTCTGTTGCTTTTCCAATCCACATGTGACGTAGTTTGAGCATTTTGCATGATGTTATATTGTTTGTAATTTTGATAAAAATGAATAAAAAATAAAAAGCTTTTTGTTATTGTATTCTTGGCGTAAAAGACCACCTGAATTTTTTTCCACTACAAGGCGTCAGTGCTCATTTTTTTTTCAAAGAGCCATTGAATATATTATATTAGCCATTATTCAATTTGGGCTATTCTTATTGTGAATTTGTGATGGTTGTGTTTGAGTTTAGCATTGGTGAGCTCTTAATTTTGTGGTTTTCAGTCTCTGAATATTAGTTTGATTTTTATATTCTTTTACATTGATGAACAAGCTCTTGATTGTGTGGTTTTCAATCTCTAGATTTTAGTTTGATTTTTATATTCTTTTACATTGATGAACAAAGATCCTTTAATGCTGCTATGCTTGATATTTTTAGCTATTGTTGTAATGTTGTTTTCATGATCCTCTCCTTATCATTTGATTAGAAAACCTCTTGCATCAAAATTTGATCCTATTCTCTTGTACCTGGAACATTGAAATCGCTAATAACCATATCATCAAAGATTGGAACAGGTTCCGTTTCAATATAAAACGCTCTATCGTTATCAAGCCATGGGTTGCCCCACATGCGGACTCTACCTCCACTTGCCACCTTCCATCTCATCCCGCGTTTCACAAGATCCATGGCCGTATGAATTCCCTTCCAAGTATAACCTGAATTATTTCCCAACTGTGCATTGAAGAAATCGCCGCTTGGAAAATATCGAGCTTTGAGAACTCTACTAACCAAAGCTTCTGGTTTTGAGTGAATACACCACACAAGTTTTCCCAGCATAGCAATATTAAAAATATGAAGGTTTCAGAAGCCCAACCCTCAGTTGTGCTTATGTTGCAAAGTGATTCCCAAGTTTTCCATTTCACACCTTTTTTTTTTTTTTGGATTTGAACCATGCCCCCACCAAAAGGAATTCATCATTCTGTGTAGCTCATCTAACAGTGTCGTTAGTTGCAGGAATGTACTCATACAATAGACTGGAATGGCTTCAACAACAACTTTTAATAAAACCTCCTTACCTGCTTTGGAAATTTTCTTCCATCTCCATATTTGCAATCTCTTCCACAACCGTTCTCTAATATAACAAAATATCTCAAGTTTTCTACGTCCAATAAGTGATGGCAACCCAAGATATATTTACCTGTATTCAAAGGTTGAGAAACTGACAAAATATTCTGGAGTTCCTATTTTAAGGGCAGAGTCACATTCGAGCTAAAAAGAATTCCAGATTTATCAAAATTTATTGTTGCACTAGCTCGACAAAAGGTAGTGAATCATTCGCAAATAGAATGTGAGATATTGAAGGCGCTCGTACATTGATCCTACTCCCATGTATAAAACCTCTTCTATTTTCCCTTTGCAAAAGACTTGAGTCCTTCCGCACACAGTATGAAAAGATAAGGCGATAGAGGGTCTCCTTGTCGCAACCCCCGACCAGGTTTAATAGGACCCACCAACTCATCGTTAACTAGGAAAGAATAAGAAACCATTTGAATACAAAGCCTCATCCATCGCAACCATACATCACAAGAACCCTTTTTTTTAAAATACCATCCAAGAAACCCCAATCAACCCTATCATAGGCCTTGCTAATGTCAATTTTAATAGCGACATCCCATGCTTCCCTTTTCCACGTCCCTTCATGGCATGCAAAGTTTCGAAAGCTATCAAAATATTATCTTGAACTGACTTACCACTGAAAAATAGACTGCGATTCGTCAATCAAAAGAGGGAGGACCTATTTAAGTCTATTACATAACACCTTGGACAAAATCTTATATATCACATTACATAAAGAAATAGCGTGAAGATCACAAACCGTCTTAGGGTGGTCGCATTTAGGTATGAGAACCACAGTAGTATTATTAAGATCAATAGGGAAAACGCCTGATTCCAACCAATGAAAGGTGACTTCCACAATAATCAGACTAATCTTTTCCCAAATCCACTTATAAAAGTCCGGATTGAAACCATCAGGCCCTAGTGCTTTGTCCTTGTGCATATAAGAGTCTGCTAACTTAAAATCCTCCGGTTCAAAAGGGCGTATTAAAAATTGGTTGTCCTCCAAAGAAATACTAGAGTGGACAACTGTGAGAACATGATCGATATCCTGGATGTTGTCTGGTGCCTTAAACAGGTTGACAAAATATCTCTGAATAATATCATTCATCTCAGGTTGAGAAGCCACCCATTTATCTTCATCATCTTGCAGACCCTGGATTTGATTAACTTTTCTGCGTGCGAATGCTGTTTGATGAAAAAAATCTGGTGAAAGGTCTCCCCCTTTTTAACCAAAAAATTTTTGCCCTCTACTTCCAGTATTTTTCTTCTACAACTAGCAAGTTAGCCAGTTCTTTTTTCACTTCCATCAGCTGGTCATTATTAATTCCATTGTTTACCCTCCTCAACCTCTCAATCTTGCCCACAAGTTTTCTCCTATTTCGTGCATTCGCTCGGGCAATGTGTCTTCCCTAATCCTCTAAGACACTGGATATAGCTTTCAACCTCTGAATGAACGGAAAGATCATTGAAATCATCTCAGCTTCTATCCACTACATTCTTGAGATCTGGCTCATCTAGCCATTTATTCTCAAATTTAAATTTTCAAAATTTAGGTACCCAGATTACAAACTCCATTTCCAAAAGAATATGATTATGATCCGAAATCTGTGCCACCAAATTCCTGAGTTGAGCTGTTGGAAATCTGTCATGCCAGCTAAACACACCCATCGCCCTATCCAACCGTTCATCTATCAAATTTTTAGCTCCCCTTCCTTTACTCCAAGTGAACACATGCCCTAATAGGACACCATCCACACGATTGCAGTCTAGAATAACTTCACAAAAACCCCTATACATCCATCCAGGGTGCTCATTACCTCATATTTTCTCCATCTTAGAGAGTAAATCATTGAAGTCATCCATACACATCCATGGTAATTACGCTGGCAAGTCGTCAAAGGAGGTTCCATGACAACCTCCTACGATTAGACTCCAGATAATTGTATAAACCTATGAATCTCCACGGCCCAGTAGATTTATTAATAGTTATATCAATGTGATTTTGAGAATAACTATTAATACTACACTTAGAGGAATTATTCCAGAACAAACAAAGTCCACCACTCCTTCCCACACAGTTAACCGAAAACACACAATCATAACGTAAAAAAACTTTTATTTCATCATTTCTAGTCGAACGAGAAATAGTTTCGCTCAAAAAAGTACATCGGGCTTATGAATGCGAACTGGATCGCAAAGAAAGGGAATTGCAGCTGGGTGAACCAACCCCCTGCAATTCCAGCTTAAACAAATCATTGATATCGGTCGACCCGTTCACCAGGACCAGCCGTTAAAAAATGGTTCTATTCATCAAAGGTGTTCTCCTTCTCCACCTCCATTTCATATTCAGTTTTATTAGCCATGGGTGTTTTGTCCTTCTCAATGGTTGTAATCCTCGTTTTAACAGCCTCATGCTCTGGACTGTATTCCTTTTTTTAGGGTCGAAGCTTTCATTTTCAACTAGAATTAATACTCTAGATCTTTCCTTGAAAATTGGGTTATCTGCCATCCCATCAAATGCACGAGGTTTTGAATTTACCACAATTAAGGGAATGACTTCACGCTCCCCTGATTTCTCACCTATCTTGTGATCTTCTGCATGGGCGGAGTTGTTACCTCCACTTGCGAATTTCCGATCGTCATCCTCACCTTTTCTCAGCCACCGGTCTCCCACCATCGATCTTGCCCGCCACTCCGTAACCTTAAGTTCAGGCCCCCAACCCCTAGTCACTTCTCCATTTTTAGAATCACAAGCCACATCACAGTTGTAAGCATACAAAAATTGCACCCAATTAAATAATGACACGTGTATAAATTAAATAAATATCAAACATATATTACTATTTTAATTTTGAGAATTTATCAAATTAATTCTCTAATTAAATAGTAAATTGATATTTATTGTACACGGTACAAGTGATTATTAAATTACGAGTCTCCCGGTACTCGTAAATGACAATAAATGGCTGATTTATCCTATTTATGAAGACAACGTAAATCAATCAAGTCAAATTTGGTTGATTCATAAATATTTCCAATCAAATCGGCATCAGCCAACCGGAGCGCGCCACGTGTCAGAGCAAGAAAGGAAGATCTTCACCTTCAAACCCTATAAATAGGGGTTTTTCTTACTCATTCTCAAGTGGTCCACACCCATCGAAGACGAATGAGTAGCAGAAATCCTCTCGACGAGCAAAACTGCGAGCTAAGAAGATCCATCGATCCAGCTCTTTGAAGATTCTAGCCTTCTTCACCAAATCTGAAGAAGTTCTTCGAAGACTCAAGTTGTTCTTCGTCAAAATCCTCCAGAAACACCATTTGATCCAAGACAAGAGGCCAAATCCCTCAGATCAGACATTTTTCTTGAAGAACTCTTTGAAGATCATCAAGCGTTCTTCGCCGTCTTCAAAAGTTCTTCGCCAAATCAAGCCAGTAACATCCTTCGATCAGAAATAAGAAGCTCAATCCCTCTGATCAGACGTTTCCAGCCGAAGAACACCTCGAAGACTTCAAGCGTTCATCACCGTCTTCAAGCATTCTTCATCAAAGTTCATCCACAAACACGCTTTGATCAGAGATCAAGGTCTAAGACCTCTCTGATCCAGTGTTCAAGTCCAAATCCAGACTTGAAGATCTGAAGACTATTCTTCGTCAAATTCAAGACGTTCTTCATCAAAATCTTCCAAGACCAACGCTCGATCCAAAACAAGACGACCTAGTCCTTGGATCAAGTGTTACAAGTCAAGCCAGTCAAAGTCAAGCCAAGACCAAAGCCAAGTCAATGTTGAAGGAGAATCAGAGGACAAGTTAGAGAGAAGAACCCAAAATTCAATAAATCATTGTATATCAATTTCAAGTGTTAATAATATTTTATTATTTTACACAAGAATTGTTATCACAAATTTGGCACGCCCAGTGGGACCTCACTCTACCTCTCATCTCTCCTCTTCAAGACTTCAAAGCTTAAAGTCTCCATCAACCATCTTCAACATGTCTTCAGGACGCAAGATCGTTGTTAGAGTTGCTCTATCCATGGCTGCTGAAGCCAACGTGGTCACGCGAAGCATATCAAAGATGTTGAAGTTTGAAGAAGCCTCTTCACAGACCAACTCTTCAGCTGGGAACAAATCACCTCATGTTGCTAAGGAAGATAAAGTGGACTCAGCAGGCTCAACTCCTCGCTCCCAGTCAGACTCCTCATCAACTTCAGAGGCAACTTCAGTGATGATGGCGGACACTTCAACTATTGAAGAAAGACTCTCAAGTCTGCTCAAAGCTGTTGAAAGCCTCACCAGCCACGTCAAAGAACGAGACTCTACAATTGCTAAGCTGATTAGCAAAGTGGACGACGTCGAGTCAAGTCACGCTCATGGAAAACAAGTTGAAGATCATGATGAAGTGGAGACTTCAAGCAAATACCAAGCAGTTGAGATTGAACCAACTGCAAGGGAGCTGCCGATATCAGTTGATGGCGGGATACAAGTCGACCAGGAACTCATCTTGGAGACGGTCGAAGGGAAGTTCGAAGATGATTCAAAGTCAAGCCACAACTATGCCAAGCCTTACACTGACAGGATCAACAGCTTGAGGATGCCAGTCGGCTACCAACCTCCTAAGTTCCAGCAGTTCGATGGCAAAGGCAACCCAAAGCAGCACATCGCTCACTTTGTTGAGACCTGAACAATGCCGGGACATATGACAATCACCTAGTCAAGCAGTTCGTCCGCTCCCTCAAAGGCAATGCCTTCGACTGGTACACCGACTTGGAGGCTAACTCCATTGACAGTTGGAACCAGATGGAACATGAATTCCTCAACCGCTTCTACAGCACGAGGAGGACAGTTAGCATGATCGAACTAACGAACACTCGCCAACAAAAGGAAGAGTTTGTCATCGACTATATCAATCGATTGAGGAATCTCAGCCTCAACTGCAAGGACAGATTGTCCGAGACCTCTTCAATCGAGATGTGCATCAAGAGCATGCAGTGGAGCCTTCGCTACATTCTTCAAGGAATCCAACCGAAGACCTTTGAAGAATTGGCAACAAGAGCTCACGACATGGAGCTAAGCATGACTGCAAGAGAAGTCGAAAGTTCACCACTTCAAAAGCATCGCGACAGGTCTTATGTCAAGCCTTCAACTAAGGAATACATAACAGATCTACCTCGCGACAGGGGGCAAAGTGGGTTGACTCTGAAAGAGATGCGGCAGAAGAAATATCCTTTCTTAGACTCTGAAGTCTCCGGGATATTTGATAACTTGATCGATGCAGAGCTTGTCGAGTTACCTCGGATGAAATGGCCAGAAGAAGCTGGACGAACTGATGATCCAAAGTACTGCAAGTACCATCGGTTGGTTGGCCATCCAATTGAAGATTGCTTCATCTTCAAAGAAAAGATCATGCAACTAGGTCAACAAGGAAATATAGAGCTTGAAGAGACCATCTGAAGATGCCCAAGACAATGCTCCTCGACACGAGCCTAAACTGTTTGGACTACTCCCTGATACGAGTATAAACTGTCTATCAAATGCCCAAGTCAATGCTCCTCGACATGAGCCTAAACTGTTTGGACTACTCCTTGGTACGAGTATAAACTGTCTATCAAATCCAAATCAATGCTCCTCGACACGAGCCTAAACTGTTTGGACTACTCCTTGGTACGAGTTTAAACTGTCTATCAAATCCAAATCAATGCTCCTCGACACGAGCCTAAACTATTTGGACTACTCCCTGATACGAGTATAAACTGTCTATCAAATGCCCAAGTCAATGCTCCTCTCGATACGAGCCTAAACTGTTTGGACTACTCCCTGATACGAGTATAAATTGTCTATCAAATGCCCAAGTCAATGCTCCTCGACACGAGCCTAAACTGTTTGGACTACTCCACGATACGAGTTTAAACTGTCTATCAAATGCTCAAGCCAATGCTCCTCGACACGAGCCTAAACTGTTTGGACTACTCAATGATACGAGTATAAACTATCAATCAAATGCAAATCAAATCTCCTTGACACGAGACTAAACTGTTTACAAGTTGAAGACTCCCCGATACGAGTATAAACTATCTTCAAAACATATCTCCTTGACTCACGAGTTTAAATTGTATGTCACTCCAAGCCCACATGAGTATAAACTGTTTATGCACCCCCCATATCAAATGAGATTTCTTTTGAACTACGTCATGGCTTGATCCTCTTCATAGAGTACATAGGCAACTTAGAAGTCTCTAAGTCCAGTCATGTTTCAATTATCTTGTTTAAGTTTGTATACTTAATGAGATGTTGAAAACAATAAAGGTGGCATAGAAAATCAAATGCAAGCAGCTGATGAAGTTTCATTGACAAAGCAAATGAAGTTGGTTACAATGAAGCAAAGCAAAAGTACATGTGCAGCCTATCAAGCTATACAAAGTAGATCCTACACAAGCTATGCAAGGGTTAATGTTCTTCAACTCTTTTAAAGCAGCTTCTAGCTTCAACAGGGACTTCTTCAAGCTTTCTCCTAAGGCGCTCTCCAAATCTGTGATCTTCTTGATGACAAAGATGCTTTCCGCAGCAGTTCAAGTCTTGTCTTTGGCACTCTAAAGAGATCGTTGTTGCTGCTCCAGCTTCAAAAACAACATCTTCTTCTTCTTCCTATATAGCTCATCGAGTTGCTCCTCTCGCTGCCATCAACTGCCTGATGCCTGCTCAGTCGCCAGCCTCGTGCACCCCTAAAGCAGCACCCATATTCGCCATCACTTGCGTGAACTTCAACATCTACTATCGTGGCCGGAAGTTCACATGTCTGCACGAAGCCATCATGTCTTCTCTCTGTTGCAAAGCTGTTTTATGCTCAGTCATGCCTTTTCATTGCAAAACTGACGTATGCTCAAGTCTTCACGATTAAGCCCCACAAGTGCAAGCTCTATCCTTCGCTGCTCACATTGTTGGATCATGCAAAGTCTGAGCCAAATCTCACTCTGCAGTCTGGAATCTCCAAGAAGTTGCACACTCTGCCTGAGCTACCCGAACTGCATCAAGTCCTTCAAGTTCGTCTTCACTGAAAGCAGCTGCGGAATGACCATTACATCATAGTCAAGTTGCTTGCATGCTACTGCCTGGGCATCATGCTTCTCTTCTCTACCGTCAGCGATAAGGTTGAAGCGTGGCACTCTGCTTTGAAGATCCACAAAGTTGTTTCTCTGTTGAGTTACTCCCTACTGCTCACAAGCCATCCATCACACAATTTTTTTTCCATAGCTGTCGCGCCAAGCTTGATGTTGTGATGTCAATTGCTCTGTAGATACTTTGATTGCTCGAAGATCACATCCAGAATTGAGGGCCTGCACTATTGCTTGCTACATCTCACCAACAAATTTTAAAGGGCCGTCCATCTTCTCTTGCTCAATGGTGATGCATTGTCCTAGTGTTGGCAGAGACTCCACGTTGCTTGAATCAGGATCTTCATGATTTGCCACCTTCAAGATCACACTTAGACGATTTGAATGATGAGACCTCTTGAGACCACTCTTCGATACGAAACTCATTACTTATTGATGGCACAAAGTCTGAATACTTGCCAATCATTGACTTCTCGATGCGAAGATAGGTCTCCTCGCCCACTGGTTGATGCTCAATGTTGAAGGTGATGAAGTGGCGGTTGAGCTCGCTGATGAAGATGATCAAGTGGTGGTTGAGCTCGCTGATGAAGTTGATCAATAGGCGATTGAACTTGCTGTTGAGGATAATCAATAGGCGGTTGCGCTTTCTGATGAAGATAATCAATAGGCAGCTGCGCTTGCTGATGGAGATGATCAATAGGCGGTTGCGCTCGCTGATGATGATGATCAATTGGTGGTTGAGCTCGCTGATGAAGATGATCAATTGGCGGTTGAGTTCGCTGATGAAGATGATCAAGTGGCTGTTGATGCTCACTATTAAGGATGATCAATTTGCAGTTGATGCTAAATGTTGAGAATTCCCAAGTGACGAACTCCAGATGATAACTTGGTTGTCTTAAAGTGGACCATGATGAAGGATGAAAAGTTGCCAGATCAAAAGATGAAGGTCAAAATTGGCAAAAGAAAAAATTATGGAGGCAAAATCATAATTAAATAATTTGATGGGTTAGAAATATAATTTCTAAGAAGACCCTATAATTATTTAAATTTATTTGGGCCAAATAAATTTTGTCATGGGCTAACTTTATCTTAATTCATCAAATTCATATTTTATTATGAGTTAATTAAAATTCCAATTTTAAGGCCCATTTCATATTGGATTTAATTCATTAATTCATCTCGAATTAAATTGAAAGGCCAAGCCCATTTATTAAAGAAGCCCAAATTAAGAGCACCATGTCCAGAATTTCTTCTTCCTCAAGCCATAATACCAATCAGCGAAAATAACTCCAATATGGCCGAACTCCAATTAGGCCGCAAGTCATGCCCAAAATCGGAAAATGCTTCAATCATGCCGCCGGAGAGAAACCGCGAAGCCCAATCCGCCATTTTTTTCGCCACGTTACTGCGCTCGTTGCCCACGTGCACGGCATTAAGCCCCTGCATGTCGCGAACCCAGCCGCCGTAAGAGGTGCCCGAAAAAAATCGCGTCGGATTGTGCCCACGCGCGCCGTCGTAGCAAGCCTCAAACATATACGCGCCGCCGCAAGAATCCACGCGCTGCTGAGAATTACGTGTCCAGAACGGCTGCGAGGCACGAAATGTTGCGCTACCATGGCACCGGAAACTCCAGAAGGAACCGCCTCGCGTCGCCGATCCGAAGACTGTCAGCTTTTCTCTTCACAGCCACGATCCGGAGTCGCCGTAGACCCTGCTCTATTCGTCCAAAATTCCTGTGCAAAGCCCCTGTTCTAGCCTGATTCAAATCGCCGATTGCCACTACAGTCTGGGAAATGCCATCGCTAAATACTACCGAAAATGGCCGCCGGAACCAGAGACACGGCACAAACATTCCCTTTGCGGAAAAAATAAAAGCAAAATATTAAAAGAGATGGACAGAAACAGAAACAGAAACAGAAAACAAGAGGTTACCTGTTGATGCACTGATTCCGAGTTATCTTTCCATCGTGGAAGGTGAAAAAGAAGAGATAATCTTCTTATAAAGTCAATTCAAAGTGAAAAAGGAAAAATCAAATCTATACAAAATTTAGAATTGATTTCCTCAAATCACAAAAATTAATCCATATATTCCCAATTTTGGAAAATAGTGGATTGAATATCTTTCGGTCAACCACTCACTGATGAAGAATCTTTGGGCTCAAGCAAAAGAAAGAGATTGGGCTTAACAATAAAAATTGGGATTAAAAGAAAGATGTTATACAAATAATCTCTAAGGCCAAACCTGCCTAAGAAAATTATTTGAGCTGGCCCACATATATCCACTTCTCCAGAAGAAGTTCAAGTTCAAGTTCAAGTTCAAGTGAGGATCAAATTTCGTGCTTAATTCACTCCAAGTCCAGATATGACCGTGAATAAAACACGATATGACATTTGTAAGCATACAAAAATTGCACTCAATTAAATAATGACACGTGTATAAATTAAATAAATATCAAACATATATTACTATTTTAATTTTGAGAATTTATCAAATTAATTATCTAATTAAATAGTAAACTGATATTTATTGTACACGGTACAAGTGATTATTAAATTACGAGTCTCCCGGTACTAGTAAATGGCAATAAATGGCTGATTTGTCCTATTTATGAAGACGACGTAAATCAATCAAGCCAAATTTGGTTGATTCATAAATATTGCCAATCAAATCGGCATCAGCCAACCGGAGCGCGCCATGTGTCAGCGCAAGAAAGGAAGGTCTTCACCTTCAAACCCTATAAATAGGGGTCTTTCTTACTCATTCTCAAATGGTCCACACCCATAGAAGACGAACGAGTAGCAGAAATCCTCTCGACGAGCAAAACTGCGAGCTAAGAAGATCCATCGATCCAACTCTTTGAAGATTCAAGCCTTCTTCACAAAATCTGAAGAAGTTCTTCGAAGACTCAAGTCGTTCTTCGTCAAAATCCTCCAGAAACACCGTTTGATCCAAGACAAGAGGCCAAATCCCTCCGATCAGACATTTTTCTTGAAGAACTCTTTGAAGATCATCAAGCGTTCTTCGCCGTCTTTAAACGTTCTTCGCCAAATCAAGCCAGAAACATCCTTCGATCAGAAACAAGGAGCTCAATCCCTCTGATCAGACGTTTCCAGCCGAAGAACACCTCGAAGATTTCAAGCGTTCATCGCCGTCTTCAAGCATTCTTCATCAAAGTTCATCCACAAACACGCTTTGATCAGAGATCAAGGTCCAAGACCCCTCTGATCCAGTGTTCAAACACAAATCCAGACTTGAAGATCTGAAGACTGTTCTTCGTCAAATTCAAGACGTTCTTCATCAAAATCTTCCAAGACCAACACTCGATCCAAAACAAGACGACCTAGTCCTTAGATCAAGTGTTACAAGTCAAGCCAGTCAAAGTCAAGTCAAGACCAAAGCCAAGTCAATGTTGAAGGAGAATCAGAGGACAAGTTAGAGAGAAGAACCCAAAATTCAATAAATCATTGTATATCAATTTCAAGTGTTAATAATATTTTATTATTTTACACAAGAATTGTTATCACAACAGTAACTCTCTGTGTGATCTATTTTCCCACAGATGAAACAAAAAGGTTTAACCTTTCATATTGAAAAGTAACCTTTTCCGAATTATCATCCGAAAGCTTTATGAATTTCCACCGTTTAAGAGGGAGGGTGGCATCAATCTCTACCCTTATACGCATAAAGTTCATCCAAACAGATCCTCTATTGGATCTGTCGTACTCCAAAAATTGTCCAAGGAAATTGCCAAGCATCTTCCTCACTTTCTATGTGAAATAGCCTGCTGGTATATTATTTGCCCTAACCCAAAATTGAATTTTATTAAGAGGGACAGTCTCAGGATTCTCACTGAAAGATAATCTATGAACGAGAAGGAGATGATTTCCAAAAGGCCACGACCCCCTTCCATTACCCTCTTAACATCTAAAGCATGAAAGAATTGACAAAGGATACGACCATCACCTATCTCTCTGATCGACTCCACATTCTTCGGCCTCCACACACTGGCCATACAGCTACGCAAGATATTGAAGTTTATAGATTCTTCTATTAGAAATCACTCAACTATGCATAACTCGACATCGGCCGCATTCTCTTTAATGTCGTCTAACTCTATTACGAGTTCGTCGTTCTCTTCTGTTGCCAGTGATAAGTTTTCCATCGCGTTTTCCATTAATCTCAAAACCTATTAGTCGCAGAAAAAACCCTAGGCTCTCAACGAAGGAGAGATTTTTAAAAAATACTACTCCATCCATCCCAATATAAGTTGCTCATTTTGAAATTTTTGTCCGTCCCACTATATGTTGCTCATTTGCTTTTTTACCTTTTAGAAAACTACTATTCACTTCTTTATTATTATTTTCAATACTTTTTACACTATCTCATTAATTTTTCACTTTTTTCCATCATATCACATGTACTATATCAATATTTTTATACCCTTTTTAATATTAGTGTTCAAAAATTGTGAGCAACTTATAAGGGGATTGAGGGAGTATATTTTTTGTTATTATGTTTTTGTGGATTAGTATATTATACTACTGGTGTGTTTGAGATATGTTATACGATAATATTTTTTCGATTATACTATAGTCAATGAGATGATCAATTATACTATTGATAACCAATTATACTATAACATTCTCGATTATACTATAATGTTCTCGATTATATTATAGTATGCTCGTTTATACCATACTGTAGCGTTTAAATTTGAATGGGAGTACTGTAGCATGTCAACCTAGGTGTACGATAGCGGTAGCCTAGATTATTGTTCACGTCAACAAAATTAAGAAAAGTAATCTATTAACTATAAAAAAAATCCGACCTTCTTTGTAACATAAATTTTTTTTGGCCCTTTCTTTATTTTTGTTAAGAAAAGTGTTACTCTTTGTGGTTACCCCATTTTTTAATTATATTATTATTTACTAAATGAGCAAATTCAAGCAACATGTGTATTTAATATATCAATATAATTTTGTAGTAGATTTTATGTGAATATAGTTCATGATATGTATTACATTCTAATTATTTTCACTTTTGGTCAAATAGTTAACATGTTAAATATATTCTTTTAAGACTTGATACATTAAAATTAAATATCACAATACAATATATTTTTTATACTCTCCCCATCCACTAAATCTATGCACTATTTCTTTTTTCATCCGTCCACAAAAAATATTCATTTTTCTTTTATGGAACTTATAACCTTTATTATCACTCTCACAACTAATTATTATATTTATTAATGGACCCCATAATACACTCACAATATCTTCACTTTATCTTTTTTTTGTTAAATTCGTGCAAATACAATGGTGCATAAATTTGTGGACGGAGGGAGTGTTAATTATATATATAATTTCAAAAAAAAAAAAATTTGTTGATATTCCTAATAAATAATATAATATAATTGACATCAATATCTATGTTTAGATTTTTATTGTGTATAATTAAATATTTGATATTTCAAAATTTTAAATAAATTTTATAATAATATATTGGATGTTTTATCTTTGAAATTTGACAATTGAATTTCTCTACAAAATGTAGTTAAGAAAATTAATACATATTAAAAGAGAAACTAAGTTAAAGACGAGTTTTGATATGGACAATAAAAAAAAGGTTACAAATAATTTTATGACATGCTATTAGATTTTTTTCATCTTCTTAACTATTAATTGAAAATCTGTGAATTGTGCACCACATGTGCACGAACAGATTGTTGATGAGATGTGCCCATATGGATCATTCACAAAATTTATACTACATGTGTATATACGGATTGTTCACGAAATGTGCATATACAGATCAATCATGATAAGTGCACATATTGATTGTACACAAAATATGCATGTACAGATCGTGCACAAAATATGCATGTATGGATCGTGCAAAGAATATGCATGTACTATTCGTATTTAATAGAGAGATGATGGCAAAAAATGAAGTTGTTTTACTTACCAGTGTTCTAATTGTATACTTTTCACCTTCCACCACAGGGACTACGCTCCCATAAACTAACTTGTAAACACCAGAAGCTTTTGATGACCTATATACGTCATATATATTGTTTAATCAGGTGTTTTATACAAAATCTCTTAACTAAGTTTATTTGAATTTAAATTATCATTCTTTGTGTACATTTAGAGTCATCTGAGATTGATAAATGAACCATTTTTTTAACTACGCTGATAAATGAATCTGATTAACAGAATCCCTTCTATTATGAAATATGGTGAACATAAAATGAAGGATGACATGGCATGATTTTAAACTGAATGAATAGGCTGCCACTAATATTATGACAAACACATACATACAACGGGTGTGTGCTTTTAAAAATTATTAGTTCGTTAAAATTATTTAATGGAACTAAAAATTAGTATGAAACCAACATTAATATTAATGATCTCCCAAATAAGTTGAAATGTAACTTGTATTATTGTTGTGATAAATATACAAGTAAGATAACAAAATAATCATCATTGGATTCTCAATTTGCTTATGTAAAACAAAAAAGAACAGCAAATACAAAAATTAACCTTAACTCATCTGCACAAAAATGTGTCTCAATCTTTCAGTTATACCTTTTTACAAGGTAGAAATATATTGGAATCAGCTCTGATAGTGTTTCATCACCAAGGACAATAATGTCGAATGGTCCCAAAATACCCCTATTAACTATACCACCACTCTTTGCACAATCATAAATCATGTTAGTCGTTGCAGTTTCATTAATTATTTTTTATCAATGTCAAATGACACAATTATGTATGCCTGCATTACATTAAAATACGAATGTCTTGAAAGTACTTTATTGAGGATAAAATCACGAGGTACTATTATGTGAAATAACATTAAAGTAAGCATTTTCAAACTAAGACAGTTAGCTCATAAGTTAATATACAATTTATGTCTTTTAACTTGAGGAAGATTCGACAAAAATAATTTTTCTTTCAATTTTATTAGTTTTTGGACTAGGTGCTCAACTTCAGTCAAAGATGTTCAATCTTAGCATCACCATCTCAGACATAAGGTGTCTCATTGTAGTCGAACATAGTGGTCCTTGGAACACACTATACCATAAAGATCAAATTATTTTTTCAGTTATTCAATGAATTCATTATATAATTTTTTTCATAAAAAAATAATTTAATTATAAGCAATTTTTGCATGTTATCGTCTCATACAAATTTTTGTATTTTAATTATTGTGCATACCCGAACATCATTCCATCCTTTCATCAAATCAAGCTCTTCAGCTTCTGTTTCTCTAATCCAACCCTACAAAATTCTCCTCTTCTTATTTTGGTCATAAAATGTCTTTGATGCGTAATAATTCCCATAATCGTATCTCAATCCAATTCCCACATCCAACTCTGGGTCATCGGTGTCCATTTATTATTAATTGGGTCATATGTTCCTAATGCGTAGTAGTCAATCTTATCATCATCCAAGTTTGTCTTCAAAACTTGCTTAATACTCGTCCCATTAATCGACGTGTCCAACTCATTTTTAGTGGTCAAAGAAACCGGGTAGAAGTCAACGCACTCCAACATATCGGTACATGGGACTTGATGCAAATACTCATCCATCAATTCATACTTGATGAAATCTTTGGTCTCATAATTTAACGAAATACCCATCTTTCTTTGGATCCAATCGTAATACACCATGTATCACTGTCCGAGCTAAGCCACACCGTGGTAGGGTCCCTAAAATCCTTGGAACCAATGCCACGCGGAGGGAACAAGAAAGGGTTTTTCCAATCCTTGACCCACTCAAGTAAGAGAGGATCTGAAAGATTTGCTGGGTATGTTAAGCACTGTACTTGCGTGACGTTGTATGCATCTCCCGTGTATAACATAATGGTCCGACCATCGGGTAGGATCACGGCCGACCCGGTCCAGACTCCATTTATATCATACCATTGATCAGACACCATTGCAAGAAGAAGATGGAGGCAGTGGATTAGATCCTTATATACAGTGTGGGCCCACGTGACGTTGCCCCATACAGCTGTTTCTGGGTTGTATTGGTTGAATAAGTGATACCATCCATTATAATATAGTGGACCTGCATGTCATTTATAATAATATATTGGATGTTTTTTCTTTGAAATTTGACAATTGAATTTCTTTTCAAAATGTAGTTGAGAGATTTAATGCATAATAAAAGAGAAACTAAGTTAAAAATGAGTTTTGATATGAAAAAAAAAAGTTACAAATAATTTTATGATATGCTATTATATTTTTTTCATCTTCTTAAACTATTAATTGAAAATCTGTGAATTGTGCACCACATGTGCAAGAACAGACTATTGACGAGATGTTTCCATATGGATAATTAACAAAATTTATATTACATGTGTATATACGGATTGTTCACGAAATGTGCATATACAGATCAATCATGAGAAGTGCACGTATTGATTGTACACAAAATATGCATGTACAGATCGTGCACAAATTGTGACGTGTACACCGAGACCTGAATTCCTTATAGACTGCAATAAGATTAGGGTTTGATTTTGGGTGACTTTAGGTGCAGGTTCAAGGCTGAGATGGGGCTTCGAGGCGGCTAAGACGGCGACACGCTGTTGAATATAAATCTGATAACTTCCTAATGGGATTGGGACGCAAAGCCAATTAATTTTTTTTCTTAATGTTCTGTCGAATAAGATATACTATTAAGATTAAAAAGAAATAAAATATAGGGTTAAAATTATAAAAAAATTATAAAATTTAGTTTGCTAAAATTAAGAATTATTTAAGATTTATTTTGTTATATTTAAAAATAATCAAGAAAGATTTATTTTATTTCACTTATAGAATGACTTATTATTATAAAAGTATGTTTAAGAAAAATCAAGAACATAAAATATTTACTAAGATCATTTTGTTATGATTTAAAAAATCAAAAAATATATTATTAAAAAAAATAAAAAATTGAAATTTTATGAGATTTATTTTGTTATGATATATTAAAGTAATAAAAATAATAAGATATAGTCATTCTTTCAATGATAATAACAAAAAAGGATTAGATAAACAAAATCAAGATATAATATTTCATGAAATTTATTTATTTTATTAAAGATAATCAAAAAATTGAATAAGATTTAGTCAATTATGATAATAACAAAAGATGATTAGATCTGCAAATAATTTTTGAAAAACAATCATCCTATATTATTATATTTTGCTTGTACGGTTTGTATATTTTAAATACTAATTTTGTATATATATATATATATATATAACAATATTATACATTTAATCTATGACAAATAAATAAAATAATTGAAAAATGTGTACACATGCACAACGTATACACAATATTGTGGCAAATAAATTAAGTAATTAACAAAATATGTACACATGCATAATATTAAATATACTTATAAATTTATATAAGATGTATATATTTATAAAATTTTAAAATGTAGGGTTAAGATTAAAACGCTTAAAATATAAGATTGAGATTATTTTTTGCCAGAGTTAATGAGAATAAATAAATTCTAAAATTATGGATTTTGCTTGATTTCATAATTTTTCTTTATAAAGAATATGATTTAATGGATATGATTGATAAATAATGAATATAATTGTTAAGTAATAGATATGAACCATAGGATCATTTAAAGTTTAAAGTCAACATATTTGATTATATATAAGAGCTTTTTTTTCCTATAAATCATCAATATTTCAAAATTCCAGCCCAATCAAAATTATATTAGTATTAGAATTTATAAGAAAAAATGAAAATTCAAATCTCCTTAATTTTATTTCTAGTCATCATCATCACAATCCATCAAGCCTTCGCAGAATCACCACGAAAGGACGAACACCTCATCCAAACCACATGTAAGAACACTCCTAACTATCAGTTATGCATCAACACCCTCCGAGCCAACCCGAAAAGCGCCACCGCGGATGTGAGGAGGCTCGCCCTGATAATGGTGGAAGCTGTCAAGGAAAAGGCCCAACAAGCCCTTTCCGCTGTGAATAACCTCATCAAGAAGGGATCACATGTCAACCGGCGTTGCAAAATTGTATCGACTGTTATAACGCCGTGTTGACGGGTGATGTTCCAGTGGCGACTGACGCTCTGCTGAAGGGCGATCCCAAATTTGCGGATGATGGGATGGAGGATGCCGCGTCTGAGGCGCAATTATGCGAAGGTGCTTTTAAAGGAGGGGTGGCTCCATCGCCGTTGAGTGACCTCAATAAAGATGTTGCTGATGTTGCCGGAGTTGCGAAAGCTATTATTAGAAATTTGCTTTAATAGATTATATTAGTAACATTATAATCTATAATAAAACATGTGTCAAAAATAAAACTCATTGGCAAAGTTGTTTGCGTTTAATTATACAATGGAGTTGTTAAATTTATAAGACTCTATTATTTCCCTCTTTCTCAAAATATAAAAGTATTTTATATTTTGCTCTTTTAAAATGAATTTAAAAATATATCTTTAAAGTAGAGATTAATAATTGTTTTCTCACATTTTATATTTTTTGAGATGTTATGCAGCTAGTTAGATTTATGGGTCCATTGGTATAATTGTAAGGAATGGAAAGGGTATAGGAATGAAAATAGTATGGAATGAAAGTCATAGTTCTCATATAGCTGAACTATGGTTGATTCCTTAGTTTTTGGGAATCAAAGTCATAGTAGAGTCATTCCAAACACACACTATGACTTTGATTACTATTACTCACCTCCAAAAGTCTCCAACCAGTCTGTTGTTTTTGAACAAAAACTATATATAATCATGCATGTCGATTTCTAATTGAATAATTTACCAATAGAAAAGTGATTGTCACGACCATACCATCTAAAATACAATGACAATTTGATTCGGATACATAATGGAACATATATATACAACACACATAATAAATTTTAAAATATTTATCCATAATATATATAATTATCACCTAGCTAGGACATTCATTTAATCCAATAATATAAATTTGAATTCCCAAACCAAAATATGCTTCTTCAGTTCCTTTGAAACTCTGTCTCTCTTCTCTTTGAAAAAAAGTGATATTGAAATACTTTACACTTTCAAGAAACAAACGTCCAAGATTCAATATTAGCCAAACTTTTAGCAAAAATGAAAAAGAGTACATTTTATAAATGGGCTTGGGAAAAGTGAAGTTTCAGAGACAAAGAAGGACATTGAAATCGACCTTTCTATTGCAAAACAATATGGAGCTATTTCAGGAATTGATATATGATGTGCTTCTAATGAAAAATTGTGGAAAATGAAAATAATTGCTGTTGGAATGAGAAATTTGATATATTATTTGATGAATACATCATTTCCTAAAAGATGATATCACTTTTGCAAATCGAGTATGGTTTTATGTGAGAGTGGTTCATGATATGAACTATTTTTTAATAAGCTCATCAAAATAAATTCTAAAAAAAATATTATATCAAAAGGTAGTTCATCATGAAAATAGTTTATATAATACACTGTCTTTCAAATTTAACTAAAACTTTTTTATGCTACTTAAATGCATAAATTGCATTATTTTTAATAGCAATATGCACAAAATTCTCTCTTTTATTTAATTAAATACTCCCTCCGTCCCGTAGAAAATTACATTCTATGGGATGACAAATTTTATAAGAAAAATATAGTAATGTGCAAATTCGCAAGGAACATTTATATAAGAAAAATTTACAAATTCCCATGAGAAAGAGAGTACGTAGAAGCACCTGTATGAAATATGCATGAAATTCTTGTCCATTTCTCAACACCTTAATATGTACATATTTTGCATATATATATGTGAGTTTTTTTTTGTGAGTGTTTTTCTTTAAAAAAATGACAAATTATATATATTTATTGTTCAATTTTACGTCATCAATGTTCTTTCAAACGAAAATGATTAGTAGAGTTCTTTTTACATCATTTGTTCCACAAAAAAAATATGCTAATTGATTTCGATTTTTATTTATTTGTCTAGCTAAAAAAATATTATAATTTAATTATTCAATTTAAAAAATTATAATTAAATATATAATATGAATACTTTTTTCTTGAAATAAATTCAGTTATGAGTAGAGATGTTAAACGGGCCGCGGGCCAACGGGCCAGCCCGTTTTACAGGGTTAGGTCCGAGCATATGATAGTCCGTATAAAATTGGGCCTTTTTGGCCCGGATTGGTTAGCCCGGTAGCCCGAATTTTTTTATTAAATTAATATATAATATAAATTCATTAAATTGGAAATTGGTTGTGGGCCTGTGGAGGTGTGGATCGTGTGGCCTGTGTGTGGTACTGTGGGCTGTGGCCTGATTCTCTTCCCTCACTTATGTAAACTTATAATTAGTTAGGGAAAATATACAATTTTGTCCTATAAGTTTCGTTGACTTTGGTTTTCGTCCTCTTAAGTTTTAAAATTTTATTTTCGTCCTTTAACTTACCAAAAATTATGATTTTCGTCCTCTTAAGTTTTGAATTTTTGTTTTCGTCCTTTAACTTGCCAAAAATTATGGTTTTCGTCCTCCAACTGTCTATAACCAGTCATACAACCGATAATACACACGTGGATCCATTTTTTCTTTCTTTTTTTAAACAAAATACTAACATGTGGGTATTTGGAGGGAATTAGGACTTGACAAAATACACTTTTAACCGTAAATTTCTCCTCAGATACCGTCCAATACTTACATCCATAGAATCTTCTGTCCAGATTCATTTTTGAATATGATGTACAAACCGTGCAACGAAATCACAATGACACTTAATATTGCACTCGAAACTCGTTGATTCATTCGAATTTCTTGAAGACATCTCTCTTCCTTTTCGTACTGTGATTATGCGTTCAAAAGAATTTAGGCTTTTGGATGTTTTGATTTGGGGATCTTTGTTCCTTTTTTCCCTAATTCTCTCAAGCCCCATCCCTAGATTTGATCGACTAGGGTTTTGATTTGTTAGAGAATTTACTGTTAATCCTGTATTTTATCCATCAAGACCTAATTCCCTCTAAATACCCCCACGTCAGTATTTCGCTTAAAAAATAGAAAAAATTGATCTACGTGTGTATTACCGGTTGTGTGATTGGTTATAAGCGGTTGAAGGACGAAAACCATAATTTTTGGTAAGTTAGAGGACGAAAACAAAAATTCAAAACTTAAGTGGACGGAAACCATAATTTTTGGTAAGTTAAAGGACGAAAACAAAAATTCAAAACTTAAGAGGACGAAAACTAAAGTCAACGAAACTTATAGGACAAAAATGTGTATTTTCCCAATTAGTTAATTAATTTATTAGTTATTACTTTTATTAATTACTAATTCGTTATTAACTACAGATTAAAAATAGAAAATAGTAAATAAGTTAGATATCAATTAAATAAACTTCTGTTTATTAAATTTTAGTTGTTAATGTGTGAATTTTATGGATGTGTGAATTTTTTTGAATTATGTTATTTGTTATTACCTGAATTATTTCGTATGTGGCTTGGATCAGGTTAACAATAAGTATATAAAATACTTGAATAAACGTGCGTAAAATATGTAAAGAACACCAAGATTTGCCCAGGTCTTATATTGCAAGAGCTGAGACTTAAGTAAAGTCTATTGATAGTGTAAAGGTTCGAATCCTTACAATGGTGGCCTTAAAGCCATATTTATAGAGAAATCTAAACAAGGCATGTGCATCAATTACTCTGTGCTAGTCAACAAAACCGTTACAAAAGTTATTATGGAAAGTCTTCCATAATAAATGTCAGCTTCCATGTACGGCCTCTGATCGGCACTAATTATGCTGCACATTTGGCGTAATTGCTGTAATTACTCTTGGTGTGTTGACTTTGAGTATGCTCGTGCTCGTCGACATGTGTCTTGCTCATGCTCGTCGACATGTACCTTGCTCGTGCTCGTTGACATGTACCTTGCTCGTGCTCATAGACATGTACCTTGCTCATGCTCGTAGACATGTACCTTGCTCATGCTCGTTGACAAAGCTTTGCAATATTGAGATTGGGCCTCATATAATAATTTATGGGCTTGAGCCCATATTATTATTTAATTATTGCTTCCACAACATTATTAACTTATTAGTTATTACTTTTATTAATTATTAATTACTAATTCGTTATTAACTACATATTAAAAATAGAAAATATTAAATAAGTTAGATATCAATTAAATTAACTTCTGTTTATTAAATTTTAGTTGCTAATGTGAATTTTTTTGGATTATGTTATTAATGTGTGAACTTATGGATGTGTGAACTTTATGGATGTGTGAATTTTAGTTATTAAATCATTAGTTGTATTTTATATTAAATTTTAATATTTTTAAATTTTTTTATCCCGAGTCCGCGGACCGTTAAGGTTAGGGTTAGGTCCCGAGTATTTGTGGCCCGTTAAAGATGAACCGCTAAGGTTCGGGACCGTTTAAGCCCTCAGCCCTGTAGGGTTAGGGCCAACCCGTTTAACATATCTAGTTATGAGTGAATAGTGACATGCCAAAATGGGCGCGGTAATGTTAACAAATTTAGGGATATGAAGTGTGGCGCTAGGTTGGAGTAGATTTTTCAGTGGCATACTAGAATTCAATTCTACTTTATTGCAGGGTTTGAGATGCCCTATTATCAAATAAATAATAATCTTCGAAAAAAAAATACTATTTCTGTTCATGATTTGTGTGAGAATTGCTCAAATTTTTGTGTGGTTATTGGATTAATTTCTTTGAATTACATTCATTTTTATACTTTAAATTGATTTATTGTGTTTAATGGCCAAGAAAGACATTTATTGATATTTTGTAGGAAATTGATGATTTTTGAAGTAAAATGCATATTAATATTTTTGGAGTCAATTGATGAGATGAGTTGGAAAAGATGGAGATCGAGGAAGCAAGAATGGGCTGACTTTTATTCCATAATTTTGGGCCCAATTTTAATTAATTGATGAAGGCCCATTAACAAGCTCCTGTCTTTAAGAAATGCAAGGCCCATTCCTTTTCAACCTTGGTAGTTAGTTGGTCAATGCTCAGCAATTCAACAGAGGATACGTGGCCATATTTTCACCGTAAAATTCTCATCTCTTATTGAATCAACTAAGTCACTACCACATTCCATGTTGACCAAGTCCACCACTCACATTTGCATCCGTGACCACCACCATCTGAGAAGCCTATGTTCTCGCCTGGATATCTCATAGCCACCGACAGCCATGTGTTGCTGTAATTTCTCGCTACCACAGGCCACCGCGCCGGAGCTCTTTTCTCACAGCAGCCCAACGCCGGAATTGCCGCCTGAAACCGAAGCCCCTGTTCGCCGGAATTTGTGGGAGCTTTTCGACGGAATTAATGGGGGAAATTGCTCACATCTCAGCCTCCGTCTCTCACACTGCCGCCCAAATCGACCTCCATTTCGCCGGAGAAGAAACAGCAGCGCCACTCCACAGCCGCCGGCCGCCGCGTCGTCTCCCCTGTTCACCGCATTTCTTGCCGGAATTTATGGAAACACTCCCAGCCCGTCAATGCCTGGAAGTGAAAAGAGGTAAACGTGTTTTCGCTTGAAAAGTCGCTGAAATGGAGAAAACGTTTTTCATTTGTTCGTGCAAGATTGCTCGCTCAAGCGGTACAAAGAATTTTACAAAGCGAAAACTTTTTGGATCGTCCTCGACCAACTCTTGCTCGAGTACCTCTGCTCGATCGTGCTTCCTTCAAGGTAAAATTGCTAGCACGTTTTTAAAATCGTGCCCGATCAAATACTCACAGTGCAAGCTTGCTCGATCGAGATGTAGTCAGAATTTTATTGGCTGATTTATGCCGCGCATAAGCTGGAATTAATTGGGCCCAGATGAATTAATTGGGCCATGGCCCATTCTTGCACACGTTAATTAAAGGGAAGGCAGCATAGGTTTTTAGAGAAGGGAATTAGATAGAATTAGGAATTACACAGAATAGAATTGAGGGCAGCAGTTTTCTCACATTTATGCGGGAAGCTCCTCTTCCCACGGACGCTGCACACATTAGATAAAAGAATTTAATTTTCTTGCAATTTTTAGTTAGATTTTAATTTGGATATTTTATTTTGTTAATGTATTGAAGGTATTGCTTTTTTATTTAAGCTTTTAACGGCGATGTTTTTGTTTAGCTTTTATTTTGTTATTTTGATTATGAATTTGATGTTTTTAGCCATGGGCTAATTTTTCTATGCTTTGGGTGTTTGATTTATGATGAAAATTAATGTGATTATGGTTTGATTGTTTTGAATTTGCTATGTGATTGGTTTATTGCTTCTATTATGGTGTTTATCTTAATTAGATTGATTGAATGAATTTAGTAACTCTTAATTGATTGGTAGATGCTTCAATGAGAGTTGAGTATTTACTTAATTGATTTTGTAGAGAAAAGTTTGTTTGATTAATTTGATTCTCTGACTTAGACTACCCATAATAGACATTAAGTTCTTTAGTCAAGGATTGGAGAATTTGGTGAGAGGAGAATTATAGGGATTAGTAATCGTGTTGAACCTTTCTATAGTTCACTACCTTATGTTCTTGTCATGTTGCTTGATCACCTAAGCCTCAAAAGTGATTGGTCTTCAAATACTTTGTGGTAGCCTCTAGTAAATTTCTAAAACATAGCAAATGATAGATAGTTAAGTTGTGAGAAACATTGATCGAAATTGTAAGGAAAACACCAAAAACATACATTTCTCTTGCACTTTCACGGAAGTTAGTTGGTAGTTTTATTGCTTTTTAATTAATTGTTGCCTTGTTTATATTTTTGCCAACCGGACTCGTCACTATAGTATCATGATGACACATAACCTTGGGGCTCCATCGCACTCCTAAATCCTAGGTCGATACTACTTGGTCGTATACTTGCAATACTACAATTATCCATCCGTTTTTGGGTAGATTTTCTTGTGATTTAAAACGTGCAAAAACACGAAAAAGTAATATGTTGGATGATATTTTGAGATATGTGAGGTCCGTTTAAGAATAAAGTGAATATTTTTGAAAAATATATATGACGTACTTTCCAAAAATATTCACTTTATTCAGAAACGGACCTCATAATATTCCAAAATATCCTCCGACATATTGTTATAAACCACATGTAATGAAAGATGCATATATTTTGAGGACAGGGGGAGTATCATATATAGTATTTTACTCCCCCTGTCCCCAATATTTATTTACATTTTTCATTTTGGTCTATCCCTCGAATTTATTCTCATTTCTCTTTTAGAAAATATATTTTTATTATCACATTATAAACAATCACTTTATTTTTTAGTGGACTTCACAATTATTTCACAAAGGAGAATAAATTTGGGGAATGAATAAAATAATTTTTTTTTTAAAGGTTTTGGACGACCTTTTATTATAAAAATTAAATCTTTAAATCAAATTAAATATTTAAATCTTTATCATCGCCCTTCCATTGAATACTAGGAGTGCGGCATTTCTCATATAATTATCATAATTGATAAGACGTGATTTCAGGATATTACATTGCTTGGAGGAAAATCATGCTCTCTTTCACAATTTTATCCTTTAAAATAAACACAATAATTTAAAATAAATTATCTAAAACATCATTTTACACGGTACATGCTAACAAGCTAACTAATTTCAATATTTAGAAAAATTAGAATCATCATCAAGTTTTATTTTCCACAGAGAATCAACATCAAAATTGAGTCAAGAGGAAGGGGTGAATATCGGTGGAGTCCATTTTCCATATCTTAATTGAAGCTTTGACAATGGCTTCGGTTGCATTGTTGAACAAAAAATACGAGCTTCATTATTGATGGCTTTTGTTGGATAAATTCTTGAAGTTATTACACTTCTTCCTCCTTGCGCAAAGCTCTCCACAATCGAGTGATCCACCTTTAAAAAAAAAAAAAAGAGTATTAGGGACTAAAGCCAAATTCAACCCATGGTTCAACATTTTATAAAATGGCCCATACCTTTTTATCTTTTTAATTTAGTTTCGTAAGTACTCAAATTCGTGCAATTTTTCAACTATTTGGATGAAAATTAAGTACACAATTTGAAAAATACATGAGACTAAATTGGAAAGAAATATAAATGGGATTATTTTGAAAAGGGAAAAAGATTATGTGATGGATTAACTTTAATCCGAATTGAATAGAGAGGAAATAGGAAAAGATGAAGTTGGTTTTTTTCTACCAGTGATTTGAATGTATACTTTTCACCTTCCATCATAGGGACTGTGCTCCCATAAACTATCTTGTCAATATCAGAAGCTTTTGATGACCTATATACATCGTATATATCTTGTTTAAGTAGGTGATTTGTATAAAACCTCATAACCAAGTTTATTTGAATTTAAATTATCAATGTTTTGGTGCACATTTTCAGTCATTTGGGATTAAATAAATGAACCATTATTATAGATATGTTGTATCAAAATAATACATAGAATTAAATATTTTTAAATGATAGATACTTTAAATGTTAAAACATATATTTTTGTATGTCGGGTTAAATAAAACTCTTCTATTATAACAAACACATATACACCAGGTGTGTGCTTTTAAAAAATATTAGTTCGTTATTTACTGAATTAATTAAAAAAATTATTTTACTAAAATTAGAATTGTACGAGACCAACTTCAATATTATCTCCCAAAATAGCTGAAACATTGTTGTATAAATATACAAATAATATAATAAAATGATCATCCATTGAATTTGCAATTTGGTCATAAAAAACAAAAAGAACTAAGCAATCATGCAAAAGAACTAACCTTAACTCATCTGCAAAAAAATGAGTATCAATCTTTCCATTATGCCCTTTTGCAGGATAGAAATATATGGGAGTCAACTCTGATAGCGTTTCGTCGCCAAGAATAATAATGCCTAATGGTCCCAAAATTCCCCTGTTAATTGCACCACCACTTTTTGGGCAATCATAAGTCATGTAAACATCAGTAAATTTAATTGCCCTTGCCGTCCGAATTTCATCTTGACTTCTGAATGAAAGTTGTAGGCCGTTGGATTAGCTTTCCAAGGAGTCTAAGATCTCAAAAATTGGATCTCTAGATTGTGAGTTATGACCATAATAGTGGAGTTGGTAAAACTGGATTGTTTTTTTCCGCGAATTTATGGTGGTCTATTGAAAAGCAGATATCTCAGCTTGCACAAAATCAACGCCTTTAATATTTTTACTGTGTCTTGATGAATTTCTTGGCTAACCAATGGCTTTGGTCTTGTGTAACATGGCCATTATGTCTATTGTATATTGTTGAGGTCTTAAGTGGAGTTATACTTATCCAAATTTTATGATATTGAACACCTAAGACAATGTACTAAATACTTAAGACATGTTAGTGATCCAATTTTACAAGTTTGGATTGTATTTGTACTCAAAAGTGAAGACTCTATTTCTGTCCAATGTTTGGACTCAAAACACATTTTCGTATTTCCACAATATCTGGAGCCTCACTAATCCAATTGAACCAATTCCAGTTGTATTTGATCACTAATTCGTTTCTCTACAACTTGTCTTCAGGGCTCAAGTGTCAAAAGTTCCGGCTTCAATGGTCAAAATGACAATCAATGCAAGGGCTTCAGAATTCCGCCATCTCAGTACACATGTTGGGAAACAATTCACCATAATTCACACAAAAGTCCAATTTACACAAGACCAAAGCCATTGGTTAGCCAAGAAATTCATCAAGACACAGTAAAAATATTAAAGGCGTTGATTTTGTGCAAGCTGAGATATCTGCTTTTCAATAGACCACCATAAATTCGCGGAAAAAAACAATCCAGTTTTACCAACTCCACTATTATGGTCATAACTCACAATCTAGAGATCCAATTTTTGAGATCTTAGACTCCTTGGAAAGCTAATCCAACGGCCTACAACTTTCATTCAGAAGTCAAGATGAAATTCAGACGGCAAGGGCAATTAAATTACTGATGTTTACAGGCCACGTGAATTGGTTGCTAAAGTCTCCATGATTCACTATTTGGAGGCATATATAAAGAGCCCTTTAGCAACCCTTGAAGGCATCCCATTTTCCTTGTAATCCTTCTATCTTAGTCTAGTATCTCTCTTAGAAATATGAGTTCTTATTGTATTAGTATGAGTAGCTAAATATTTTACTAGAGTAAGGGATGAAGCTTTAGTAAAGTATTAGTAATGTTCTTGGTTATTCAATAAAGATTTTCAAAGTTTCAATCCTTTAGTCATTTGAAGAGTTTTTAAGAGAGGTTTTGACATGTCATTACTTTGATTTGTTGTAGACTTATTGGCACAACAAATGCTTAGTTTTACACATCAACTATTGATTTTATAAACTTGTTCGAAGGTCTAAAGGTACTTTTCAAAAGTATTATATGTGTTCAAAGTTATATCTTCCGATTGAAATCACTTGATTGTTAGATTTCGATTGAGTTATCAAAGATAACCAAGATCATAACTCTAGTATTTTTATCTAAAGTGGAATCCCGAAGCTCTAGTATTTTGTTACTTTATTGAAACCTCTCAACTAGATAATATCTTTTTCTTCCAAATCTCCCTGTGGTTCGACACTCGGTCTCCCGAGAAATTTTATTACTTGAAATCAACCTACACTTGGGTACATAACTCTCAAGGAGCTATCAAGTTTTTGGCGCCGTTGCCGGGGAGGTTTTGCGGAGAACAAATCCATCAGTTGTGAGGTTTATCCTCACAAGTTTGTGAGTTCTTCTCTCTATCTCTCTACTGTATTATATTTATTTGTATGCATAATTGGACTCGTGATATTATAAGTGGTCGTTTAATAAGAGGTTATAACATTAATTTTAGAAATATTGCATCAAGTATGGCAGACAATGAAAGTGTTGATGGAGATAATGTTCAAAACCAAAATGATTTTGAAAGACGCAATAATGAAAATTTGCATGTGCGTTCTATGCTTGAATTTATTGAACCCCAACGAAATTCGGTACCATCATGCATGGTGTACCCTCAAGATGCAGATAATTTTAGGTTTAAACATGGCATGATTCAATTACTCCCTAATTATCATGGTTTTGACTCTGAAAATCCTTACTTGCATTTAAAAGAATTTGAAGAAATTTGTGCAACATTTAATGAACCAAGGTGTACTCAAGAAGCTATTAAGCTAAAGTTATTTCCTTTTTCTCTTAAAGATAAAGCAAAAACTTGGCTTAATTCTCTTAAACCAAATTCAATTACATCTTGGCAACAAATTCAAACTGAATTTTTGAAAAAATTCTTCCCGATTAATAAGACGAATGCTTTAAAAAAAGAACTCAAGAATTTTTTCCAAAAGAGTGATGAGCAATATTTTAAATGTTGGGAACGTTTTAAGGATTTATTAAATGTTTGCCCTCACCATGGTTTTGAAACTTGGAGAACCGTAAGTTTCTTCTATGAAGGTTTAAACGCTGAAACAAAACAATTTGTGGAAATGATGTGTAATGGTGAATTTTTGGATAAAAATCCTGATGATGCACTTGAATATTTAGACCATCTAGTTGAAAAAACTCAATCTTGGTATAATGAAAATACTTCTGAAGGTTCAATTAGATCTAAGGTTGAAAATTCTAAAGGAAAATATAACTTAAGTCAAGAAGACGATCTAAATGCTAGAATTGAAAATTTAACTAAACAAGTTGAAAGTTTACAACTAAAGAAACCTAAGGAAGTAAAATTTGTGCAAAATGATGACATATGTGAAATTTGTGCCATTAATGGACATGTAACTAATGAATGCCCACAAATTCCTATTTTCAAAGAGATGTGTTATGAACAAGTAAATGCATTATCTAATTTTCAAAATTCATATCCATCAGATTTTTCTGAAACATACAACCCAAATTGGAAAAATCATCCAAACTTTAAGTGGAAAAATGAAAGTGTGTCACAACCTTTTCCCACCCAGAAAAACCCCAACTCCAATTTCACCCAACATAATAAACCACATATAAAAAGCCTTGAAGAAACTTTACAAGCCTTTATGCAAGGACAAACAACCATCAACAACCAAACGTCACAAGCCATCAATGATATTAAAAGTACATTATCTACTTTAACTAATTCCTTAAGAACAGTTGAGAAAGGAAAGTTTCCTGCTCAACCTCAACAAAATCCTGCTGGGCAATGTCAAAGTTCCTCTAATGCACCAGAAAATGTTAATTTTGTCACCACTTTACGAAGTGGAAAACTAATTGACAAAACAATCAACCTTAAGAAACAGGAAGTTGAGTCAACCCAGACCCTGAATAATGAAGATAAAAATAAAGAAGAAGATGAAAATAAGAATTTAAACCCTATTAAGAAATCATCCACTGCTCCTTTTCCTCAAAGATTACACCCAATTAAGAAATTGGACCAAAACTCTGAAATATTTGAGGTTTTGAAACAAGTAAAAGTTAACATTCCACTACTAGATGCAATAAAACAAGTTCCATCTTATGCCAAATTTTTGAAAGATTTGTGTACTGTAAAGAGAAAACTACATGTTCAAAATAAGACATTTTTAACAGAGAGTGTAAGTTCAATTTTTCAACAAGAAACCCCTCCTAAATACAAAGATCCTGGTTGTCCAACAATATCTTGTATTATTGGGAATACAAAAGTAGAACATGCACTTCTTGATCTTGGTGCGAGTGTTAACCTTTTACCGTTTTCTGTGTATAAACAACTAGATTTGGGAGAATTAAGGAAAACTACTGTCACACTTCAATTGACAGATCGTTCTATAAAAATTCCAAGAGGTATAGTAGAGGATGTGTTAGTGCAAATTGATAAATTCTATTTTTCGGTAGATTTTATTGTTTTAGACACATGCCCAGTCTCAAATCCATCATCTCAACATCCAATCATTTTAGGAAGACAATTTCTTGCAACTTCTAATGCTTTAATAAACTGTAGAAATGGTGTTTTAAATCTTTCTTTTGGAAATATGACTTTGGAGTTAAATGTTTTTAACATTTCTAAGCAACCACAAAGTAATGATGAGGCTAATAAAATTGATGTAATTGAGACATGTACTCTTGAAAAATTGATAACCTCATTTTCTGATCCATTAGAAAATTTGATAAATGATTGTGTCAATGATAACAGTTCGGAGTTTGATTCCATTCCTATGATTTCACAAGTTTCAAAGCTTAATGAATGGAAACCCAAATTTGAACAATTATCAAAGTCCGAAAAGGCTCCAACCCCGTCAAGCGAGCAACCACCAGTTTTAGAGTTGAAACCTTTACCATCAAATTTGAAATATGCTTTTTTGGGTGCTAATGATACTTATCCGGTAATAATATCCTCTAAATTAAGTTATGATCAAGAGCATAAATTATTAGAGGTATTAAAGATTCACAAGCATGCGATAGGGTGGTCTATATCAGATATAAAAGGAATTAGCCCATTAATTTGCAGTCATAATATTTATTTAGAGGAAAATGCTAAACCCTCTAGGCAGATGCAACGAAGACTTAACCCTAATATGAAAGAAGTGGTGAGAAATGAAGTGATTAAGCTATTAGACAATGATATTATCTATCATATCTCTGATAGTAAATGGGTAAGTCCTACTCAAGTTGTGCCTAAGAAATCTGGAGTAACTGTAGTAAAAAATGATAAAAATGAATTGATTCCAACTAGGACTGTTACTGGTTGGCGTGTATGCATTGACTACAGAAAATTAAATTTAATGACAAGAAAAGATCATTTTCCTTTACCTTTTATGGACCAAATTTTGGAAAGAATTGCTAGGCATGAATTTTATTGCTTCTTAGATGGATATTCAGGGTATAATCAAATTGCAATTGCACTAGAAGATCAGGAAAAAACAACATTTACATGTCCTTTTGGAACGTTTGCATATCGTAGAATGCCATTTGGATTATGTAATGCCCCAGCAACATTCCAAAGATGTATGGTAAGTATTTTCAGCGACATGGTTGAACGTTTTCTTGAAGTTTTCATGGACGATTTCTCTGTCTTTGGAAATTCTTTTGATGATTGCTTATAAACTTGGCTAAAGTCTTAGCTAGATGTGAGGAGAAAAATCTTGTTCTTAACTGGGAAAAATGTCATTTCATGGTAACTGAAGGAATTGTGTTAGGCCACATTGTTTCATCAAAAGGATTAGAAGTTGACAGGTCCAAATTGATCTAATAGCCAACCTACCAACACCAAAATCAGTTAAAGATATTAGATCATTTCTAGGACATGCAGGTTTTTATAGAAGGTTCATAAATTTTTTTAGCACAATTTCAAGACCATTATGCAACCTTTTATTAAAAGACATAGTATTCGAGTGGAATGACTCTTGTGAAAAGGCTTTTGTAACACTCAAAGAAATGCTCACTTCTACACCTATTATGCAACCTCCTGATTGGACTCTACCTTTTGAAATTATG
Organism: Prunella vulgaris; assembly: GCA_026898435.1. Classification (NCBI taxonomy): domain Eukaryota; kingdom Viridiplantae; phylum Streptophyta; class Magnoliopsida; order Lamiales; family Lamiaceae; genus Prunella; species Prunella vulgaris. The sequence continues at coordinate 2,690,923 of JAPKLY010000005.1, forward strand.
TGTGATGCTAGTGATTATGCTGTTGGAGCCGTGTTAGGACAGAGAAAAGATAAGAAACCTTATGTGATATATTATGCAAGTAAAACTCTTAACAGTGCTCAAATGAATTATTCCACTACTAAAAAAAGAATTACTTGCTGTAGTATTTGCACTAGAAAAATTTAGATCTTATCTTGTTGGCTCATCTATTGTTGTTTATACTGATCATTCGGCTTTAAAATATCTACTAGCAAAGAAAGATGCAAAGCCAAGATTAATTAGGTGGATAGTTTTACTTCAAGAATTTGATATAATAATCAAAGATAAAAAGGGAGTGGAAAATGTAGTGGCCGATCACTTATCCAGACTTACATGTGATGAATCTTTCGAGGTAAGCCCCATAAATTACTCTTTTCCCGATGAGCAATTATTCACCGTGTCTAAAGGTCCATGGTTTGCGGATCTTGCTAACTTTCTTGCGACAGGTCAAATTCCAATTCATTGGAATGCTCAAGATAAAAAGAATTTTTTAGGGAAATAAGAAATTTCTTTTGGGATGACCCATATCTTTTTAAATATTGTCCTGATCAAATATTAAGAAGATGTGTACCAGATAATGAGATTCAAAGCATAATAAATTTTTCTCACTCTGAAGCTTGTGGGGGACATTTTTCAACAAGAAAAACCGCTGCAAAAATTTTGCAGTGTGGATTTTATTGGCCAACACTTTTCAAGGACACATATGAATTTTTTAAATCTTGGATCGATGTCAGAGATTAGGGGGCATAAGTCGTAGAAATATGATGCCATTAAATCCTATCCTAACTGTTGAAGTATTTGATTGTTGGGGAATCGATTTTATGGGTCCTTTTAATCCACCATCTTTTGGTTATCAATATATTTTGGTTGGAGTCGACTACGTTTCAAAATGGATTGAGGCAATCCCTTGCAAAAATAATGATCATAAAATTGTTTTAAAATTTTTAAAGGAAAATAATTTTTCAAGATTTGGAAGCCTCGTGCAATTATTAGTGATGGCAGTTCACACTTTTGTAACAAACCTTTTGAGAATTTAATGAAAAAATATGGAATCCATCATAAAGTGTCTACCCCATACCACCCAAACACTAGTGGACAAGCTGAACTCGCTAATAGGGAAATAAAACATATCTTGGAGAAGACAGTCAACTCAAATCGAAAAGATTGGTCAATCAGGTTAGTAGATGCACTATGGGCTTATCGAACAGCATTCAAAACAATACTTGGTATGTCTCCTTACCGACTTGTCTATGGTAAACCATGTCATTTACCTGTTGAAATAGAACATAAAGCTTTTTGGGCTATTAAAAGGTTTAATTTCAATCTAGAAAAAGCTAGTACTTTAAGAAAATTTCAACTAAATGAATTGGAGGAAATCAGAAATGATGCATATGACAATTCTAGAATTTACAAAGAAAAAATGAAAGTGTTTCATGACAAGCACATTGTCAGGAAAACTTTTGAAATAGGGCAAAAAGTTCTTCTATATAATTCTAGATTACATCTGTTTCCTGGAAAATTGGGCTCAAAATGGTCAGGACCCTTTATTATAAGAACTGTATTTTCAAATGGAGCGGTTGAAATTGAAAATTCAAAAACAGGTGGTGTGTTTAAAGTGAATGGACAACGTCTAAAAGCATATCTTGGAAATTTTAGTAAGGAGATTGAGTCAGTATCTCTTACTGACCCGACTAGTAATATTATGTGAATTTTATTTTTCCAGTATAAATGGCGGATTCGGTACTCCGTGACTTCCAAGTCGGTATTTCAGTTACCCACAAAACTGAATTGTAAAAAAAAAAAAAAACTTCGAAAGAGAAAAAAAATATATAAAATAAAATAAAATTATAACACTCAATTTTTACGGTAACAATGATGAGTGTATCACCACCACTTATCTTTCCAAACGGTCATGAACGGCTAGTTTTTAAATTTTTTTCAAAAAAATTTCTCTATAAATACCTAATTTTACTCCCATTTCTAAACACCCCTCTTCAAGTTATCATAAACTCAAACAAAATGAGCAAAATCTTTCTCTCCATCATCACTCTTGCCTACTTTGTCATGCTTGCTATTTGCTATTTCAATGAAGAAGAAGAATTCGGTGCATTACCTTGGATTGTTGCGGCAATTGCAATGCAATTTATAATGTTAGCTTGAGGAGTAGCATTTTTGTAATTGTAATGTAATTTCTTGTTGTTTAATAAATTTTTAATCTTTCATTTTTGAATAGGTCGACGAAATGGACACTATGGATGCGGCCATTGCCTCTTTAAATAAATGCTTTCCTTGCTTCATTAAAAGGGATTTAATTAAGATATATTATGCTCGATGTGAAAGATTACGATTGATGAAGATTAAAGGAATACCACTTGATCTTCAATGGTTGATTGAAGCAAAGGTTAGAATTGGAGGTGAGTTACCTAATTCAATTGTTCCACGCGTGGTTGGTTTGGGTAGAAGTTCATTTTCTAAAAAATGAAGGGCTAACAGAATGGGAGTTTGCTATAAATGTGCTAGATGGACGTGTAACAGACGTTGTAAAAATATAGGAATAGCTTCCGATAATCAACTAAATAAAATAGATTTCATTATAAACTGACTGAGTAAGGGGTCAGTGGATAACCAATGGACCTCTGATACGCATTATATTGGAATAGAGCAAAGAGCTTTAGTCGATTTAAGGAATGAATTAATGAAGGAATATGCACATTATCTCGGGAATCTGACGTTAAAAGACCCTGTTTGCCAATTTCTAAGAAAATTGGATGGGAAGCATATCCTCGACTCATAGAAGGCGTTTAAGCCGTTTCTGGACGTAAAACCAGAGGAAGATGTGAGCCACAATCACAACTACTGTCCCCAAGTGGGACCTCAATCTCTTAACTTTCTTTTGACTTCTATTTCATTTAACCGTATTTCTCGAATCGTATCAGGTACGTTTTTCATTTATCTTTGTCTATATAATTAAGTGTTCAGCTTATCACAACTTGTATCATCCTTTCGAAAGCCCAAATATGGCAACTTCATCTTCTAAAAAAATAACCTCTATTTGTGTGTTAGGAGGAGCTGGAAATGATCTTAATAAAGAATTTGCTCGAGTAGCAAACAAGCTAGGTGGTGTACTAGCACGGAGAAATATCAAACTAGTACACGGAGGAAGTACACTTGGTCTGGTAGGTAATGTTGCCTTGGTAGCATCTTGGGGAGGATCTGAAGTTCAAGGAGTTGTTCACACAGGTATAAAAAGATTTAATCCTACTACAACTGGTAAGGAAATACAGATTTCATCCTTAATGGACAGAATGCCAAAATTGATAGAAATCTCTGATGCATTCATAGCCCTTCCAGGTGGTATTCTTACTTTGGAAGAAATATTTAAAATTGTATGTTGGTCATGTTTAAGTATTCATTCAAAACCTGTGGGACTACTAAATATTAATGGTTATTATGATGGGTTACTAACTTTTTTGGATCATGTGAAGCAACAAGGTTTTATTGAAGAATCTGTACGTCAATTCTTTACAGCAGATTCAGATCCAGAACAATTAATAGAAAAACTCAATGCCAGTGAGATTAAAAGTTGCTCAATCACGTCTCAGGTAAACTGGTTAGGAACTCGACCCAGAAAAAGTCAGGATGATTTAGATTTACATTTGTAAAAAAAAAATTAAAATATATATATATATGTCTGTTTGCGTATTTCAGGTTTATTGCTACAAATTTCTCTGTGGAATCAGGTAATCTCTCCTCTTTTACAATTTCCTCTATTCATCATTGAGGACAATGTGTTGTTTAAATTGGATTAAGGGATTCTAGTTGAGTACTTTTAAAAAAATCCAAAAAAATTTTAAAAATAAAAAGTAAAAAAAAAAATTAAAAACACTATAAAGATGACAGAGTAAAGGGATTAAGAAAATTAACCTTTTCTTTGTACCTTTGAGACGCATCACAACCACGACTTTTTAAATTTACTGATGTCTTAATTTTAATATATGCTATTTAACAAACTTAGTACATTTTTTTTTCTATTTTGGTTAAGTACATTCTAATAGATGTTTATAAGTCATCCTCATTTCACACACACTGTGACAAAAGATTATGGACTATAATTGAATAATTCTACTAATTTTTCTATTTTACAAATGGTTGCAATTGATTGTTGAAAAAAAAATTTTATTTTAACAAGATTTACATTAGAAAACTGCAACTTTTGTTTAGTGGATATGAACCTACCCTGTGAGAATTTGTGCCTAAATAGCATGTTTGAGCATTCTTTTATGTGAGATACTCTGTCATGAATTATGTTCTTCAGAATTTGTTTTGAATCTGTATCAGTCACTCTGTATGCAGACATAAGAATGATGAAGGCAATTAAGACTTACCTTTTTTTTCCAATAAAACCTACCGAATTTTTCAATGCCTTAATAAACCCCTTTGAGCCTAAATAAAACCTTTTCTTTTACCACAAAATCATAATTATCAGTTCTCAAAGTGTGAATAAGGTGAATTATTCTTGTGAAGGTGTAAAAAAAAAAGAAGAAGAAGAAAACAGAAAAAAAAAGTGATGTTTATCGGAATAATGATGAGGATGGCGAAGGACAGTATTGAAGAGATTTGAAGATGCGAATCAAAGCCTAAATATAATTCTTCCTACATTTGGTTGCAGACCACTTTGAGTCAAAGTCCAGAGCCGATTTTCTTCATAACTTCACCCTAAGCCTCATTACAACCAAATAAAGTCCTTCTAACTTATGTTGCATGCATTGTTGATTGACTGAAGGATGTATAACCAAGCTTATGATAGAAATATTCACGATATAGAGTCTGAGCGTAAACACTAGCCACATTGAGAGATGTAAGGCGTGTGAAATCCACTGGCAAAAGTTGTTTATTCTAACAACTATCTTGTTAAAAACAATATATATATATGTATTCATCATGAAAGTTGTTAACCATAGTAAAATATCAAGATAATAGAATTATGACGTGAACTCTATACCTTTTGGTCACTTAACTTGAGCACAACAGGGGATGACTATTAAACTGTCTATTTAGATTGTATTGAACATAAAATAGTTTTAAAATGCAATAGTTTGTTAATTTAGATATATTATAACAAAGAGTTGGTAAGATGCAAAGTTAAGCATCGTCACAAAATTATGTTACTCTTTCATCACTAGGGACTAGTAATGAGCTGGTTGGGGAGTGTGATTACAGTTTAAGTATGCATGTATTTTACCTATTTTGTGTATTATTTTGTGTACTATAATGTATTGTTTAGCGTATTTTTATATAATTTCACACTTTCTAATTAGTTATAAGTATTTATGTTTTCTATATAAATAAGAGACATATGTATAATTCAACATGGCCATTATGTCTATTGTACATTGTTGAGGTCTTAAGTGGAGTTATACTTATCCAAATTTTATGATA
>JAPKLY010000005.1:2706379-2760120 GCA_026898435.1 Prunella vulgaris
CTTCCCTGTTCACCATTTACGATTCACGCCGCGCCTACTGCCGAATGCCGCCGCCGCAAGCTGTCGCTGTAACCGCCACGTACATCCTAGCCGACGTGAAGCTCCAGATCACAGCCACAATCCGCGATCGGAAACCGGACTAGCAACCACAAGAAACCTACTGGTAATTGAGAAGTTAATGAGTTGGGCCTTATTTGTATTCATTTTATTGAAGTCCAAATTTGTTATTAGGCCCAAGGCCCATTTTGTTGAGTATAAGAAGAGAGGTCAGACGCATTAGGATGATTCACGCTTCGCCATTAGGGCAGTAGTTTAGTTTAGGGCAGTAGGTTTTTACGCGATTAGGCAGTGGTTCTGAGAATTGATTTTTTGACGTACAGTAGATTTTCGCAACACATCTTTTGAGAGAAAACATTACTTTGGTTTGATTATTTTTAATTCTTATTTTGAGTTTTCTAGAGATTTTGATTGCCGGTTAAATTTCAATTTGAAGTTTTATTTAGTTTCATTCAAGTATTTTCATTCAATTCATTATTAGTAGTCTTTTTCTCAATTGTTTCATATTGATATTATATACATGATTTTGAATAGTTTAGTCCTTACTTTGAAATTTAATATGTCTTTTGTCTCAATTAGTTTAAGTAATTCTAGTCTCATTTTTAATTGATGTTAATTTGAATTATACCCGTTATCTCAGTTAATCCTTTCAGATTTAAATATCTTTGCTTTGGGTGGAATACACCCGAAGCAGACACATTTTAGTTTAGATTCTTAGTTTGCATTATTTTATTTTTGTTCCATTTTGTAAGTAGATAGAAACCCAAATCCTGCAATTTTCATTTTTGTTATTTGATTTCAAGATTCACACACAATTCTTAGGATTAGACTTGTCTCATTGCTTCCCGTGAATTCGATATTATAACTTGGTCAGCTTACCACTACACGATCCTATACACTTGTAGGAAAGTGCATTTGTGTGCGAACACAAATCGCTAGTCAGCTCCCGGACGATTTACGACCATGCTCTCGCTTTTGTAAGTATTTAATTAATTTTTTAATATACTCACATTTAAATTTATTAATTTTATTTTATTAAAAAGTTTTATTTTTTTTGTACAGGAGCATGCTCACGGACGGAAGTCCACCCTCATCAAGGAGATGCATTTTGCTCACCCAGTTGGGGAGAGTGGACAGTCCACTTATGGCGCAACCACCGAGCTTCACGTATGTATTTTATTAATATTAAATTGTAATTTATGTATTTTATTAATATTAAATTATAATTATGATTATTGTTTAATTTCAGAATGAGATGAGGCAGGCCCTCGAAGAGGCTCAGACGGCGTCAGCACCCACCCCGGAGAATCCTTCCCCCGCCCCTGTTGACGAGGACCAAATTTTTCTGAATTTGGTCAAACCGAAGATGGGAAAGTATATAGGATTGGGCAGTCACAGTAAGGCTGTCCGCCTATCCCAGAAGGGGAGCTCTTCCTATTCCCTCAACTCTTATCCGTCCTCCGATGTAGAAAGTCAACTCTCCGATGTGAGAAAGACATTGGAGAAATATCAGACTAAGGATAAGAAGATAAAGGATAGGATGAAGCAAACGGAGGACCTAACAAAAATGATGAAGGCTTGGGTTGAGAATATGGGGAAGGAGATGGGTTGGACAGTCCCAAAATTTCCCGAGATTCCACCAGAGGATGATGAGGATGAGGAGACTGTCGATCTTGTTGACGACGGCTTTAATTCCTCCTCACAATAGTTTTTTTTTTTGTTGAACAATGAATATTTTTTTTGTTGAACAATTTCATTTTATTTATGTTGGATGTTTTATATCGGAGTATGAGTAATTTTATGTTGAATGTTTAAATTTTAGTAGTGTAAAATAATTAGTTTCAAATTAGAAACAAAAAAAAAAATGTTGATGAGGTAATTAAAAAAAATCCAAAGAAAGTGAAAATTTTGAAAGAATTGTATTTATATTTTTAAATTGAACAAATTAATAAATTTTCGTAATGTTAAATAATAAAATTGTAACATTATAATATTTAATGAAATATATATATACATACATAAAGTAGAAATAATACTCATTTAATTAGAAGCATTTAAAAAAAACGTGACTCAATTTGGAGTTAAATACAATTAATTGCAAAAAAATGAACAAATTAATAAATTTTCGTAATATTAAATAATAAATTTTTAACATTATAATATTTAATGAAATATATATATATAAATAAATAAAGTAGAAACAATACTCATTTAATTAGAAGCATTTAAAAAAAACGTGACTCAATTTGGAGTTATATACAATTAATTGCATGAAAATGAACAATAACGACAAGTGTCCGAGTGGTCACACCACCTTTGAGACGCTAAGAGGTTGCGTGTTCGACCCCTCACAGGCGCGAATTTGGGGAATTAAATCTGAGTCATCTATGGCTTAAATAAAGTATGTGGTACATGTGCTTACATATTGAAGGCTTGGCCAAGTGGTTCGAGCCCTGCTGAGCCACGCTGGGTACTGTGTTCGAACCACCTTGGCCCCAAAAAAAATTTTTCACGACAAAATTTAGCGACCGTCTTATCGGTCGGTAAGTATATAATTACCGACCGACGAATCGGTCGCTACATAAAAAAATAAAAAAATAAAAAATATAATCGTTAATTAGCGACCGATTTTTCGGTCGGTAATTATATACGTACCGACCGATAAGACAGTCGCTAAATAAAAAATAAAAAAAAATAAAAAAATATAATAATTAATTAGCAACCGAAATATCGGTCAGTAAATATATAAATACCGACCGATTTTACGGTCGCCAAATAGAAAAAAAATTTAAAAAAATAATATACATTACAATTTGCGACCGCTAAATCGGTCGATATTTATATATTTACCGACCGATTGCACGGTTGGTAAAATCACAAAACGGGTCAACACCCGGATCTTTTAGCGACGAAATACCGACCATTTGAGCGGTCACTAAATTAGCGACCGATTTAAAATTCGGTCGCTAAATATTAGCGACCACAATTATGCCGACCACCGTGTCGGTAGGTAAATCGGTCGGTATATCTAATTAGCGACCGTTTTTCGGTCGGTAAATCGCGAATTTTTTGTAGTGTAAACTAAAGCAATATTATAGTAATATTTTGGTGCATGGTTATTGCAACTCTATATTTAATTGATTTTGTTTTGACTTAAATACCCTTTGACCCAAAGAAAATAATAATTTTTTAATTAGCTAGTGCAGTTAGGCCTTAAAACTACAATAAACAATAAGTTACAATAATTTAACAATGCAACTTCGCAACTCTTACCCATCAACTTGGGCCTTTTTTTTTATTATTGTGTTATTTATTTCTATTTATGAAAATATAGTGAAATTTAGCTATTTTTTTAAGAAAAAACGTGTGTCACTCACGATTATGCTTTGATCTTGTCAAAATTATTTCTCCCATGAATTGTGGGTTGCTGGTTTTTTCTAATGATTAATAATTAATTAAAGGTGGTCATTATGTGCAAAATATAATACTCCCTCCGTCCCTCTATAAATTTCATGTTTTTTTATTGTTGTTTTGTTTAAGAAAGTGTATTATTTATTATTATATGGTGGACCACATGTTGACTTTTGTATAAAGTAATGAAAAGTTGTGAAAAAGTAATAGGATGTTGTGAAAAAGTAATGGAGAGTTGTGAAAAGTAGTATTTGTTTATTAATATATGAAATAGTGTTGTTGTTTTTTATGGAATGAGAAACTTATAGTGGAACGGAAGGAGTATCTTTTATGAATTGTGGGTTGACTCATTTGATATTTTTTAAATACAGCGTAATTAATTAATTCTTGGTTTATCTATAATTATAGCTCTAATTAATTATTAATTATTTTTCAAATTAGAAAAAGTTAGCAAGTAATCGAATTTGCAAGAAGATATATTTTACCCATTATTAATTTATTTTTAAAAAAATCAGTGAATTGTGGATTGACCAATTTAATCAATTTTTAAAATTAGAATCTAACTAATTAATTCTCGCTTTATCCAAAATTAGAGCCCTAATTAATTATTAATCATTTTTCACTTAAGGAAAAGTCAGCAAGTAATGAGTCACAAATTAAGTCAACCCATTAAAGTCAGCAAGTAAAGAGTCACAATTTAAGTCAACCCACAATTCACGGGAAAGAATATTTTTTGACCAATAAATCAAGGTAAAATATGACGACACTCACATTTTTTATTTAAAAAATAACCCTCATAAATTTCAGTATATTTTCAAAAATAGGAATAAAAAAGACAATAATTTTAATAAAAAGCCCATCAACTTGATATAAATAATTTTATTGTTTTTAAATTTCAAAATTTAACACACATCGTTACTCCCTCCAAGCCATACCCATTTTCCTTTCAAAAAAAAAAGCCATACCCATTTTATTATTTATTCAAATATGCTTCACAAGAATTATTAAGAAATTCATTAAACAGAAAAAGATATATATGATTATTTTTACTTTTTTTTATAAGATTTTAATGCTTATTACTACAAACAACAAGTAAAAGTAGGGACGACAATGGGGCAGAGCAAGACAGGTATCTAGATACTGATGGAGAAGAGATCGCCCATGCCTGTCCCGCCGCCCCGCCCTGCCCCATGCCCCGCTGCAGGGCAGAATGTTGTGCCCCATGCTTGCCCCACTGCGGGGCAGATCTGCGCGTCCTGCCCCATTCTAAAATATAATATTTTTACATATATATCATTTAGATAAATAAAATTATATTAATATAAAAATAATGCACCAAATATATCAAATCATATTAAAATTATTTTTTGATTTATTTTATATTAGAATTACAATAAATAAATAAATAATATAATTTTAAAATTATTATGAAATACTATATATTAAATTTATTTTATATATTATGAAATATTATATGTAGAATGTATTTTATATATTATAAAACTTTATATTTTGTTGAATATATATTATATATGGGTGGGGCGGGACAGGACAGTAAAAGTGCAAACCCATGTCTGCCCTGTTCCATGCGGAGGGCAGGACGGGGCTGACTCAAACGGAGCGGGCCAGAGCTGGGCAGCTGTAGGGAGGGTCATTTTGACATCCCTAAGTAAAAGACCAAATTCCTTTAAAAAAAAAAAGTAAAAGAGCAAACTTGACATATGAAAAGGATTGACAATTAATTAGAAAATCTCATATAAATTTTTATCATAATAAATTAGATCTAATGAATAGGATTGACAATTAATTGATTGGATCATTTAAAATTAAAGTTAATGTGTTTGATTATATATAAGAGGCTGACAGTAAGAACTTTTGTCCATAAAAAATCAATAATATTTCAAAAACTCCAATCAAAATTATATTAGCATTACTATTTATAAAGAAAAATGAAAATCCAAATCTCCCTAATTGTCATCATCATTACATTAATCCACCAAGTCTACGCAGCACCACCACAAAAGGATGAAAGCCTCGTCCAGTCCACGTGCAAGAACACTCCTAATTACCAGCTATGCATCAACACACTTCGGCCGACCCGAAGAGCGCCACCGCCGAAGTGAGTGGGCTCGCCCTGATAGTGGTGGAGGCCGTTAAGGCAAAAGCCCAGCAAGCCCTTTCCGCTGTGAATGATCTCATCAAGAAGGGACCACAGCCGGCGTTGCAAACGTGCACCAATAATTATAACGCCGTGTTGAAGGCTGATGTTCCGGTGGCGGTGGACGCTATAAAGGCGGGAAATCCCAAGTTCGCAGATGACGGGATGAATGATGCCGCGTTTGAGGCGAAGTTATGTGAAGGTGCTTTTAAAGGAGGTGTGGCTCAATAAAGATGTTGCTGATCTTGCCGGAGTTGCTAAAGCTATTATTAAAAATTTACTTTAATGGATTATTATATGATAAGATTATAAGCTATAATAAGACATCATGTGTCAAAAGTAAATTCATCGGCAAAAGTTGTTTGATTTTAATTGTATAGTGAATTTGTTAAAACTTTATTATTTCGCTTATCTTAAAATATAAATTTTAACACCATTCATATTTTGTCCATTTAAAATGAAATTCTGACGAATCTTTGTAAGTAGAGATTAATAATTATTTTCTTATATTAGAAGATGTCCTGCAGTTCTATAGGTAGATTTAGTTTATTGTTTTTCTTATAAAAACTATATATAATTATGCATTTCAATTTTTCGTTGGATAATTTACCAATAGGAAAGTAATTATCACGATTATACAATATAAAAAACAATGACAATTTTATTTAAACACACAAGGGTACATATACTACGGCAAATTTATTTATATAGGAATGTTTTGAAAATAAATTATCAAATTAGGGTGTATATCGGTTTGTTTATGAAAATAAAACCAGTAGGTATCTATGATACCGACGGGTGACGTGACTTCACCATAAAAGGATCTCTTGCCTCAAAATTTGTTCCAGTCGGTATTACCAACCCCGACTGGAAGAGTGCTTCTTATACATACACATGTTTATATATATACATATCAATCCATCTAACTAAAAAATTAAGAATGGAAACTATACTACGTAAAAGATTTTCTTGGTTAGATATATATGTATATATATACATGTATGGAGAAGAGAAGGTATGAATGGCAAAGAAAGAGAAGGCATGAATGGAGAGGGACGGTCTACTTGGTTATATATATATATAGAGCAACACTTACGTACAAATTTCTACCGTAAAAATATCTATTTTTGAAAAATTCGCGGATCTAAACCGGGTCGGGTCAGATTTGGACATTTTTTTCCAAAATTCGCTCAACTTGTAGTTCCAGGTTTTTTCGCTCCCAGGTATGTTACAATTTGGGCAAAGACGTGTTACAATTAGGCAAAATCTGTGTTACAAGTTCTTAAAAAATTAATTTTTTGTACTTTTCAAGTAACTATAAAGAAAATATGTATTTCTGCAAGTATAAATATGTGTTACTTAATTTATTTTTTATTCTCTTTGTTGATTTATGTTAATAATATGTTATTCATGTACTTAATACATCATTTAATACCTTATATATGTTATATAAAATATAATATATATTTTTATAAGGATAAATAAATGTTTGTGCATACAGTAACACACATTTACTCTAATTGTAACATACATTTGCAGTAACACACATTTACTCTAATTGTAACATACATTTGCAGTAACACACATTTACTCTAATTGTAACACACATGTACTCTAGATGTAACACACATTTGCAGTAACACAAATTTACTCCAATTGTAACATAAATTTACAGTAATACATATTTACTCTAATTATAACACATATTTGTTCCTCAATTTGTGTTATTATATGAGCATATATGTATTACTATAGGATAAAATATTTTTATTAAGAATAAATATGTGTTACACATACAATGTAACATATACATGTGTTACATTGCATGAAAAATATTTACTTCTACAAAAATAAATGAATATGTGTATAAAACAACATTTAATCTGGTTGTAACACACGTTTTGCCTTAAAGTAACATGCATTTGCCCCAACTGTAACATATCTGGGAGCGAAAATCACAAGCTGCGCGAATTTTGAAAAAAAATACTCAAATTCGGTCCGACCCGGTTTAGACCCGCGAATTTTCAAAAATGGATATTTCTACGGATCTTTGACCCGCAGAAATTTGTATATAAGTGTTTGTCAATATATATATATATGTGTGCAGAGAGAGAGTGAGAGTCTGTAAATAATCAGAATTGTAATTTAAAATTTTATAAAATTATTTTAGTGGGAAAGATGGGTGGTTATGTCATGTAAGTACAACTATGTGTATTTTTTTAAGTAAGAATTGGTCTACGAAGTATATTTTGAATTTTGATATATAGAATCAGTTTTTGAAATTTTGAAAATCAAAATTTAGAATTGTTTAAAATATAAAAGATAAATAAGTATAGATAAATATAGTATTATTTTTTAATTTAATAATTTGATATAATTTAAATTTTGGTTAAATTATACTAAATTTGTATAATTTAACCAAAATATAAATATACTATATTTTAAGCAAAATTATACTATAATTTAATATATAATATATAACTTAAATTATTACAATTGTTGATAGAATTTCTTAATCGTGTTCGTTTATGTGGCTCTTTATAACGGATTAATTTTACCAAACAATAATCTTGTGATTTTATGTTCTTGGGGAGGGAGAGAGTTTAGAGAGAAAAATATTGCAGTAGGGATTGTATTAATTGTGTGGAATGTGAGAATTGTCCAATAATTACAAGAGAGGTCTTATTTATAGGTGTGCCAGTGTGAGACGGCACCTTACGAGCCTATATGGCTTCCGGTGTTGATGAGGGTCCGTAACCCTCGTCCTGGTCCCTTATACTGCTCCCTATGTTGTGCCTCGTCCTACTACTATGCCTTAGACTAGATGGGCCTCATTAAAAACCTCGCCGTAAACCACCCTTGTGGATAAACCGGAAGGAGGGAAAAAGAGCGCACCATCGGGGTCCTATCGACCACCAGGCGAGCTCATGGGCGAGATCATAGGTGTTTCAGAATCTTGTTCACCGCCTCGACCTGGCCGTTCGACTGGGGATGATATGGAGTTGAGTAGTGCTTCTTGATGTTCCATGAACTGCAGAAGTCTCTCAGCTTTTGACCGTCGAACTGCCTTCCATTGTCTGTGATGATCGACTGCGGAAGTCCGAACCTGCAGACTAGGTTTTTCCAAATGAAGCCGATCATCCTTTCCTGGGTTATAGTTGTGAGAGCTTCGGCCTCAGCCCACTTAGTGTAGTAGTCTACTGCTACAACAGCAAACTTTACACCGCCTCTACCAGGTGAAAATGGGCCGATCAAGTCGATTCCCCATTTTGCGAAAGGCCATGGGCTGAAAATCGATTTCAGTTGGTTGGCTGGGGAGTGGATGTTAGGTGCAAAAAGTTGGCACTTTCGGCACCTTCGAGCGAAGCTGATGGCATCTTTGCGACGAGTGGGACAGTAGTAGCCCTGCCTGATCGTCTTGTATGCCAATGCTTGCCCCCCAGCGTGACTCCCACAAATCCCTTCGTGAATTTCTTCTAACACTTCGGACCCCTGCTTCTTGGTTAGACACTTGAGTAGGAGTAGGGAGAATCCACGTTTGTAGAGTTGGCCATCCAGCAGCGTATATCTGACAACTTGCTTTACTAGCCGGCTAGCTTCCCAGGTGTCCACGGGGGCTGTTCCGTCTGTCAGATATTTTTGGATTGGAGTGCACCAATCTTCACCATCTTCACTATCCTCCTGCCCCCCACTCGAGGTTTGATTTATCTTATAATCGAATATCGAGGGGTTTTTTAGTGTGGTGATTACAACCTCCGTGAATTCGGCCTCGCCATTGCTGGTAGCTAGCCGAACTAGGGCGCCTGCTTGTGTATTTTCTAATCGCAGTATCTGGTTGATGTAGACCTGTGTGAACATCGAGATCAGATGCACGGCTATCTTTTGATAGGTCATCATCTGCTGGTCTTTTGCCTCATATTCCCCCCGGACTTGGGATATTATTAGTTGGGAATCTCCGAAAACTTGAAGATTGGTTGCCCCCACAGCTAATGATAGCCTAAGTCCTGTTATCAACGCTTCATACTCCGCCTCGTTGTTGGTTGCTCGAAAGTCGAACCGTATTGCGGAGGTGAAGACTTGTCTGTCCGGGCTAATCAGGACCACGCCGACGCCTGCTGCTATGCTGGTTGATGATCCGTCTACGTAGAGATGTCACAGAGCTATACACCCCCTTGTCGGATCTTGTGGGAAAGTTAGCTCGACAATGAAGTCGGCAAGTGCTTGTCCCTTGATCGCTGTTCGGGGTGCGTAGGTTATACCATATTAGCTGATCTCTAGTGACCATTTTAGCAGGCGTCCGGCGGTGTCCGGGCGCTGTAGTATTTGACGTAGTGGGAACGTTGTCAGCACCTCTACCGGGTGGTACAAAAAGTATGGCCTCAATTTTCTAACACTCATCACTAGTGCATAAGCCAGCTTCTCTGTTGGGGTGTACCGCAACTCAGCTTCATGTAAGACTTGGCTTACATAGTACACTGGTAGGTGTGTTTTCGCCTCTTCTCGGACCAGGACGGAGCTGATGACCACCTCCGACGCGGCTAGGTATAGATACAGCTTCTCTCCAGGTATCGGCTTTGACAAGACCTGCGTATCCGCCAGGTATGTTTTGATGTCTTCGAAGGTTCTTTGGCATTCACTTGTCCAGACGAAGTGGTTTTTGAGGTGGAGCTTGTTGGCTTTGGCCACCTCTTTGTACCTCCGTGTCTTTGCCTTAATCGCTTCGAAGAAGGGGCGATTTCGGTCACCGGACCTGGAGATGAATCTGTTTAGGGCTGCCATGCACCCGGTTAGTCTTTGAATTTTCTGGACGGAATCGGGTACACCCATCTCGATTATACATTGTACATGTGTTGGGTTGAACTCAATTCCGCGTTGGCTAACTAGGTGCCCCAGGAATTTTTCGGAGTGTATGCCGAAGCTGGTCTTTTTGGGGTTTAACTTCATGTTGTAGTGGCGCAGTATGTCGAAGGTCTGTTTTAGGTGGTCCAGGTGGTCCTCATTTCTCAAACTCTTGACAACTATGTCATCCACGTACACCTCCATGGATTCGCCAATGTGTTGGTCAAACATTTAGTTCACCAATTTTTGGTAGGTGGCTCCGGCGTTGATGAGTTCGAACGGCATCCTTTCCCAGTAGTACATGTTCTTGTTGGTGTAGAACGCCGTGTGTTCCTGGTCATCTGGGTGTAGAGCTATCTGGTGATAGCCCGCAAAAGCATCCATGAATGTCATCATCTCATGGCCTGCGGTGCTGTCCACCAACTGGTCAATGTGAGGTAGTGGGAAGTTGTCCTTCGGACATGCTTTGTTCAGGTCCGTGAAGTCGATGCAGAGTCTCCACGTCCCATTGTGTTTCTTCACTAGGACGGGGTTTGCAACCCACTGCGGACACAAAGCCTCCTTGATGAGTTTGTTGTCTAACAACTTCTCGACCTCAACAGTCAGAGCTGCGTACTTGTCTGGTCCATACTTTCTTCGCTTTTGGCGTACGGGTCTCCTCGTCGGATCTATGTTAAGTCTGTGGCAAGCATGTTCCAACGGGATCCCCGTCATGTCTTCGTGGGACCAGGCAAACACGTCTAGGTTGGTCATTAAGAACAGCTCCATCCTCGACCGGTACGGTTCAGGTAACTCAGAATCGATGAAAAGTTCTAAGTCCTTTTCCGGGTCCACCGGGAGTGCCATCAACTCTTCCATGGGGTGGCTTTTCTCTTTTGACTTTTCCACCTCGGGTCGCTGATGAACTCGTCCCACTCCTCTTGTGACATCTGCGCAGGCTCGTGGCCTATGCGCGGTTCGAGGTCATCGGGTTGGCTTTCAGCTTGGGCGAGCTCGTCGGCTGTGAGCACCTCCGGTGGTCTGTCAACTTGGGATGGTGCGGTGACTTGGGGAGTTGGGTCAAAGTCCATTGGTGTTGGTTCTTGACCTCCCGCAGGTCCCCCATCTTGGGTTTCATCAACCACCTCCATGGGAGCAGGTTGCTGCTCCTGCGCAGGTGCTGATCCCTGCGCAGGTCTCAACACTTGGGTTTCTTCCCAGTCCTCCATTGGTGTCGGTTGTGTGTCTTGCACAGGTCCAGTACCTTGATTAATTTCTGACAAATCGCCTACCTCCATCATCTCAGTTTCGACCGAGATGACGTCTAGGATATTTGACTCGTTTGCAGGAATTTGCACGTCCTCCTCAAGGACTTGGACTCGTGTCACCGCTTTTTTGACCTGACCATCTTTCATTTGGAGTAGACACTCTCGGGCCTTCTTCTGGTCACCTTTTATAGTTCTGGCACCTTTCGGGGTTGGGAATTTCAAACAGTAGTAGTAGGTCGAACACGCCACTTTGAATTCATTAATAAATGGGCGGCCAAGGAACCCGTTGTAGGAGGACTGCTGGTCGACAACAAGGAAATCAATGAGCCTAGTCAGTCTCCTTTCGGGGTCCTCAGCCGATACAAGCTGGACGCTCAACCTAACACTACCTAGGGGGACGGTTACAGCTTCTCCGAACCCCACTATCCTAGCATTGCTAGGTTCCAAATACGACTCAAAATCACCTAAGGCATCCAAGGTGGATTTGAAGAGAATGTTGGTGAATGCGCCGGTGTCCACAAGTAGCCTGTGAACTCGGACGTTCATGATGTTGGCGGTTATCACCAACGAGTCGTTGTGGGGCATCAGTACCCCCTCCAGGTCCGCCGAAGAAAATGTTAGTTCATCAGTAACCGGAGCTGCCTTCCTGGACTTGGTTTATGGCCTGAATTTCGGCCTTCCTCTTTCTCTTGGACATGGAGGATCCCCCGTCCTGGAGACCTCTGGCGGTTCCGATCTCCTCCTCGAGAACCAAGAGTTCTTGGGTGGGCTCCATGTTTTGCTGAGGTTGGGGAGGTGCCCTCCGTCTGTTATGGGGACCAGGTTGGTCCGCTTCCTGCTCCTCATTATCGGAGGTAGCCCTCCTCTCGAACCTTGGCCTCTTAGCTGGGGCCTTCTTCACGAACTCGGCCAGCTTCCCATCCTCGTAAAATTTCCAGAGTTGTTTGAGGAGGTCTCGACATTCGCTGGTGAAGTGGCCGATGGCCTGATGGTAGGCACAGAATTTATTGGGGTTGAGCTTCGTACGGTCCTGGTGGATCCGCCTTGGCTCCTCCAGCATGGCCGTGCATTTGACGGCAGTGAAGACGTGGTCAACGAAGACAGTGAGGACCTGATTGAGCTTTTCTTTGAGCTCGTCTCCCTCGCCTAAGGCCTTTAAGTTCCGGGGGGCTTTGTAGGTGCCCCCAGACTTCTTCCCGTAGGGTTTCCTTTCTTCGTGGGCACCAACTTCTTTGAGCAGTGCTTCCTGCATGGCCGCGAACACCCCCGCCTTATGACGGAATTCGGTGTAAGTGTTGGGACATGCGAGGTGCATCTCCTTCCAGAGGTCGGTGCCCCTCTTGAGTCCGGCCATCGTCGCGACGACCTTGGTGTCCTCGCTCACCGGCTCGCCTTCTAGCAGATTTTGTCGAACCTTTCCAGGTACTGCTGGTCGGTCTCGTTCTCGCCTTGATGGATGTTGGCGAATCGGTGCTTCTGGGTAAGGTAGGATCCGAACCCAGAGAAGTGGGCCAGGAACTCCCGCGAGAGTTGGCCAAATGAGCAGATTGACCCCGGGGCGAGTGAGGAGAACCAGTGGTGAGCTCGGTCCCCTAGGGTCAGCGGGAAGTTTCGGCACTGGGTGGAGTCGGTGGCGCCAACCGAAATCATGAAGTCCGCGTACTTGGTCAGGTGGACTTTCGGGTCAGATTCGCCCTCGTACGCGGACATCACCGGGAACTGGATTTTCTTCTGGACCGGTGCTCGAAGGATGGCAGGTGCCAATGGAGATGTGGGGAGAGTCGTGGCCTCAGATCCGCCAGACTTGGCTACTACTTGTGCTTGTAGCATTTCGACGGCCTTTTTCAGTGAGGCCAGCTCGTCATCACGGGTCACCTCCGGCGGAGGCTGCTCAAAGGTCGTGCGTCTCGCGGATGCACGTCCCCGAGATGCCTCACTCTGGGGTGACCTCTCAGTGGCGGACTGGAATTGACGTCCGCCATGGGGACCTAGCCGGTCAGTGGCGGGCCTCCTCAACCTTTCGTGGGCGGACCTGCGCGGTAGTTGGTCGGAGTCCCCGTGGGACGCCGCTGGGGCCGCCGCCCGCTCATTTAATATATAATATATAACTTAAATTATTACAATTGTTGATAGAATTTCTTAATCGTGTTCGTTTATGTGGCTCTTTATAACGGATTAATTCTACCAAACAATAATCTTGTGATTTTATGTTCTTGGGGAGGGAGAGAGTTTAGAGAGAGAAATATTGCAGTAGGGATTATATTAATTGTGTGGAATGTGAGAATTGTCCAATAATTACAAGAGAGGTCTTATTTATAGGTGTGCCAGTGTGAGACGGCACCTTACGAGCCTATATGGCTTCCGGTGTTGACGAGGGTCCGTAACCCTCGTCCTGGTCCCTTATACTGCTCCCTATGTTGTGCCTCGTCCTACTACTATGCCTTAGACTAGATGAGCCTCATTAAAAATCTCGCCGTAAACCACCCTTGTGGATAAACCGGAAGGAGGAAAAAAGAGCGCACCATCGGGGTCTTATCGACCACCAGGCGAGCTCATGGGCGAGCTCATAGGTGAGCACTCGGGCGAGCTCATGGGGGAGCTCTGGTGCCCTTGGCGTCGTATAACAGGTGGTGCCTCGGAGGTCGGCGCCCTGGATGTTGGAGGTGTGTTCTGCACTCCAACGAGCTCATGGGCAACCTCCCAGGTGTTGGGCATCTTGATTCCCTAATTTACTTCGAGTAGCTCGCCCATCAACAACAATAAAGTTCCATATATTAAATTAAATTAATATAATTTAATATATAATATATAATTTATTACAATAAATTTAATATATAAAATTATTATAATTTAATATTTTAAATTTATTGTAATATTTTAATATATTTAATATATAATTTAAATTATACAATAAATTTAATATATAATTTTAAATTAAATTATTACAATAATTTAATTTAATTTAATTTAAAATTTGATACAATTTAAATTATATCAAATTATAATTTAAAAATAATACTAAATTTGATGTAATTTATAGATAATAATAATTTATACTCTGGTGGACCAATTCTTACTCGAAAAATCATAATTGTAAGTACGTGACATAACTCATATTCCCCACTAAAATAATTACATTTTTTTATAAATTTAAATTAAATTACAATTCTCATATAATTTTTCTCAACTAAAATATTTTCAGCAGCAACAATGACAAAAGAGAAAAAAGAAAATGGTCCAGCCCTCACAATATTATATACAAATAAATAGTTGTCTTATACAAATAAATAGTTATAGAATTTATTACATTTTATTATATTTGAATTAATTAATTTATTTTTATAGCACATTTTTTATATAATGAATTGAATTATTATTATATTTGAATTATATTAATTATTAAATTAATATAAATTGTTAAATTAAAAATATAATATATATATATATATATATATATATAGTACTCATGCAAAAAGCACACAACATTAATTAATCACTTGGTATTCCTCCTGACACTGCCCACCTGATTGGCACGATTCTCATAGTCAGCACTTTAAATCAAAAAAGCTTTACGTGTGGCAGTCGGTATCCTGGGTGCCGACTGCCTTTATATTGCTAAATCCTACTTCTTTTACCCTATATTCATAAAACAATTTTAAAAAGTCGCTAACTAAATAAATTTGCTCGTATACTACACATATAGTAAATTTTGAAATATTTGTCCATAATATATAAGTTCACTAGGACTTTCATCCCGGATCTATTACTCATTACAGTGTTTCATTGATACACTTTTTATGTAAAGAGTCGAGTCTTTTGTGATACGAATATTGGCCAAATTTTGGCAATTTTTTTTTTTTTTCAAATAGGCTTGAAGAAAGTTAAATTTCAGAGAAGGGCATTGAAATTGCCCTCTTTATTGCAAAACTTTCTGCAACTATTTCTAAAATTGATTATGATGTGCTACTGATGAAAAATTGTGGAAAATGAAAATAATTGCGGATGGGATGAGAAATTTGATATGTTGTTTGATGAACACATCTTTTCTTAAAAGATGATAATCCCTCCCTCCCAATATTTATTTTCACTTTTTATTTTTGTTCTCCTCTCAAATTTATTATCTATTTTATAAAAAAATTATTTTATTATCACACTCATAAATAATTATTTTATTTTTAAGTGGATCCTACAGTTGGAACAACAAAATTCGTGAAAAACACGAAAATAATTTACAATCTTTATTTCTTTTCAATTTAAAGGTCCTTTCTCTTTAAGCTTAATTCCTCTGATTCTCCTTCAACTTTGACTTGATTTTTAACTTATCTTGATTGGACTTTGACTTTGATTTTAAACGTTTGATCCAAGGACGATAAAGTATTGTTTTGGATTAAGCGAAATTTTTTGAAGATTTTGGTAAAGAACGTCCTTAAATTTGGTGAAGAACTGTCTTCGAATCTTCGAGTTGGATTTGGGCTTAAACACCATATCGGAGGGGTTTTGAACATTGATCTCTAATCGGAGTGTGTTTGTGGATGAATTTGATGAAGAACGCTTAAAGGCGGCGAAGAACGACTTTGAAGATGGCCTTTGAATCTTCAAATCTTCAAGAACTTCTTCATGGAGAAACACTCAATCGGAGGGATTTAATCCCTTGCTCCTAGAACTGAGGACGTTTCTGCTTGCTTTAGACGAAGAACTCTTCGGATTTGTCGAAGAACACTTCGAAGATGACCTTTGAATATTCGAATCTCCGAATCCGGTTGCCGAGATTTTTGGATTCGTCTTAGCTCCAAGCTTGCTCGTGTTTTGAATGCTTCTGAATCGCTCTTCAATGTGTCTATGAATGTGTGGAATGAGTTAAGGAAGACCCCTATTTATAGGGTGGTGGAATGAAGATTTTCCTTCACTGACTTGACACGTGGCAGCCTCTAATTGGTTGATGCTGATTTTCTTGCATATTCAGTCAACCATCCAGATTTGTCCTGATTTGATTTGATTTTTTCCTTTATTAACGAGATATCATATGATCTTGATAAATTAGAAAGTTTTCAACTGTATTTGTCAGTATGCACGAGTACCGGGAAACTGGTGTAATTTGACGGGCTTATACCGTATGTATTAAATACCAATTTTAACTATTTAATTGGAGAAATAATTTAATTAAATTTTCAAAATTAAAATAGCAAAATTTATTTGATATTTAACTATTTGCACACGTGTCGCCATTTAATTGGAGCAAATTTAATTTGCTTACAATAGTTATTACATCATATTTTTTCTTTATTTATTTTATTTTAATTTTTTAAAACTCATATCCAGAAATAATTTTTGGGGAAAATGAGGGAGTAATTATATTTTTATTAAATTTCAAAATTTAGCACACATCGTTACTCCCTCAAAGCCATACCCATTTTATTAGTTATTCAGAGATGCTTCACAAGAATTAATAAAAAATTCATTAAATAGCAAAAGATATATATATATATATGATTTTTTTTTTTCGATGCTTATTATTGCAGAAACAAGTAAAAGAACAAACTCTTTTTTTTTTTAAAGAAAAATAAAAGAGCAAACTTTACATATGAAAAGGATTGAAAATTAATTAGACAAACTCATATAAATTTTTATCATAATAAATTAGATTTAATGAACAGGATTGACAATTAATTGATTGGATCATTTAAAATTTAAAATTAATGTGTTTGATTATATATAAGAGGCAGACAGTCAGAGCTTTTATACATAAATCATCAATATTTCACAAACTCCAATCAAAATTATATTAACATTACTATTTATAAAGAAAAATGAAAATTTAAATCTCCCTAATTGTTATCATCATTACATTAATCCACCAAACCTATGCATCATCACCATAGAAAGATGAAAGCCTCATCCAAGCCACGTGCAAAAACACTCCTAATTAGGTTATGAATTTAAACCAAAAAGGTAGCAGTGACCACTCTCTTTTCCCAAAAAAAAATTATTGTGTTTTTTATTTCTATTTATGAAAATATAGTGAAATTTATATAGGGGTTATTTTTTTAAGAAAAAACGTGAATGTCACTCACGATTTTGCCTTGATCTTGTCGAATTATTTCTCCCATGAATTGTGCACTGCTGGTTTTTTCTAATGATCAATAATTAATTAAAGGTATCCATGTTTCGGCATAAATCGTGAATAGTTCACGATTATACCTTGATTTATCTGCAAAAATTATTACCCTTCCTGAATCGTGGGTTGATTGATTTGATATTTTTCAAAGACAAAAACTTTCGAATTCACAAACTTGGATTTATCAATTATTAGTGTCATGTGTATATATTATTACTGTTATATATATTTATTATTAATGTTAAAAAATTAAGTATATTTTTATAATAATGATAGTACATATAAATAACAGTGATACAAGTTCATCTGAACTCGGGTTCACAATAGACATACTATTTTTTAAATACAAGATAACTAATTAATTCTTGTTTTATCCATAATTATAACTCTAACTAATTATTAATCATTTTTCAAATTAGAAAAAAATTAGCAAGTTATCAAATTTTCAAGAAGATATATTTCACTCATTATTAATTTATTATTGAAAAAATCCGTGAAGTGTGGGTTGACCGATTTGATCATTTTCTAAATTAGAGTCTAACTAATTAATTCTTGTATTACCCATAATTAATTATAATCCTAATTAATTATTTATCTTTTTCCAAATTTCCGTGAAAAGGATTGATAATCTCATATAAATTTTTAGCATAATAAATTAGATTTAATAAATAGGATTGACAATTAATTGATTGGATCATTTAAAATTATATAAATTTTTATCATAATAAATTAGATTTAATGAATAGGATTGACAATTAATTGATTGGATTATTTAAATTTCATATAAATTTTTATCATAATAAATTAGATTTAATGAATAGGATTGACAATTAATTGATTGGATCATTTAAAAATTAAAATTAATGTATTTGATTATATATAAGAGGCCGACAGTAAGAACTTTTGTCCATAAATCATCAATATTTCAAAAACTCCAATCAAAATTATATTAGCATTACTATTTATAAACAAAAATGAAAATCCAAATCTCCCTAATTGTCATCATCATTACATTAATCCACCAAGCCTACGCGGCATCATCACAAAAGGATGAAAGCCTCATCCAATCCACGTGCAAGAACACTCCTAATTATCAACTATGCATCAACACCCTTCGGGCCGACCCGAAGAGCGCCACTGCCGACGTGAGTGGGCTCGCCCTGATAGTGGTGGAGGCTGTCAAGGCAAAGGCCCAAAAAGCCCTTTCTGCAGTGAATGATCTCATCAAGAAAGGATCACAGCCGGCGCTGCAATCATGCACCAATTTATATAACGCCGTGTTGAAGGCTGATGTTCCGGTGGCGATTGACGCTTTGCAGAAGGGTGATCCCAAATTTGCGGAGCAAGGGATGGATGACGCCGCGCGTGAGGCAAATTTATGTGAAGGTGTTTTTAAAGGAGGGGTGGCTCCGTCGCCGTTGAGCGGCCTCAATAAAGATGTTGCTGATCTTGCCGGAGTTGCTAAAGCTATTATTAGAAATTTGCTTTAATGAATCATTATATAATAAGATTTAATCTATAATAAGACATCATGTGTCAAAAGTAAATTTATCCACAAAAATTATTTATTAAAATATAAAATTTAACACCATTCATATTTTGCCCATATAAAATAAAATTCTGACGAGTCTTTGTAAGTAGAGATTAATAAGTGTTTTCTTATATTAGAAGATGTCCTGCAGTGATACAGGTAGATTTAGTCTATTGTTTTTCTAATAAAAAATTATATATAATTATGCATTTCAGTTTCTCGTTGGATAATTTACCAATAGGAAAGTAATTGTCACAACCATACCATCTAAAAAACAATGACAATTTTATTTAAACACACAACGGTATATACTTACACATATAATAAATTTTAAAATAATGTCCATAATATATACTCCCTCCGTCCCGTAGGAATTTACACCCTACGGGACGGCACATTTTTTAAGATAAATGTGTTTTATATATAAAGTAGTGGCATATGGGTAAATATGTATAAAGATATATGAGTGTGCACGTAAATCAATATTTTCTTTTTTAGTAGTGTGCAAATTTGTGTGGGACGTCCAAATAAAGAAAGTGTGCAAATTTCTGTGGGACATAGGGAATATAAGTTCACTAGACCTACCTAGGACCTTCATTCCAATCTGTCAGGACATTCAATAATATATTTCTAAAAAATATTACTCCCTCCGTTCATGATAAATGGTCAACGTTGCTTTAAATGGTCGTCCACAATAAATAATTTATTTATCTAAAATAACAAAATAAAGTCCCCTGTTTTTCCCTCTTCTTTGGATGGCCTCCTTCTTTTGCCCCGATATTGAATTTTGCCACGTCATTTTTCTGTTCCCTCATTTCAATTCCCTTGAGCTTGTTATTACTGCAGATAAGTAAAAGAGCAAACTTGTGATATTTATTTTTCTATATTACTGCAAAACAATAATTATTTTGAATTATTTGAAAAAAGAAAAATAAAATTGATAGAGGTAATACTATTTGTCAAAATTTTAGATTCATCATATTTTAAAATCCAAATATCAAAATCCATTAAGCTTACGGAATTGAAGTTAATTAAAATTTAAAAAATAAATGAATTGAATTCATGGATAATAAATGATATGATTGATAAATAATTAATTAGATTCAATGGATAAGATTGATAAAATAATTTATATAATCATTTAGGTAGTGTTTATTTTCTTCTGGTGGAGCACATCCAAATGAAAAAAAAAAATGAATGAGACAAATCTTGTGAATAGACAGTTTGTGTTTGGTTTGGGTTGGAAGTGATAGGGGTGAATGAAACTTTATATCAAATCAATATTATTAGTGATGATCTAATAAAATTTTATTATTGTTAATTAGTGGGTAATAATTAAATGATTGTATATTGATTATATTTTTTGTAATATATAATAAATAATAATTTTGAAAAAATAAATAAACTTGATAATAAATAATTTTTAAGATAATCTAAATTGATAATAAATAATATAAAAATTGTGTATATATTAAATAAATTATGTCTATATATGTAAATAATTTGGTAATAAATTATGTATATATAAATAAATAATATAGAGATTATGTAAATATACAATAAAGTAAGTATATATAATAAATAAACAATTTGATAACAAATCATGTATATGTATAATAACTAAATAATTTGAATTGTAAAAAATAATTAAACACTAAATCACAAAAAGTTACTAATATTAGAGGTCTTGTTATACTCCAAAAATATATATATTAGTTGCCTAAATGTATATAAAAATATATTAAAAATTAATTCATAATTTTATATTAGTTGTCTAAATAAAATATGTATTTGATATGAAAGAGAGAGTTAAATAAAAATATATATGTGATATGTAAAAAAAAGATAAATAAAATATATATTTGATGTGTAAGATAAAATTGATGTGATTGATATTGAATTATTTAAAATATGTGTATAGATGTACAATAGGGATGGATGTGTATTTTGGATGGAATGAGATGTACAAATTCAAAAAAATGAACTAGATGAGGTAAAATCTATCTCCTATATGGATGAACACAACCTCCGCAACTCTACAACAAAAGGACGAAAACCTCATCCAATCCACATATAAGAACACCCCTAATTACCAGCTATGCATCAACACCCTTCATGCTGATCCGAAGAGCGCCACCGCCGATGTGAGTGGGTTCGCCATGATAATGGTTGAGGCCGTCAAGGCAAAGACCCAACTAGCACTTTCTGCCGTGAATGACCTCATCAAGAGGGGATTCCAACCGGCATTGCAAACGTGCACCAACAATTATAACGTCGAGCTGAAGGCTGATGTTTCGGTAGCGATGAACGCTCTGCAGACAGGAAATCCCAAGTTCACAGAGGATGGGATGAATGATACATGTCGCGTTTGAGGCGAAGTAATTATGTGAAGGTGCTTTTAAAGAAGGGGTGGCTACGTCGCCGTTGAGTGGCCTCATAAAAAAGTTGTTGATTTTACCGGAGTTGCTAGTGCTATTATAAAAAAATTACTTTAATAGATTATATATTAAAACTTTAATAAGGCATGTGTCAAAAGTAAATTCATCAGCAAAGTTGTTTGCTTTTAATTATATAGTGATTTGTTAAATTTATAAAACTTTAGGGTATGTTTGTTTTGAGATTTAGGTGTGCGTAGCAAGTTATGATTTTGAAATCCTGGGATGTGAAAATCTTGATGAATAGTAAAAAAAAATATTTGTTTTGGGATTTTGGTAGGGTAGGATGTTACATTATGTCAAATTAATGTGAAAATGATTGATATTATAGATATAAGAATATGTATTTTATGAGTGTTGTGTTGTAAATAGTAACAATGTGTATAATATGTATTTTAGATGTAGATTGAGTTTGAGATTTGAAAACCGGATGTTAAATCACAAACTTGTGTGTAGCGTGATCGCATAGTCCTACGTTCATCCATGTGAATCTCAAAATAAACATACCCTTAGGGTAAATTACACAAATGTTCCAATGAGAATATGTGCTCATGAATTTGGTCCCCCCTTTTATTTTAAAAAACATAAATGGTCCCATAAGATATTTATGTTCAAAATAATGGATTAATATGAGAGCAAATCTGTTTAGCACAAATTTTAGTCTGACCAAAAGTGCATTTTATTTTGACGAATGAGACTAAATATACTAAAAATAGACCAGAAAAAAAAAATGTATAATCAAATCTGTTGAGAACAAATTCTCATGGGACCAAAAATTTAATTTATTCTAAAACTTTATTATTTTGCTTATCTCAAAATATAAAATTTTACACCATTTATATTTTGCTCTTTTAAAATGAAATCCTGCAAAATGTCTGTAGGTATAGATTACATAAAACTATACATAATTATGCATTTCGATTTCTTGCTGTATAATTTATTTACCAATATGAAAGTGACTGTCACTGACCATATCATCTAAAAAAATAATGACAATATTTACACACACAATGGTACATGTACAACACATATAATAAATTTTTAAATATTTATCCATAAGTAATCTCTATATATATATATATATATATATATATATATATATAAACAAGATAGTTGGACAAATTAGTAAATACACATTTCCCTCCCATTTACCTATTCTTGAAAACTGAGAAGTCACCTATTGACATGCGTGTGTGACATGAATTGTCAGTGTGTCACCTTGCCAAGTACATATTCGGCAGGTAAGTGACACTAGGTCACATTTGTCAAGTTATTCTAATATATTCATAATAATAAATTTTATTTAATTATATTAAAATTAATAAAATTATTTTATATGTGGTAAATTAATACTCTCTTACTTTTAGATGAAAATATTTTTAAGATATTTGCATTATCTTATTTTAATGTAATTATATTAGTTTTGTGAATTTAATTTTTGAACTTCGTATAAATATAAAAGTCACAATCTAATTTATTTGATCTTGAAAAAAAATCATATATTTAGTTAAGTTAAATTCAAGTGTCATATCCCAAGCAACGAAATAATTTTATGTAAACTCTCATTAAATTTGTAATGTAATTGTGATTATCGAATTGTATTGTTTAATATCTATTATACATTTAAAAATTAGAAGTTTGTAAACAAATAAGTTAAATGTATATTTTAGCAAGTGTATTCAAACGACCTCATGTTGAATGGATGAATTCACTTTTTACCAACGTTCATATTACACATGTTCTTTAAAAATTAGAATACTTTTCTTTTTAGTTGTTTCACAAAAGTTTTTTTTTAAATAAAAATATTTATTTAAATCTTTATAATATTATCTTCATCTTACACATCTTACTCATTATACTTTTTAAAAAAAAAATTGTGCCCCCAAAAGAGCCTCAAAATTTTGCCACTCGATATCAACATATTAGTTTTTTTCAAATTATACTTTTCACTCATATTTTTAAAAGAGTAGGTCCCCTGTGCAATATATGCCAAAAAAGGAAAATTTTGAAAATTCGCGGGTCAATAGGCTCAAAGTAACAAAATTCGCGGATCTTGAACGGGTCGGGTCGGATTTGGGCAATTTTCAAATTTCAGGATTTTCGCTTCCAGTTGGTGATACTATATGAGTAAATTTATGCTACTACAAGGTCAAATGTGTACTACTATAAGAACAAATGTTGTTTTTTTACATATAGTCATTTGTTTTGTAGAAAACAAACATGTTAATAATGTAAGATCAATATGTGTATTATTATAAGAAAAAATATTCGTTTTTCATAAATATTTATTGATTTTTATAGAAATTATTATTTTTTAAGATGTAGTAGCACACATTTTGTCTTACAGTAGCACACATATATTCATGTGGTATACATTCTGGAATTTTGATAAAATTAATTTTTTAAGATGTAGTACCACATATTTTGTCTTACAGTAGCACACATTTTGTCTTACAGTAGCACACATATGTTCATGTGGTATACATTCTGGAATTTCGATAAAATTAATTATTTAAGATGCAGTAGCACACATTTTGTCTTACAGTAGCACATATATGTTCATGTGGTATACACTCTAGGAGTGGCGAGATAGTAACACATGTAAGATATTATTACATTAGCAACATATTATCAACATAAAACTAATAATAAAATAAAAAATAAATTAAAAAACACATATTTGTTCTTGTAAAAATACATATTATTCTTATAGTTACTTTAAAAGTACAAAAAAAATAATTTTTTAAGATGTAGTAGCACACATTTTGTTTTACAGTAGCACAAATATGTTCATGTGGTATACATTTTGGAAGTGACGAGAATTTTCCTTAAAAAATTTATTGGATCCACGAATTTTCATTTGGGGATATTGCACGGGTCGGGTTTTGTGCAATATTGCATACGAGTTTTTGTGTTTTTAAAATTCAATAAATCTTTCATTTCAAATATATTTTTAATATAGTATGCATAAATTTTCTACCATTTTTAATTTGACATATATGAAATTAAATATGAAAAAAAATTCAAATTTAAAATATGAGTTTTAATATATTTTTTGAATATGACTTTTAATAATAACTTTTTATTGATTGGCTACCTATGATGAAGTTTTAAAAATATTAATAAATATATAAGGTTCAATGTATTGATAGATAAGTTACTTTAAGTTTAAATTATTTTATTACTTTTTATGCTAAAATAAATAATTCATATCGTGCATCGTACGGGAGAAATACTAGTATATATAATTAGGACCTAGCTAGAACATTCACTACTGTGTTTCACTGAGTCACTCTTTATATAAAAGTTGAGTCATTTTCATTTATGGGTTTTGGTCTAATTAATCCAATACCGTTAATTTTATAAAAATGCACTACTTCTTTTTTAACTTTCAATTTAATCATAAACTTAACGATTATTATTAAAAAATTAAATACTTTCAGAGCTTTCAACCCAATATATATTTTTCTAAGGGTAGTTACAAAGAGGGGCATTTTTTCAGATGTATTACAAACAGGGGTGAGTGTGAAATTTTTAGAATATTTGCACATTCATTCTGAGTGTGCTTTTGGATGTGTAATTTTTATAATTTTTTCACACTTGCCCCTTTTTGCAATTTAAAGAAAAAAGTGTGTCCCTGACTCCCTCTATATATTTTTCTCTTTTTTTTTAATCAGCTCTGAGCGATAAACGATTACGTATTTTGTCGAAGCGCATGAAAGATTGTCATGCTGGTTGATATGAATTTAATTTTTTTTTAAAATTCCACATGATATATCACATATATATAATATTTTTTATTTAATAATATATTCGGGCTGTAAAAGAGAAAAATATTTTTATATGTTTGTAGCGTTCAATATCAAATTCACAAAATACTTGAAAGAATGCCCAAAAAACTATAAAAGAGAAATTGGCTCTCAACTACACACTATTAGACATTTTCACCCTCAACTCAATACATTGTTTTTTTTTACTGGTAGCCCAAGTCTATGTCTATAGAGGTTAAGCAAGAGGCATCATCAGACCACCCCCTATTAACCCATCTACTCTGATTCCATCCCTGACATTTCAGAAAAATGTCACATCCCCTCTTTCCTCCTTTCCTATTGTGCTCTGAATCAATAAATAGGGGAGCTCTCTTCTCTCTCTTCAGGATTAAATAAGATAACCAATTTCAAATTTTCAGAAAGTAAAAATACTCACTCCTCTCTCATCTTCCTGGAAATCACTCAACCATCGGAGCCTTGATGCAGGTTGAATCGACTCTTCTCCGGCAGATGCGAAGGTGGCTGTCGGCGAGTAGAGGTGGTTGTCGGCGGTGGCAATTCCAGCGAGTAGGGGCTGCGAACGAAGAGTCGCCGGAGACGAAGAAGAGTCGCGATGGCCCTCTTCCCACTCCCTCCTTCACCGGAGACGAATGAATTAACCGCCTGCGATTCCAACAAGTTAGTGTAACAGCCCGTTCGTCGCCTGCGATTCCAACAGCCGGTTCGTCACCAGAATTAACCGCCTGCGATTCGCGACCCGTGCTTCTTCGCCTTCAACAGCCCATAACCGCGCCCCAGTGCTTCTTTCCCTTCGTCTCTCAGGATTTGCTACAGGGGGAGTGAAACTGCTCTGCAAATCCTCTCTACTTTATCCAAAAGATTTTTTTGAAGGATACATTATCCAAAAATTTGATGCATTTTTTGCATTTTAATTTCATTCTTTTTTTTAATATTATTGGGCTGCCAAGCATACGTTCATTTAATATTATTGGGCTGCCAAGCATATGTTAATTTATCAAGTTAGACACAAGACCATTTTTCTTAGGCCCAGGTTATTTGCATTATTTTTATTTTTCTTAGGCCCAGGTTATTTTACATTATTTTTCTTTTTATTTGCATTATTTTTATTTTTCTTAGACACAAGCATACTATTGTTTTGCTTGTTTTGTTTATTTGGTACACATAATTTTTTTTATTGGGTACTATTAATTTGAAATTGTAAGGAATTTGTAATTGAACTTGTCAATTAATAATTTGAACTTATTATTTTATTGATTTGAACTTTTATTTTACTTTTGGAACTTATGAATATTCCGTAAAACAAATTAAAAAAATTTAAATAAAAAAATAACTAACAGTTGAATTCATAAAAAAAAGGTTGGTGTAACAAACAGAAATTAATATATTTAAAATTAAAAATTTTATAAAAGGAGGGAAAAATAAATTCAAATAAATTTAATTTTATTATGCAAAAGTGTTTGCTCAATTATAAATTTATATTAAAAATTAAGAAAAAAAATTTAAATTTAAATTTGAAAAGGAAAGGGTCAAATCAAAAAGGAAAAATCAGACCAGTTGTGCATGCGGTCAAAATAAGGAAAAAGAAAAGAAAAAGAAAATGTCTTAAATAAAATGTTAGTTATTTTTTAATTTAGATTTTTTCCTTTAATAAATAAAATGAATTTAGATTTTTTCATTTGAATTAAATAAAATGCGGTCAAAATGTTAGTTATTTTTAAATAAGGATACTAGTTTTTTTATGAATTCAAATGTTAGTTATTTTTTAATTTAGAATTTTTTAAGGTGATTTTTTCGGAATATTCATAAGTTCAAATAATAAAATAAAAGTTCAAATCATCGAATAATAAGTTCAATTTATTAATTGATCAAGTTCAATTTATTAATTGATAGTTTTTAAAAATTATTTCCCCAATTTGAATATGCTGTAAATTTAAAATTTAAATTACTTTAAAATTTTAAAAACAAACATAATTGAGATTAACCATATCACAGAGTTTGACCATATCAACTACACTATACCAAACATTATTAACCAATGTCGTATTAAATGAAGAATTCAACGGAAACATTTTATCCCATATTCAAATAAACCAACCTAAAAATTATTTTATTAAAATACACTAGAATTTCAGTTATATTGTTAGTTATAAAATTGCTTACAAGTTCAAATCAAATAATTGACAAATCAAAATCAAATATATCACATATGTGAGATATGGGAGAAGTAAAGATATTCATGAGAATAAAGATATTTATGGGAGTGTTAATATATGAAGTTAAATCAAAATTCAAATTGATAAGTCTCAATTCAAATTGCTTACAGTTATGAAGTTAAGATATTTATGGGAGTAAAGATATTTATAGGAGTGTTTACCGAAATTTATGGGAGTAAACTTTTAATAATAAATTCAGCCATCATAATTTTTTTTTAAATTGTATATAAAATTAATTAATTACAATATATTTCTTTTATGAATTTATTTGAATTCATTTCCCCATCCTGTTATAACATTTTTTATTTTAAAATACGGAATATTAGCAAGTTCCAAAAAAAAAAAAGTAAAAGTTCGATTTAATTTTGTTTTAAAGTTCAGTTATAATTTATTCTAACAACTCTCATTTTTCTCCCCTCTCTCCTCTCTCCTCTCTCATATGTCAACTCACCCACATTCCAATTTTCTCTCTTGAATTTTGGTACCTTTCTCTCTCTCTTCTCTCCATTTTTTCCTCTATTTTCTCTCTCATCTCTTCTCTCCACTCTCTCTCTCTCCTCTCTCATATGTCAACTCACCCACATTCAATTTTTCTCTCTTTAATTTCCTTACCTTTCTCTCTCTCTCTCTCTCTTCTCTCCACTTTTTCCTCTATCTTCTCTCTCCACTCACTCTCTCCAATCTCTCTCAATTTTTATTTTATATTTTTGCTAATTATGATATTAAAATATGTGTTTTTTCATTTAATTTTATGGAAATAATTTGTGTCTAATTTTAATTTATGTTTTCAATATTTGTGTCTAATTTTAATTAATAATAATAATAATAATTATTTTACTAAAATATACTAGATTTTTCAGGTATATTTATAGTTATAAAAAATGAAATATTCATAGATTCAAAAAAAAAAAGTAAAAGTTCTAACGTAAAAGTACAAATAAAGGAGTAAACGTTCAATTATAAATTTATTCCAACAACTATTTTTTTTCTCTCTCCTCTCTCCTTCACTCACTCTCTCTCTCTCCTTTGTCAATCAAATCAGTCAGCAATCAATTCAATCCTCATAATTATTTTTTATCATTTTTCTTATTTTATATACACTTTATTACTTTCAATTTTAATTTTAAAATAGTATTCTTTTATGAATTTATTTGAATTAATTTTTCCCTCCTTTTATAACATTTTTAAATTTAAATATATTAATACTTAATGTTAATTTTACTTTTAACATTTTTACCCTCATTTTTTTATGAATTCAAATGTTAATTTTTTTTTAATTTTGATTTTTAAGGTAATTTTACGGAATATTCTTAAGTTCCAAAAATAAAATAAACATTCAAAATCATAAGTGTAAGAAAATAAGTAAAAATTCAAATCAAATAAATGATAAGTTCAATTTTAAATTGATAAATTTTTGTTTAAAAATTTATCAATATCAAAATACATCCAAAATTACAAACAACACCACTAATTGAGATAACTGATACATGTGTAGATATTTTCCATCCAATGCTTAATTATAAAGGGAAAAGTCAAGAACACAAAAATAATACTCAAGAAAGTGAATCAAATCAGCCAAGAACACAAAAATATTTTCCAGCCTTTCACCTTGAGATTTGTCTCCATGAATTGCAGCAGCACCAAAGTTACGTCCAAGACTCCATGTGAGATGGTCACACAACTTTTTAGTGGAACAGACAATAATGACTTTAGACCCAGGTTCTTCAGATCTAAGAATTTGCTCCAGGCGCCTCTGCTTCTCCATGCCTCTGTCACCGGAAAAATCGCCCAAGCATCTGTCCCTGGATTAAAATAATAATAATCAAAATCCACGTAAATTAGCAGACATAATTTTTAATTAATGGAAACATAAATCCAATTAGCAGACATCATTTGTAATTAACAAAAACATAATTAATGGAAACATAAATAATGGAAAATCCACAAACCCACCCCCTTTGTAGAAAAATCAAAATCGAAACATAAATTAGCAGACATCATTAAAAAGAAAAAAAATTGTAAAAAAAGAAGAAACACCCGGTTGTTACCGGAAACCTGCCATTAAAGCCCAGCCGCGCCTCGACGTCACAGCAGACGCCCCTGCTCGCCGGGAAACCTTCACGCCTGGGAAGCTGCCGTCCGCGCTCCTCCTCGCCGGATTAATAACCGACGCACAGTCCTTCCCAACACCGGAGAAGAAGATGTTGTCGCGCCGGAGAAGAAATCGTCAACGAAAATGTTGAATGACGAACAGGACAGATGGAGAGAGAAATCAGTGGATGGAGGGCCGATTCATCTCATCGCGTTGATGGAGAGAGGAGGACGGGGGCGGGAGGTGGTAGATGGGCAGAGAGAGAAGTGAGAGAATTTCCACCATTTTAGGGTATCTGCAATTTTAAATGAGATGAGAGATGCTACCCTTTTAAAAAGCCTCTAAGATTGTGTCAGTCTCCACCCATCCCTCACCACTCTACATTACTCTATATCAGTGGTACTTTTAATAGCTTGGTACTGGGAAGTAAACATTTTTATGGTTATGTTCCCATAGGAAACACACTATAACAATTGCACCCCACGACAAATCACCCCCTCTAAAAGAATTGGTCAAAATCGTACTAAATACTGAAAATTCTCAATAATGGAGATCCGAATTTTTAACATTCATGCATGCATGCCAGTGTGACAAACCTTCACGCACCTTGGAGAGACACATCATCAGTTGTTGATCGAAGACGAAAAATATGCATCCGATTGAAAACTCTTTAAAATGATTTTTTAATAATTATCGTAAAATTCAGAATTAAATTGAAAGTTAAGAAAAATATGGTATATTTATATAGAAATAACCATAATCCAATAATTAATTAAATTCCTGAACCAAAATATGTACCTTCAATTTAGTTCTTTGGCGCATGCATATTCTTTTACTTACATTATTCTTACACCTAGAGATGTTAAACAGGCCGCAGGCTAGCGAGCTGACCCATTTAGCCCTTAAAATTACAAGGTTAGGTCCGGATGTATAGTGGACTGTTTAAAATCGGACTTTTTTGGCCTGAACCTTTTGGCTCGCGGCTAAACGGGCTAACGGGTTAGCCCGCTTAATTTTTTATTTATTAATTATTAATTATTTAACTAAGTATATAATTTATATTAAATTGTAAAATGTAATCTACTTGGTTTTTTTTATCAGTAAATATTTAATTATCCAAGTGATGCGCAAATTGTTTTCACACAATTCACTAAGCCTACAAGTGTATAGGATCTTTGTAAAACGTAAGTTTGATCAAGTAATAAAAATATCGAACTCTAGGAAGGTGTTTTAGTGCAAGGAAACAATAAGAAATGAAGTGCTACTAAAATTATAAAAGCGATAAATTATTTTTGGATTTTGGGCTAAGCAAAAAATAAAATCAAAGCAACTAAATTATCTAATTAGAACTAACTAAGATGAAGTGAGGATTGATGTGTGTGTGGAGTGGGGGAAATATGAAAACCCTAATCTAATGTGTGTGTGGAGTGGGGGAAATATGAAAACCCTAATCTTATGTGTGTGTGTGGAGTGGGGGAGAGGAGCTCCCCACTTCAAAGTTCAAACTGCCGAATGCCTCCAAGAATCTCCCGTGTGTTGTGTCCTCTTTTTTTTTTTTTTTTTTTTTTATCTGATGGGCTTCTGCTGCCTTTTCAATTAATTGGATTTTTTTTAAATATTGTACTTTTTATTTATAGTTATGCAATTATGGTGATTTTGAAACACTTTACGAAAATAGATGGAAACGTGAACCGTGTTCACGATTTTAAAGATTCACGATATACAAATGGAATGTTAACGGACCTTTTAACTATTTAGAGTATACTCTCATACAACTCCCTCCCCCAACCCCAACCCCAACCCCACCCCGCTATTATTACTCCCTGATCCAGCCACACACTCCCAAGTAGAGATGTTAAACGGGCCGCGGGCTGGCGGACCGGCCCGTTTAACCCTGTTTTTTACAGGGTTAGGTCCGAGTATATGGCGGCCCGTATAAAATCGGGCCTTTTTGGCCCGGACCGGTTAGCCTGCGGGCTAAACGGTCTAGCCCGCCGGTTAACCGGGCTGGCCCGCTAGCCCGATTTTTTTTAATTAAATTAAATAATTAATATATAATATAAGTTAATTAAATTGGAAAGTGATTGTGGGCTGTGGAGGTGTGGGCCGTGGGCCTGTGTACTGTGACTGTGGGCTGACCTGATTTCTCCTCACTTGTGTTACGTAATTGTAAACTTTATTAAGTATATTTTTATTAATTATTAATTACTAATTCATTATTAACTAATAACTTAACTACAGATTAAAATAGAAAATAAGTAAATGAGTAGATCTCAATTAATTCAAAACTTTTAGGGATGTGTGAACTTTAGTTATTAAATCATTAGTTCTATTTTATATTAAACTTTAAATTTGTAAAAAAAATTACCCCGAGCCCGTTAGTGGCCCGTTTAGCCCGCGGACCGCTAGGGTTAGGGTTAGGTCCGAACATATAGAGGCCCGTTAAGGATGAACCGCTAAGGCCCGGAGCCCTGTAGGGCTGGCCCTATAGGGTTAGGGTTAGGGCTAGCCCGTTTAACATCTCTACCCCCAAGGCCCAAACACCCCACACCAAAAAGCTGTTGTAATAATTTATAATTTTTTTTATTGTGTATAAAATACCTGCAATAACTGTTTATTGATTGAATATTAATGATATATTAAATAATATTATAATGAATTAATTAAAAAATTTACAGTATTAGTATGAATTATTTACTTATAATGATAAATTTTATTGGAAAAAGTACAAATGTGCCCAAATTGTCTTTCAGAATCTTGGCATGACAAATGAAACGTGTTAACTGATAGCAATTCTTCTACTGGGTTGACTTCGAGCGCAAATAAACCTTTGTCCGAGCGTAGGAAGCCTTTGTCGAGCATAAAATCCCTGTACATGAAATTTCCTGCCGCTCGACCTTTTCACGATTTTACCAAACGGTGGCAGGGGCGGTTTAGATACCGACGACGAAGAAAACATAGAAACAGGGGCTGGGTCTTCTTTTTCCCGGCGTGAATTATGGTGGCTGACTGATTTCTGGCGTGTGGGCTGCGGTGGATCAGAGGCAGGGGCAAACTCCGGTGCGGCGATTCCGGCAATTGGAGCTTCGCGGCTGTGGATGGAGCTTCGTCTCCATTAAAATCCGGCTGATTTTTAGAGCAGGGGCGGAAACAGGGCTTTGGACAGCTGTAGGCGTCGCTTGCTGCTGTGAGAACAGGGGTCGTGGAAGCTTTGTCGAGCGACGGCGGCGCTTTGCGACTATGAACAGGGGTGCAGAGGCTTTGCGAATTCCGGCGAGCAATGGGCTCCAGCGACACGGCAATTTGTGGGTTCCAGTGGCGACTGACAGAACTTCAAACACGGGCTGCGTTGCCGGCTTCTCTAACTTCCGGCGCGGTGGATGTTGATTCCGGGCATGGCTCTTCGATTGACGGTGGTAAGGAGCGGTTGTGAAGCTGCCATGGATTCCGGCAAGCTTCGAATGTCGCAGAATAGGCTGTTGATTTGCGGACTCCAGCGAGAACATTGAAGTGGGAATTGGAGTGTGGTTGTGGCAGCTTTGAGAATGGCTATGGTGGAATGAATTGTGGGGAGGGAGCAATGCCACATTTTCATCTCACCAATAATTAGTCAAAGTTTTCTCTTTCCTTCCAGTCAATTGTATTGTATTCTCCCTGCACAATCTTATCAGCAAATTAATGCAAATGGGCCTTCAAAATATTGGGCTTCTAATTATTAGCCAAGTAATTAAAAATTCTGTGAATCTCAAATAATTAAATGTGCAAGCCCAAGTAACAATTCCACATATTAATTCATGATTTTATTCAATTTTCTATCAAATTGCAATACAATTAATATTTTTATAATTAAGTTCAATTAATCAAATAATTGTACAAAAATGCATGAAATTCTTTAAAATTGACAATAAAAGCACAATAATTTCAAGCAATTTTCACACAAATCACCAAGTCAATCTTATATCTCTCTCAATTCGTTTCCAGAATGAATCGAACTCGGGTCACTCACTCAAGTGATGAGCTCGGTGGCCAGGTGATCAAACTCACCTGGTTAAAAGGTAATCTACTTAGAAAATTCGTTATCTCAAACTTGCAAAAAAATGAATTAGACTTATTTAATGATTAATTATTTACTTAAACTAATATTAATGATTAACCTAACTAAAATTAATGAACAAAAGTTAACATTGAATTTATTGTCGGTGATTTTTTTTATTTTATAGATAATTTATTTTTATTAAAATAATTTCTAATTTATACTTTTTACACATGTTTCAAATGATGATACTAAAATGAAAGAAGATGTTTTATCATTGTCCAAGGAAGGATCTAATACCGAAAATTGAAGAGTTTGGAGATATTTATTAAATTTAAATTAGTTGTTAATGTTTGAACTTTGTGAATTATATTTTCATGTAATTTTCATTATGAACAACATTTGAATAATTTCACATTATAATTATGACTTTGTATTTTATATTGAAATATAATTTTTTTAAAAAATTACCCCGAGCCCTTAAGTGGCCTGTTTAACCCATGGACCGCTAGGGTTAGAGTTATGTCCCAAATATTAGTGGTACATTAAGAACGAACCGCTAAGGTTCGGGACCGTTTAGGCCCGCAGTCCTATAGGGCTGACCTTAATGGGTTAGGGCCAGTCCGTTTAACATCTTTACTTACACCTCCATTGTGCGAGCACTTCTTCTTCCCTCCCGCCCCGGAAAAACTCTGTCTCTCTCCTCCTCTTTGAAAAAAAGTGATATTGAAATATTTTAAGCTTTCAAGAAACAAAAGTCTAGTATTCAATATTAGCCAAATTTTAGCAAAAATGAGGACATTGAAATCGACCTCAAAATAATTTGAAATTGGACAGAAACTTGTATAAATCCGAGTTTATGATGGACTCGGTTTTGTTAACTATCATTGTTATATGTGCACACTATCACTGTCATGTATATTCACTATCATTGTTATGTATATATGCTATCACTGTAAAAAATCGAGCATATTTTTATAACAGTAATAGTATGTATGAATAACAGTGATAGTAATTATGTATAATAATAATAATATGAGTTCATATGATCTCGAGTTCATAACAGACCTACTCAATGTGTATACGATGTGCTATAGATGAAAATTATGGAAAATGAAAATAATTGTTGATGGAATGCGAAATTTGATATATTTTTTATGAACACATCATTTCCTAAAATGTGATGATGAGGTTTATGATTATCATTAAAAAATCTGACCTTTTAAAATATTTTATTCCAATACATATTTTTTTTATTTTGGGCAGGCAATCGATGACGTATCTCGCCGGAACACATGAAAATTTAACACGCTTGCATACACATATTTAATTATTTTTGGATTAATCAATATAAATACAACACTTTTTACTCAACTTTCGTTCTAATCCTGAATTTCACGATTATTATTAAAAAAAACCATATCTTTTGAAATATTTCAATTCGATACATGTTTTTCATCTCCAGCCAACAATCAATGATGTGTGTCATTGGAGCGCCTGAAAATTTGTCACGCTGGCGTATACATATTTAATATTTTTTTACTTTTTTTTTCCACATCATATGTCATATATTACATATATTTAAAAAAACTATTTTGTAGATTGTAGAAGGATAAAAATATTTTTAAACTCATCATATTTACTCCTACCTCGAATAAAATAACACGTACACAAGAAAAATAAAAATCTCAATTCAGTAAAAAAATTAAAAATCTCAAATTAGTAAGAAATATTGATTTACTTCACTGTGTCACAGATTTCAAGAAAATTCCGAAAGTGTAGATGTGGATCATCCTGGTCTTCACTTCTTTCAAAATAATTCTCTCTAAACATCCTTAACAATGTTGAGCTCGCCTCCAACTAATTAGCCGCAATGTTTTATCTTGCTATGCCATCATAATACTCTCTTACTTGTGTCTCAAAGTATTCTCGTAAGAGTCGCCCTTGAGGTTGAGGCTCTTGGTTTGGATTT
Source organism: Prunella vulgaris (assembly GCA_026898435.1). Lineage (NCBI taxonomy): Eukaryota > Viridiplantae > Streptophyta > Magnoliopsida > Lamiales > Lamiaceae > Prunella > Prunella vulgaris. The sequence continues at coordinate 2,742,274 of JAPKLY010000005.1, forward strand.
GATTTTTGAGGAAGTCTAGGATCTAGAGGTTATGGTAGGTGGATAAGGATTTTGAGGAGGGGTAGATATTGGTATTGTTGATATGAAGGATATTGTGGAGGTTGGTTTTGAAGATTTGGTGGGTATGAGTATTGGTAGGGTGGATACTCTTGATAATTATTTGGTAGTGATGTATGGGTTCCTTCATTGGACTTGTGATTTCTCACTTTATTAATGTCTCCTTGTTCATTCACTTCATTCATTGGTCCTCCTTCATTAATACAAACTCCATCTCCGGAATTGAAGTCTTGATCATCCATATTTGGATTGACCCTTCTTCTACGGTTTCTTTCTTAATTTTTTCTTGTCGTTGCTTCGATCTCCATGTCAATAGGAATTAATTCTTACCCACAAGATCTTGTTATCACACACTTACAAGAAGTACACGTATCAAACCTTCTCAAAAAAGAAAACTCAATAAAACAGGATAAAGAACAAAGTAACAAGAAACAACGAAAAATAATATGCAACGAATTAAATCAACTTGAACACAAGTCACCTCCTCGGTAATGACGTCAAAAACTTGATTGCAATTTTATGTTCAACATAATTCACTAAGCCTACAAGTGTATAGAATCGTGTAATGAGAAGCTTGACCAAGTTATAAATTTATTGAACCCTAAGGAGATGTATTTTAATACAAAGACTTAATCTCAAATATCCACGTGTTAACATAATTTAAAGAATTCAGGTTTTGGTGTTCTACACTACTTCAACACGAATGTAAACTAGATATTGAAAGCAACAAATATCCAACTAACAAAAGAATAAAAGCAAGCAATTAATCAACAACCTATAGAATTAGCTAATTTAAATCAAAAGCAAGAGTAAGTGATAACAAAGACACAACTAATATGCTAGAGAAATGAACTAAGAACAGTTAACTTTGAATGAAGTGCAAGGGATGGGTGTATGCTTCGAGTAAATTCAATTGAATGAGTTTCAATGACCTATTACATATATGCTAGAACCTCAATTCATCAAACAATCAAACAAGACACAAACTCTCATCCAATTGACTAACTCTCATTGCTTCAATTAAGTGCCCAATCAGGAGTGTCAACAATTATCTATCCTTCTCTCGGTGCAATAGATATACCAACAATAACATCTAATGGTTCACCCGACTCACTCATACACTCTATCAAGCAAGCTCAACTCTCGTTTATTGTCCATTCGATCGAAATGCACAATTGAAAAGGAACAATCTATAAAAGCTCAAGCAATCCACAATTTAGGAGTTCAATCATCTAACAAATCAAAATCAAAGCATCTACACAATAGAATATAAAAGTGATCGTCACGATCATGCCCTCTAAATTATGATGACAATTTTATTTGGACCCTCATCATCAAATTAATTTCTGAAAATATATAGCTAGCAAGGAAAAGAACTTGAATTTACATTTCGACTCTGCTTCCTATCAATTCGAAATGTTTCCAGTTAAAGATCCCACCAAAAAGTCAAACCCAAAGGCTAAGCCTTGAAGACTGCTAAGGCATTAAAATCAAGAAGAAGCATTTTGGATTTTACTTTCTATTTCATTTTAGATGCTTGAGTATTCGATTTTTACATTTTAGTTAGTCGAAAAGCGTATTCCTATAGAATAAATAACTTTATCTTTTAAAGCAAATACATCATAAATCATTCAAAGATGGTCTCACATAATGCATGCTACGAAGCTAACAAATTTCTATATTTAAAAAAATTGGAGGAATCATCAAATTTGATCTAAGGGGAAAGGGTGAATATGGGCAGAGTCCATTTTCCATATCTTAATTGAAGCTGTGACAATGGCTTCTGTTGCATTGTTGAACAAAAAAATACGAGCTTCATCGTTGATGGCTTTTGTTGAATAAATTCTTGAAGTTATTACACTTCTTCCTCCTTGCGCAAAGCTCTCCACAATCGAGTGATCCACCTATTTTTTTGTTATAAATCAAAGAAAACATGAGCAAAAATTGTATAGGGGACTAATTAAAGCCAAAATTTTCCCGTGATTCAATATTTTCTGAAATGGTCCCATAATTTATTTATCTGTTAAATTTAGTCTCATATATATTCAAATTGGGTACGAAAAACAACATTAATTTCATGCAATTTTCCGACTATTTGGATGAAAAAAATGTGGGACTAAATTGGAAAGAAAAATACAATATGTGATCATTTCGCAAAAGGGTAAATATTATGAGATGGATTAACTTTAATTCGAACCGAATAGAGAGGTACTAGCAAAAAAGTGAAGTTGTTTTACCCACCAGTGATCTGATTGTATACTTTTCACCTTCCACCACAGGAACTGTGCTCCCATAAACTATCTTGCCAACATCAGAAGATTTTGATGACCTGTGTACGCCATATATATCTTGTTTAATCAGGGGCTTTATATAAAATATCTAAACCAAATTTATTTAAATTTAAATTATCATTCTTTGGTGCACATTTAGAGTCATTTGGGATTTGACAAATAAACCATTATTTTAGCTACGTTGATAAATGAATCTGATTAACAAAAGCCCTACTATTATGAATTATGGTGACAACCTTGCCACTAATATTATGACAAACACATACATACACGGGGTGTGTGCTTTTAAAAAAATATTAGAATTTACTAAAAATTATGATTGTATGAAACCAACTTTAATATTAATGATCTCCCAAATAAGCTGAAATGTAACTTGTATTATTGTTGTGATAAATATACAAATAAGATAACAAAATGATCATCCATTTGATTCTCAATTTTGTTACGTTAAAAAAAAACAGCAAATAAAAAAACTAACCTTAACTCATCTGCACAAAAATGTGTCTCAATCTTCCCATTATACCCTTTTACAAGGTATAAATATATGGGAGTCAATTCGGATAGTGTTTCATCACCCAAGACAATGATACCGAATGGTCCCAAAATTCCCCTATTAACAACACCACCGCTCTTTGCACAATCATAAGTCATGTTAGTCGTTGCAGCTTCCTCAATTATTTCTTTTTCAATGTCAAATGACACAATTATGTCTGCCTACAGTACACTCAAAACCAATATCTTATCAGTACTTTATTCATCATAAAATCACTAGGTACTATTATGTGAAATAACATTAAAGTAAGCTTTTTCAAACTAAGACAGTTAGCTCATAAGTTAATATACAATTTAAGTTTTGTAACTTGAGGAAGATTCGACATAAATCATTTTTCGACTAGGTACTCAATTTCAGTCAAAGATATTCAATTTTAGCATCACCATTTCAGACATAAGGTGTCTCATTGTAGTCAAACACAAAAGTAAATTTCAATAGATTTTAAATTTTTTGCTAAATAAGATTAATTGGATACCTGAAAATTGAAATTCAAATACTCTAAAATTAAAATTGATAGAGTATAAAGGAGAAGAATTAATATTTGGATCCGCTCGAATGAGAGAATATAAATCAATATTAACTCGATAGTATAAATTAGTTTATTTAAGGTGTGTTTGCAATTGATTTTACTATTAAAGTAATTTAAATTTATTGTTCTAAAATCTAAAAGTAACATATGTCATGTTTGAAAGTAAAATACAATACGTGTTTGGTTAACAAAAAAAGAGAAACTTCCACCGTTCCAATTTCACATAAACTTTTTTCAAAATATAATTGTTTAGTGATTTCGAAAATATGTAAAATTAAATATTTCTTAAATAATGATATTCATAGGTTAAATTGCAATACTTTATATTAACCCGATTTCACAGAAGACGTATCAAAAGTTGGAAGTATTTTAGTTAAACATGCTCTTATACAAATTTAAAGAAATACGCCTTAAAAATTAAAATTGGGTTATATATATACAATTATTTGAATAATTAATATTAATTTTGAATTAAACACCGACCTGTGAAGAAGAGCCAACTTTAAGTGGTATAACTGATCCTGGTACAAGATTTACGTCTTTGAACTCAAATTTGCTTGATCTCAAGCTCTCTACTTCCTCTACTGGCCATTGAAGAATGTTTTTTCCTGTCCTCTGATCAAACACAATGGTCCTTGGTATGCACTGTACCATAAAGATCAAATTATTTTTTCAGTTATTCAATGAATTTATCAGTAATTTTTTTGACAAAAAAATAATTTAATTACAAGCAATTTTTGTATGTTATCATGTCATATAGATTTTGTATTTTTAATTATTGTGCGTACTTGAACACCATTCCACCCTTTCAACAAATCAAGACCTTCAATTTCTGTTTCTCTAGTCCAACCCCACAAAATTCTCCTCTTCTTATTTTGGTCATAAAATGTCTTTGATGCGTAATAGTTTCCATAATCGTATCTCAATCCAATTCCCACATCCAACTCTGGATCATCGGGTGTCCATTTATTATTAATCGGGTCATATGTTCCTAATGCGTAATAGTCAATCTTATTATCATCCAAGCTTGCCTTCAAAACGTGCTTAATACCCGGTCCATTAACCGACGTGTCCAACCCATTATTAGCGGTCAAAGAAACCGGGTAGAAATCAACGCACTCCCACATACCAGTACCTGGTACTTGATGCAAATACCCATCCATCAATTCATACTTGATGAAGTCTTTGGTCTCATAATTTAACGAAATACCCATCTTTCTGACTTTGGATCCAATCGTAATACGCCATGTATCACCATCCGAGCTAAGCCACGCGGTGGTAGGGTCCCTAAAATCCTTAAAACCAATGCTATGTGGAGGGAACAAGACAGGGTTTCTCCTATCCTTGACCCACTCAAGCAAGAGAGGATCTGAAAGATTTGCCGGGTATGCTAAGCATTGTACTTGCGTGACGTTGTATGCATCTCCCGTGTATAACATAATGATCCGACCGTCGGGTAGGATCGTGGCCGACCCGGTCCAGACTCCTTTTATATCATACCATTGATCAGGCACCATTGCAAGGGGAAGATGGAACCAATGGGTTAGGTCTTTGGATACTGCGTGAGCCCACGTGATATTGCCCCATACAGCTGAATCCGGATTGTATTGGTAGAATAAGTGATACCATCCATTATAATATAGTGGACCTGCATGTCATTTATTTTCGATCGTTAAAAAGGGTTTGTAATAACTCTTTTCTATTAAATGAGAGACACATATAATTTAAATCTTCTTCTGTCATTACTTACTTTCCAAGTTGTGATGTGTTCAAGTCATTTTCATCTCTTTTCCAATAGAAACATAACTAGTAAAAGTTATCTTGCCACATTTCAATTTTGATCAATTTTTTATAACTATTTTAATTTATTCCCAACATTACAAAAGTTAATCCAATGTGATGGTATAATCACTAAAAACTTAAAATTTATCATCCAATAGGCAAATTATGGCTCAAATATTTATGTGATATATATAAAATGACCGTGTTAAATTTTCGCTATTTTGAGGCCAAAATTGAACAGTTTGTAATATTTAAACTAAATTGAAACAGTTATGTTCTAGATCAAAATGGAGATAAATTTGGAAAACAAAATCATGTAACTCATACTCCCTCCGTCCCAAAACTACTTTCACACTTTCCTTATTTGGATGTCCCAACTCTTCTTTTACACACCTAAAAAGGAAACTTTTTACACTCACAAAAGTCAATAAAGTACACTTTTTCTTATTTTATTATTTAACTTTACACTCACATACTTACTTTTTCTTAATTCGCGTGCATGGAACTACTATGAAAGTAGTTCCAGGACGGAGGGAGTATATTAGACTGAAGCAATTCTATTTTATTTTTTATCAGGTAAATGGTGATCTGCATCAACCACTTGACTCGTTTCATTTCGTCATACTAAAGCAGTTCATGAAAACAGTACACCTTTTGTTTATAGGTTAATTTGAGAAACGAGTTTCCTACATAGTTAGAAAATTTTGTGGGTAATTCGTAAGAAATTTTTACAATTTTTTTAACGACCGAAACTAATATTTATTTTTAATTTGTTGTGAATATATATATATATAAATATATATATATATATATATATATATATATATATATATATTTATACACATGATGTTAATTGCGTACTAATTGTATACTTCTATGATTTGTGATTATATTAATCAGATGAACACGGTTCCACACAAAAAGGTCGTATATGTACGCTAATGTTTTGAAGTACGCTAAGGCAGAATAATTACACGTAAATGAATTTTCTATGCTAGTTATATATATATAAAGATTGAGAGCATTTTTATTGAACTTCTCGTTCACAATATTAATTAATTATAAGTTTCCAAACGTATAAATAAGTTTCCAGGTGTACAATTATTCAATCAACGTATATATACATACATATATATATATATATATATAGGACAAATTAATTTCATTTTATTATAAAAACACACATATAATTATGTTTCGCAAAGGGAAAATCAATTTTATAGCAATGTCTAGGGTTCATGTTTAATTTACTTAAGTATCAATCTGCATTCATTGTGTAGTGTTATGTGTCTAAATTTCAAATTTGGTTCACAAAGATTTTCTACTTTAATTTTTTATTAAATCCCTCAAATTTTTTTTACTAAACTCGTACACAAAACAAATTTTAAAAATTACTTGTCATAAACAATGTATAAAGGTGAATTTCCGTCAATCGTCTATAAAATCTCTGAGTTTGAGTGGGTCTCCTATGAATATCCTTATTGGAACATCACTATTATGTATACAAACACTGCCACTATTTAGAAATTGCTTGATTTTTAGCAGTAATACTATATTTCTATAGCAATAATAGTAGATATGTATGATAAAGACCATATGTATATTATAATTAATAGTGATATTTGAATTTTTTTAATTTATATAAACTCAAGAATTTTACAGAAATTTTGGTCAATGTCGCTGGAAAACTTAAGAGAAATGTTATATTATAAAGTTTAGGAGCTCAATAATTTGGGTGTGCAATAAATACAATTGATGTATAATTATGTTTAATATCGACAAGAGACACGCCACACCAACAATTAATAGATCGATTGAATTAGTTATAGTTTAACATTATTAATTGACTTCGGTGATATTGATTATATTCATTAATAAGTTGTGCACCAATCACAATATAAAAAAATTGAAGATATATAAGCGTTACTCTAATACTATAAATTTACATGAATTCATTTTATACGTGATTATATTTTTTAAAGTGTTGTTTAGTTATTATAAGAAAAACAAACAAATAAAATTAAGCACTATTTCAAAATTTGCACACTTTTCTTCTGATTTATCTCACAATTTGCATATTTTAAAAATAAATATTGATTTGTATTATTAATTACAAATATATACACATATTTTCATATATATATATATATATATTAATATTTTATTTGAAAATAATTTTTTATATTAATTGTGTTCACAACCATTTACATATTTTTACAGAAGGGAAAATATTTTTCAAACAATTATATTTTATATGCTTAAACAATGATAATTGATATTTGAAATAAAAAATTATGTTTACGTGAATTTGAATTAAAAAAGAGTAATCATGGTATTGTTAGACGACGTACCATTAGGATCTGTTGCAGAGAAATCCACGTGCCGCATAACAATTCAAACCCAAGTAGCAGCAAAAAAAAAAAATCAGATCATTATTTGATAATATATATCTAATATATATTTTTTTTAAATAGACATTTTTGTTTGTATGATAATTAACTAAAATTATAGTTATACAATCAATTATTCGATTTTTATTTTATTTTAAAAAAAATAAGGGGAAATTATAATAAAAGAGAAGACATTATGGTTGAGAATTTACCATTCATCTCCGGTTGAAAGTGGTAAGCCGTCCTCTGCCACATCAACATGGCATTGGTCCACGGGAAACTGAGGTTGCCGCCGGTTACCTTCTCCGACACCACCCCTCCCGACGAATCACCACCGATGTCATGTTTGAGAATCAAAAGTGATGAAATTAACAAGAAGGATAAACACAAAATGCAGGCAACGAGGTTCTTGGTAGCGGTGGAAGTTGATTCAGAGGCCATTTTGTGATGGGAATATGGGGGTTGGTCGTGCTTCAGGCAATGAGGTGGGAAGGGCTGCCAGGTCACAAAAGGCTGACTCTGAATTAATGGGTGCTATGTATTTATTGGCTTGGCTGTGAGGTTGGTGGTATATATAGGAAGTGTAAGTCTCTTGTACACCAATTATACCGTGCAACTCAAGTATATTTTTAAAAAATTATAACATTTATTACTGAAAAATTACACAAATTATTACTGAAAAGTTACATTAAAGATACATTTTTCAATAATAATTTGTGTAATTTTTTACTAGCATTTTGTGTAACTTTTAAAAAATAAACTTGAGTTGCACGGTGCACCTGATGCATACAGGACTAATCCGTATAAGAAAGTTGTGGAAGATGGCGTGTAATTTTTTATTTGAGATTGCTTGTAACACAAACAAAAAGATTTATAAAGCTATAATTCGCCATTAATTCCTCTTCCCAAATCTATGCTAGGATACAACAGTAATGAATTCGTCATTAAAGCTATAATTTTCCAAACCAAGAATAGTTCTTAAAAAACTCAGCAATAATTCATTTTTCTTTCAATAAATCTCTATAAGGTTAAGACTCTTTGATCAAGCTTAACAAACTCAAGAACTTTTAATGCCAGAAACAAAATAGCAATGCAAATTCAAAACATCACAACAATTAACATGGTTTGATCAACGTGATTTACATCCATGGAGGATCAGAGTAAACATCCACAGTGAAATCAACGGTAAATTTGCATCTAAGCATAGTTTAAGAAAAATGTACTCCCTCTGTCCTAGATGTGTTTTCACCTTTGGAATGAAACAATTTTTAAGAAAAGTAGAGTATTGTGTAAAGTTATATTATTAAAATAATGAGATTAGTTGGATAAAGTTAAAATAATAATTTCCATTTATAGGGTGTGAAAACAATTGTGGGACGGACGCAAAAGGAAAGTGTGAAAACAATTATGGGACGGAGGGAGTATTTTTTAAATAAAAAGTGGTATATGGATAAATATATGTATAGTTTTGTGAGTATGTATATAACTCGATATTTTTTATTAGTAGTATATAAATTTATGTAGAACGTTCAAGTAACAAAAGTATGAAAATTCGTGTAGGGGAGATGGAGTAGTATAAATTACTCCCCGTCCATAATAAATGATCCACGTTTCCGCAACAAATAGTCCACCTACCTAAAGAGAAAAGATTACAATCATTAATTGATAAATTCGAGTTCACCGTGAACTCGGGTTCATACAAATTTTTATTTATCTAATATATATAATTTGGTTATTCTTAACTACGAGAATTTTGAGGTGGTAGTTATGATAATTTGTTTGTTTGTTTGAGGGGGGGAGGGGGTTTTGCAAAGGTGCCGTGCCCTTAGTGCACTTACTTTGTATGGGTATGTATCCCTAATTAGTTAGTTAATTTGATTGGAAGAATTGCGACCAATTTTAGTGCACTTTGGTATGGGTATCCCTAGCTAAGTTTTATTGGAAGAATTGCTTGCACATAATTATTTCCTATATGTGTATGTATATATAAATGTGTCTCAATCAGTAGTTAACCATTAATTGATGAGTTCACATAGCTTGCAGTAGCTAGGTACCTACTAATTTCCTTTTGAATTAATTAATATTTAATGGTCTATTTCTTTTATGTTTATGTAGGCTTCAATTAATTAATTTCTTATTTGCCTATTTCAAATTATTTACATTATGCAAATTTCATTAGAAAGTATAATCTATATATAAAATAAATCCCAATTCTCAACTTTTTACAAATTGTTTTGGGGCAAGGATGTAAATTAAAGTTAAAAATCAGTAATTGAAAGTTTGAAACCACTATATTTTTTAGTTGGGTTATGTAAAATGTGCAACACTACTTATAATAAAAGGAGAAAGCATACAAAATGTATATATAATTATGAAGAAAATATATAATACTTGTGCATAATCCTTCCTGTGACCCATTTCATAATGTAAGTATTGTGCGATCGAGATGGTTTTGTGAATGAGATGGAGGCTTTCACTTTAGTATCTAAACTTTAGTTTGCTTTTAAAATATAATTCGGGTAGATTAATAAGTGCAAGTGTGTGTATTAATGTATATATATATACATATATGTGTGTAAAATGATTTTTTTTAAATCTTTCACGTATTATAATTTTGGTCATCTAATTATTAGAATTTTATTTTATTTCTTTATCTTTTAAAAAGAACAAAAAATAATTTTTTTTGAAAAGATAAAGGTGAAAATCAATTATTTTATAAAAATATAGGATGAAAATCAAATTTTTTAAAAGATAAAGAACTTAAAATTAAATTTTAATAGTTAAGATGACCAAAACCGTAACAGGTGAAAAATAAAGAACGAAAAAACTATTTTTTCCATATATATCCATGTGTAAGAAAATTGTATATGAGCTTTTCACAGAAGACATTGCATACTTTTTATTTTGGCATGTCGCACAAAAAGTTTGCATGCCTAGATATGGAAATTATTATTAAACTCTACTCTAATAATACACAAATATATACTCCGTGCCCAAAAGACACCATAATATATTCGGTAAAGAATGAAGAATCATTTTTCACTATAATCTAGGAATGTCATATTTAGATTTTGTAATTTTAATTTTCAAGAGCATTAAACGACAAATATAGATGAATAAATTAAAATGGTAAAAAAATATTCCCTCCGTCCTATAAGAATTTACACACTTTTTTAATTGGACGTCTCACACCACATTCCTAAAAAATCAATTTACATGCACACTCGTAAAACTTTATATATATTTCTCCATAGACCACAATTTTATTAATTGCAAAATACTTTTTTATTTAAAATGTAAAATTTCAGAGGTATAACTTTCAGGGGTATGAGAGATCGAACCCTTTTATTAGGTGCTTAAAAAGTTAAACTATCGAGAGAGGTTAAGCTCAATAGAACAATTCTAATCGGACATTGAGTTAATTGCATAAGAATTGTCAATTCGGTGAGGTTTTAGACTTAATCTAAGAAGCCAATAAAACAAAAGATTGACATAGATTGAACTAGATTCGATGACTACTATATAATTGAAAATGTCTGAAGCATAAGTCCATCCCTTGCACTTCGCTCGAATAGTTGTTTTAATCCTCTGTTTCTCTCTTTAGTATCTTAATTTTGTTTTCTCTATTAAGTTTACTTTTGTGTTTGATTCAAACTGGCTAAAAGGTCAATTGTTCGCTTTTACTCTTTTACTTAAATTCTTATAAAGTAGTGCAGAATATCAAAACTCGAAATCTTTAATTTTTGTGAAGCTATATGTCAATTGAATTTTTGAACTAGAACATCTCTCTAGGGTTCGATAAATTTAAAATTTGGTCAAATTTCATACTACATCAATCTCATATAGTTGTAAACTTTGTGAATTTAATTAAAAATAAATTTGCTATTATCAGTGTTCCAATATACATGGTTGAAATCATTGTTCTCCCTATTCTTAGCATCTTCTTTTTTCTTTTTTATTCTCTCAGAGTGTCCTTCTGCTTGACTCGGCTCCATGTATATGTCCCTCCCTCTGACTTCAGTGGTTGTTGTTGCCTTCTTCTGACGACTTCAAGTTCATTCTTGTAGCACCTTATCTTTCCTTCTTCAAGTTCTTCATCCTCTATATATCCTCTTTCGTGTCTCCGCTCTTAATCTCTCTTAAGCTATTTATATATCAAGTTAATGAAAAATAGCTCTAAAGTCAAAAGTTATCAAACAACAATATCTGAAATTAAAACTAAAATCAAACCCCTTAATTTAAATTAAAGCAATATTATAGTAATATTTTGGTGCATGGGTTATTGCAACTCTATATTTAATTGTTTTTTTTTAACTTAGGCCCAGGTTATATGCACCCACATACGTGAGTGGTGCGCACACATAGAATTTTCAAAAGTTGTAATAATATGTGGAAAGACATATATACCCTTCCTTCATATTTGAAAAATATATTTTGCTATGCACCCACCTTATATCTTCCAAAAATACCGTGAATAAGAAAAATTGAATTTTTCAAAAATTGTAATCCCGTTGAATTTTTCAAAAATTATAATCCCGTCTATATTCACGCATATTAGTTGTTGAGAAATTTTAACCATGGTATTCAATCATCTTCCTCCATATACATAAGTTTTTCTTATTTTTCTAATGAATTAATTAAGGTTTTTACAGGAAAAGATTATTTGTATTGTTATATTGAATATTTATGCTTTTCTTTTGATATATTATTGTATTTAGGGTTCAGAATTTGCTATTGTATGATTATATGATGAAAAAAATATAGTAAATGTCATGATGCATGATTTTCGACTCTGGTCTTACGAAAAATACATCAATATTCGGAAATTATTTTCGAAACTAATATGAGATTTCGAAAAAAAATTTCCGAAATTTTATTAAGTTTTCGAATATTTATTAAGTTTTCGAATACACAGTTTTTTATTTATTTTTCCGAATATTTACATTATGTTCGACATTAATTTTTGAAATTTTTTTTAGAATTTGTCGGACGATGATGATGGACATTTAGAAGAAGAGAATGATATTTTTTGAATTTTTTTTTTGAAATTGCTTCTGAATTTTCGTTCTTTCTCAAGAGAAATAAATTCAACCAAGAAAAATAATGGATTAAACCAATAATTGAGACAAACATCAAGAAATGTGCCCTAACCTGAGTTTTTCCCTATTTTATCTTGATAATGATGGTCGTTAACGGAAATTGTTGGAGGCGGCGATGAAGCCATGTGGCGAAGAGAAATGGGACGGCGACGAAGAAAAATGTGGGCGGCTACGAACAAAAATTGGGTCTGGTGCCGGCTGGGAACAACAACATCGTCTGGTGGGTGCCCGCGATTGTTGGCGGCTACATGTGGTTCAAGGCGACTGTGGCGGCGCCGGTGGAGTCGGTGATGTCGCCTGGTGGGGTTGCCGTCGGGGAGCAGTGTGGTCGAATGGTTTTAAGAGGGTGGGTGCACAGTTTGAACTTTGGAAAATAGTTAATAGAAAAGGGTATATTAGGGTTATTTGGGTGTGTGTACTGAACATATTATGTGTGTTCTCATCATGTTTGTGCACCACCCACATATGTGGGTGCATATAACCTTGGCCTTTTACTTAATACCTTTTGACCCAAAGAAAATACAAGTTTTAATTAGTTAGTGCAGTTGGGCCTTAAAACTATAATAAACAATAAGTTTTAACAATAAATTAACAAATCAACTTCGCACCTCTTACCCATCAACTTGGGCTTTTCTTTAAAAAAATTATTGTGTTTTTTATTTCTATTTATGAAAATATAGTGAAATTTATGGTGCTAATTTTTAAGTAAAAACATGAGTGTCACTCACGATTTTGCCATAATCTTGTCAAAATTATTTCTCCCATGAATTGTGGGTTGCTAGTATTTTCTAATGATTAATAATTAATTAAAGGCGGCCATTATGCGGAAAATATACTACCTTTCATGAATTGTGGGTTGACTGATTTGATATTTTTAAATAGAGCGTAACTAATTAATTCTTGGTTTATTTATAATTATAGCTCTAATTATTAATTATTTTTCAAATTAAAAAAATTAACAAGTAATCAAATTTGCAAGAAGATATATTTCACCCAATATTAATTTATTTTTAAAAAATCCATGAATTGTGGACTGACCAATTTGATCAATTTTTAAATTAGAGTCTAACTAATTAGGCCCAGGTTATATGCACCCACATGTGTGGGTGGTGCACACACATAGAATTTTTAAAAATTGTAATAATATATAGAAAGACATATATACCCTTCCTTCATATTTTGGAAAAAATATTTTGTTATGCACCCACCCTATATCTTCCAAAATACCGTGATTAAAGAAAACTGAATTTCTTCAAAATTGTAATCCCATCCATATTCACGCAGATTAGTTGTTGAGAAATTTCAACCATGGTATTCAATCATCTTCCTCCATATACATACATAAGTTTTTCTTATTTTCTAATGAATTAAGGTTTTTACAGGAAAAGATTATTTGTATTGTTATATTGAATATTTATGCTTGTCTTGTGATATATTATTGTATTTAGGGTTTAGGGTTTGCTATAGTATGATTATACGATGAAACAAATATAGTATATGATGTTCGCGCGTTTTTTTTAAGTTCACGGTGCATGATTTTCGACTCTGGTCTTACGAAAAGTACATCAATATTCGGAAATTATTTTCGAAACTAATATGAGATTTCGAAAAAAAATTCCAAAATTTTATTAAGTTTTCGAAATAATTTTCCAAATTTTTGGCAACTTTTCGATGTTTTTGTCATAACTTAACACAGTTTTGATTTATTTTTCCGAATTTTTACATTATGTTCGACATTAATTTTTGAAATTTTTGTTTTTCTTTTTAGAATTTATCGGACGATGATGATGGACATTTAGAAGATGAGAATGATATGTATGATGATTTTAAAGGAGAAAACATTCAGAAGATGGTGATTTCGGAGAAAAAAATCAAGAGCAAGAAAATGTCAAAACAGATTCAGAGATTGTCATGGATTATACAAGTGTTTTCACGACCCATCAAATTTTTGCCTCCCGTGAAGCTTTATTAGATTGGGTTCGTGGTGTAGGAAAAGAGAACATTGTTGTTGTTATTAATCGCTCTGACTATGGAACTGGAAAAAAGAAGGCACGAATATTTTTGGCGTGTGAGCGTAGTGGTTTATATCGACCGAATTCAGGCAGGAGAGAGCCCAAGGTCAAGATGCAAAGCAATTTCATACCAGAAGATGATCAAGTTAGTGGAAAGACGACATGTACTAAGAAATGTGGGTGTCCTTTTTTGTTAAAGGGAACACAAGAATCAAGCTCACAGTAAACCAATAAAGATTTACAGTATTTTTTGAAACAATTTTTTGAAATTGCTTCTGAATTTTCGTTCTTCCTCAAGAGAAATAAATTCAACCAAAAAAAATGGATTCAACCAATAATTGAGAGACAAACATCAAGAAAAAAATTGTGCCCTAACCTGAGATTTTCCTCATTTTATCTTGATAATGATGGTCGTTAACGGAAATTGTTGGAGGCGGCCGATGAAGTCATGTGGCGACGGCGACGAAGAGAAATAGGAACGGTGACGAACAAAAATTGGGACGACGACGAACAAAAATTGGGATAAGCGGACCTGAGCGTCTATACGTGGGTATAAGGCGATTGTTGGCGGCGGGTCGAATACGACTGTGGAGCGGCCGGTGGGGACGGACGTCGTCTGGTGCCGGCTGGGGACAGCAACGTCGTCTGGTGGGTGCACGCGATTGTTGGCGGCTACATGTGGTTGAAGTCGACTGTGGCGGCGCCGATGGAGACAGTGACTTCGCCTGGTGGGGCTGCCGTCGGGGAGCAGTGCGGTCAATGGTTTCAAGAGGGTGGGTGCACAATTTGAACTTTGGAAAATACTTAATAGAAAAGGGTAGTTAATAGAAAAGGGTAAATTAGGATTATTTTGGTGTGTGTACTGGACATTTTATGTGTGTTCTCATCATGTGTGTGCACCACCCACACATGTGGTGCATATAACCTGGGCCAACTAATTAATTCTTGCTTTAGTCAAAATTAGAGCCCTATTTTCAATTAAGAAAAAGACAGCAAAGAGTCGCAATTTAAAAAATCGTAACCGAAAAGTAATTTACCAAAATAGTCATGGGACCATTACCAATTTACCATTGCATTAGAAAGAAAAAAGTCAGTCAACCCACATTCACTGGAGGGAATATTTTTTGACACATAACTCAAGGTAAAATCGTGATGATGCTAACATTTTTGCTTAAAAAATAACCCCCATAAATTTCACTATATTTTCATAAATAGGAATAAAAAAAATAATTTAAATAAAAAAGCCCATCAACTTGATATAAATAAAGTTTTATTAATTTTAAATTTCAAAATTTAACACACATTGTTACTTGGCAAATTTATTTAATTAAAAATATTTTTAATATGACTAATAAAAAATAGGGTGAAATATTGGAATTTTATCAATATAAAGTATCAGAAATATCGACTGATGATGAGATACAGTTTAATAAAAATGTATTTTTTAAATAAAGTAGTGGTGTGTGTGTAAGTATGTTGAAATTTTTGTGAATTTGCAAGCAAATCAATATTTTCTTTTTAAGCAGTGTGCAAATAAATTTGGGACAATTCAAAATAAAAAATGTACAAATTAATTATGGAAAACTATCACTTACTTAAAGGTAGAATATAAAGTTAATCTGTATCATGAATAATGAGTGCTAACATATCAAGAGACCAATGTTTTGTGTCAAACAGGCTTTGGGCCGAGTGTCAAGAGATCAATGTTGTGTGTCACTTGGGCAGAGTGACCTTGGGCAGAGTGGACACATCTTTGGGCAATGTCTGCAAATTTTGAGATATAAAAACACAGTAGTACTTCTAAAAATAGTCATGCAATTTTCCCGACTAATTTTCTTTCTACTTATAGAAAATAATATTTTAACCATTTTTTAATCATAATTATCTTTTTTGAAAATATGCATGAGAAAATATCTGTAAAAGTTGGCCTATAGGGTTAAGCGTTCCCCAGCACACGTCAGCTGTCAATGCTTCTGCACATACAGCTATCCAAAATTTGTTATTCTTCTAATTATTTTATTTTATTTAATTATCATTTATTTATTATTGTTAAATTTCAACGGTCAAAAAACAAATGTAATTGACATGTCTAATTTTAAAAAATCATTAGTCCTATTTTTTGTACTTTTTAATTATTATTTCAGTCATCTTTGAATTTTTTAATTGAATTATTTGGTTGCAAAGACATCTTATTAAAAGAGCGACCATCTCTATTAAATTTATTTATTTGTATTTAGTATTTTATTTTAAATATGCATGGCCATAATATGATTAGTCCTGTAGCTTATTTATCAAAACTAAAAATCTTAAAAAGATGAATTGTATTTTAAAAATAAAATTAAAAATATCATTAATTTTTTCATATGATCTATATTAATATAAAAGTAGATGTTGGTAAAATTATCTTAAAAGAGAGAACTCCATATCTTAATAATTCTTTTTACATTTGTCTCACTCACATTTATTAAAGTTTGATAATTTGACATACATAAAAAATTATAAATTTTCAATCTAAATAATGAATTAATTAATGTTAATTATATAAATGTAGTATTTTTAAAACAATTTATTTTTATTCTATAATTTAAAAAAAAATTAGATCATTTTTAAAAAATTTGTATTATATATGAGTTTAGTGTAGAACAAAATATAATATTATTAATTTAATAATAGTGAGATACTTACATATATAATATCTTTAAATGAAAAGTAGTATGTTAAGAAAAAATAATAATGATTTAAAGATTTGTGTACATGAACAAAATAAATAGCAATGTATATATTTTATAAATCATAGTTTTGAATATGTAAATTTAGTTGTTAATTAGATTGTGAATTTAGTAGTGAATACATGAATTTATAAACCATAATTGTGAATTAGGTAGTGAATTTAACTTGGGTAAATATTATTTTTGATACCCAAAGTTTACTTTTTTTTTTTATTTTGATACCCCACCTTTGGGCACTATCAAAATTGATCACTGAAGTTCATTTTTACTCTCAAAATTGGTCCAGCCGTCAGTTGACCTTTATTGACTGACAGAACCAACAATTTCAGGCCAAAAATATAATTATTTAAAATTACACAGAAAATATTAAATTACAAACCCACCCCACTCATAAATTAATATATA
>JAPKLY010000005.1:2760220-2859075 GCA_026898435.1 Prunella vulgaris
TTTTGATTTCTCCCACCCCACCCACCTCCAGCCTTAGCAGCGCTGAAATTTTCTCTACGTGAATTCAGTGACTTAATCGATCGTGAATTTATTCTTAGAGCCCTCATGGAATCCAAATCATCAACCACATGCCCAAATTTGATTTTTTTTTTTTTTGAGAAATTCCTTTTACACAAGAGTTTCTATCATCGAAAGGCATAACCTTGACGGCTTTTCGAGAAAAAATTGTGGTTTATTTTGGCAAAAAAGAGTGATTTCCGGTGAGAGTGAGAGTGGGTAGGTATGGGAAATTGTTGCTGGAAATTTGGTTTTTTGTGCAGGGAATGAGTTGCTTCCCTTGGATGGGTGTTTACCTCGATTTCCCAAGCGTTTCCTGAAGGAATGGAGCTTACCGTCGTCGTCTGGGCAAAGAAGGTCGAGGACCTTGCCACGCGCCACCATAATATCTTGTGATTTGCCGCCGGAAAAGCTCCCATTAATGGCGCAAATGATTCCAGTGGGTTGCTGGAGATGGCGGGGTGGGGGTAAGGCTGGGGTGGATTAGTAATTTATGAGTGGGGTGGATTTGTAATTAAATATTTTATATATAATTTTAAATAATTATATTTTTGGCCTGAAATTGTTAGTTCCATCAGTCAATGACGGTCAACTAACGACTGGACTAATTATGAGAGTAAAAATGAACTTCAGTGATCAATTTTGATAGTGCCCAAAAGTGGGGTATCAAAATCGAAAAAAAATAAACTTTGGGTACCAAAAATGATATTTACACATTTAACTTGTAATAAGTGAATTTAATTGTGAATATATCAATTTAGTTGTATGTATTTTTTGTGAAGTATATAAATTCAACTAAATATATTTTTAGTCAATCCAACTAAATATATGTAAAAAATACATACAACCTAATTGGGTAGCAGGGGATTGAGGGGTGGGTGGGTTAATTGGGGTGCTTGGGGGCGCCATTATCATTGGCGCCCATGGCAGGGGGCGTCGTTTTGGACGGCACCCCTTCATTTGCTACAGTGAGGAAATATTTTTTGACATATAAATCAAGGTAAAACCGTGGTGACACTGACGTTTTTGCTTAAAAAATAACCCCAATAAATTTCACTACATTTTCATAAATAGGAATAAAAAAGACGATATTTTAAATAAAAAGTCCATCAACTATAAATAACTTTTTATTATTTTTAAATTTCAAAATTAACACGCATCGTTACTCCCTCCCAGCCATAATTATTTTATTAGTTATTCAAAGATGATTCACAAGAATTATTAAGAAATTCATTAAATAGTAAAAGATATATATATATATATACATGATATGATTTTTTTCAAATTTTTTTACATGATTTTAATGCTTATTATTGCAGACTACAAGTAAAAGAACAAACTCCTTTCTTTTTTTTATTATGTCTGAAGCATAAGTCCATCTCTTGCACTTTGCTCAAATAGTTGTTTTAATCCTCTGTTTCTCTCTTTAGTATCTTAATTTTATTTTCTCTATTAAGTTTACTCTTGTGTTTGATTCAAATTGGCTAGTGGGTCAATTTGTTCGTTTTTAATTTTTTACTTAAATTCTTATAAAGAAGTGCAGAATATCAAAACTCGAAACCTTTAATTTTCGTGAAACTATATGTCAATTGAATTTTTTAAATAGAACATCTCTCTAGGGTTCGATAAATTTTAAATTTGGTCAAATTTCATACTACATCGATCTCATACACTTGTAAACTTTGTGAATTTTATTAAAAATAAATTTGCTATTATCAGTGTTCCAATATACATGGTTGAAATCATTGTTCTCCCTATTCTTAGCTTCTTCTTCTTTTTTTTCTTTTTTATTTTCTTTCAGAGTGTCCTTCAGCTTGACTGGGCTCCATGTATATGTCCCTCCCTCTGATTTAAGTGGTTGTTGCTGTTGGAAATTGGTTTGGAATATGGGTGGTTGACCCAAGTATGACCAATTTTAATGTGATATTCCATTGGTGAAAAATGGAATTAAGTTGCAAAATATTAATCTACGTTCGGAGTAGATGAATTTGAAATATTAATTTGCTCAAAACCAATTTCGGGTGAATGAGATATTAATACATGAAGTTAGCAACTTAAACATGTTGAAGAGAGAAAATAAGGGAGAAAATATGGAAATTATCCTTTGTCCCACATAGGAAAATGTGAAGGATTTGGAGTCCCTTATATGTAGACTTGTATACAATAGAATTAATAATATTCTATGGTATACATGTTGGTGCCTTAAGGTTAGCCCGAAGGGCTAACCCAAAGACCCTCATGCTACACCCGCACGGGCTCGGGCACGCGCACGTCGCACATAGTCGCATTGGGCGCTTTAGAGGCGCACTTTGCACTTCGGACCATCGCGTCGGTACGGTTCGGATGGTCCGGGTCTGGTTTGGTTCGAATGGTCCGGGTCGGACCCAGAATGGGCGCGCGCCCAGTGGGGTTCGAACCCGAGTCAGACATGCGCGGATCAGGTTAATGGTGCAGCCAACAGGTGCGATCAATCAAGAGCTGTGATCTAAGGGCTCAGGATTAAAGGTTGGAAAAGATGCAGTCCTTCACCAAAAGGCACCACATCTCTTCAATTATTATAAATAAGACCCCAATGTTCATTCCAGAATTCATTCACAACCAAAATAAGCCTTCTCCTCTCTAAAAGCATTCAAGCATTCTAAGTGTGCATTAGAGTCGTGTCGGGAGTTCCGGATACCTATTTTGCGATTCGCCGATAACTTCTGATTTGTAGTGCAACAATCTGAAGTTCTAAAGTCGTTGTATCTTGGGGACAGTTGTCTACGATCCGTATTGCACCAGTGTACGGGGGCAATAACGTCTTACGGAGAGCGAGTGAAACTCGTGCCTCGACTTTGTGTTTCTAAGTCCGTGTCAACACTTTCATCTTCCCATACACACTCATTATTTTCTAACAGTTGCTGCCTTCTTCCGACGACTTCAAGCTCATTCTTGTAGTCCCTTATCTTTCCTTCTTCAAGTTCTTCATCCTCTATATATCCTCTTTCGTGTCTCCGCACTTAATCTCTCTTGAGCTATTTATAAATCAAGTTACTGAAAAATAGCTCAAGAGCCAAAAGTTATCAAAAAACCATATCTGAAATTAAAACCAAAATCAAACCTCTTAATTTAAACTAAAGCAATATTATAGTAATATTTTGGTACATGGGCTATTGAGAGTTTAAAAACACCCTGGTTAGAGTAATCTAATTTCTAAGAAATTATGATACCATCATTAAAAATTAAAATAATTTCAAATATTTTAAATAATAAATATACAAAAAATATACAAATAATAAATATTAAAATAGTATTAAGAAATGTATGAAATGCGTGACTTTACACACAAATGTTCTAAACCCTTCACAATTGGGAAGAAATAGCAGTGTACATATTTTATAAATCATAGTTTTGAATATGTAAATTTAGTTGTTAATTAAATTGTGAATTTGGTAGTGAATACGTGAATTTATAAACCATAATTATGAATTTAACTTGTAATAAGTGAATTTAGTTGTATGTATTTTTTGTCAAATATATAAATATTTCAACTAAATATATTTTTAGTCAATCCAACTAAATATATGTAAGAGATTCATACAACTAAATATATGTAAAAAATGCATACAACCTAATTGGGTGGCAGGGGGTTGAGGGGTGGGTGGGTTAATTGTGGTGCTTGGGGGCGCCGTTATCATTGGCGCCCATGGCAGGGGTAGCAGCTGGCTGTGGGGGCAGTGGCAGGGGGTAATAGACGCCGTTTTGGACGGCGCCCCTTCATTTGCTACAGTGAGGGAATATTTTTTGACACATAAATCAAGGTAAAATCGTGGTGACACTGACGTTTTTGCTTAAAAAATAACCCCCATAAATTTCACTACATTTTCATATATAAATAGGAATAAAAAAGATAATATTTTAAATAAAAAGCCAATAAATTATAAATAACTTTTTATTATTTTTAAATTTCAAAATTAACACAGGTCGTTACTCCCTCCAAACCATAATCATTTTATTAGTTATTCAAAGATGCTTCACAAGAATTATTAAGAAATTCATTAAATAGCAAAAGATATATATATGTATACATGATATGATTTTTTTCAAAAAAATTTTACATGAATCGTAGTATATGTTTTAATGGTATGTCAATTTTTTTTTAAATTTTTTTTTAAAAGATATAAATGTTCTAAACCCTTCACAATTGGGAAGAAATAGCAGTGTATATATTTTATAAGTCATAGTTTTGAATATGTAAATTTAGTTGTTAATTAGATTGTAAATTTAGTAGTGAATACATGAATTTATAAACCATAATTGTGAATTAGGTAGTGAATTTAACTTGTAATAAGTGAATTTAGTTGTGAATATGTCAATTTAGTTGTATGTATTTTTTGTGAAGTATATAAATTCAACTAAATATATTTTTAGTCAATCCAACTAAATATATGTAAAAGATGCATACATCTAAATACATATATGTAAAAATACATACAACCTAATTGGGTGGCAGGGGTTGAGGGGTGGGTGGGTTAATTGGGGTGCTTGGAGGGCACCATTATCATTGACGCCCATGGCAGGGGTAGCAGCTAGCTGTGGGGCAGTGGCAGGGGTAAAAACGGCGCCCCTTCATTTGCTACTTGAGTGAAATATTTATTAAAAATATTTTAAAATATTTTTTTGACGAAAATATATGTCGATATTTAAAAAAAATAAAAACAAAAAACTTCATAAATAATTAATGACAGAAATATCCGTATATATATAGAATATAATTATTAAGAAATAAAAAATTTTATTCAAAAAATAAATTAATGAGAGAAAATCCGTCAATAATTTAAAAAATAAATAAATATGAAAAAAAGTTTTTGACCAATATTTCTGTCAATAAAAAAAGTGTCGACTTTGAAAATAAA
Organism: Prunella vulgaris; assembly: GCA_026898435.1. Lineage (NCBI taxonomy): Eukaryota > Viridiplantae > Streptophyta > Magnoliopsida > Lamiales > Lamiaceae > Prunella > Prunella vulgaris. The sequence continues at coordinate 2,765,173 of JAPKLY010000005.1, forward strand.
AATTAAGGACGAAAAAAAAAATTACGAATCTTCTGTCAATAAATTACTGACAGATTTAATTCGTCACTAAAAATTAGTGATGATGAAAATAGAGCCAGATATCCATCAATAAAATAAATTATCGACGGATTATCAAAGTATAATGACGGAAACATCCGTCACTAATTTCCAATTTTTTTTGTAGTGATTATAAAGACCAATAAATTAATAATGCAACTTCTGTAGGTAAATAAAATAATACCCGAATTTTAAAAAATAACACGAGAAAAGTTACATGTTATAATATCAAATAAATTTATTATTGGAAATTTAGAAAAAATTGATTTCTAAAATAATAATTAAATTGAGCCTCTCAAGCTTTATAAATGAATTGGACCTCTAAAGTCCAATAAATTAAATTAGACTCTAAGACTAATAAATTAAATTAGGTCTCTAAAACCTAATAACTTAAATTGGTCATCTAAAGTACAATTAATCATATTGGACCTCTAAAGTTCAATAATTAAAAGGGTCAAGTTATATGCACCCACATGCGTTTGAAGTACACACTTATGAGTACACTCATAAACTAGATATATAAATCACTAGATTGGAGCGCAATAAACCAGAAACCTCCTCCGCCCGCGAGATCTTAGCCGAGTTTTCACGCTACCAAAATGGTGAATTAATTTTTTTTTTTTTTTTTGGTAAGACCATACCCTATTAATCCATCACCATGCCCTGCAAACTTTTTCTCCATAGAATTAGTGTCTTATAAGTGTGAATGTGGTGGTAGAAGATATAGCACAAACAGTAGGATGACCTATCATATTTGCAGTGTCACACTCATATATAACAGAATTTATATAGATTGAAGGTACATAAGAATTATTACTTGATGTAGGTTTGAGATTTTGAAGCAAATAGAAATTATACTACTTAGATCAGTATTCGATTCTAACACACATTTACATTTATTGACTGAGCCTATGGAATATGTAAGTTTCAAACACAATATCCCGTAATATCTTCCGACATATTGCATTAAACTATGTGTATATATATGAGCGTATTTTTCGTGGACGGAGGTGGTTCATATTATGCCTTTTAAGTCGGTGTAAAAATATGAGGTAACTGAGTTCATAATTATTTTCTGTTAGACCTAATTAATTGCTTAGCCGTAATTAATAGACTAAGAGTCAGTTTTAGATCCCTATTTGGATGATGAAAAGTGCTTTTTCTTAAAGACTTTTAAATTTTTAAAGCATTTTTTACTATTAAATAGTGATCTATAACATGCCCTAATTATACACTAATGTATATATGTGTATTCGTATAATTACGTGACTCCAAGGGATATATTATACGTGACTCCAAGGTATATAAACTTGCAGCTCTAACAACCTATCACTTTCTTGCCCAACCTATTCATTTGATTAATTAATGGAAATCAAATATTTTATGTTTAAAAGATAAAAATTAGTATTTGACAAACTTTGTTTTCATTTAAATGATCATACCAGAAATAATTTTATACTATTTTTTATTCCACGAACTTCTTAAGAGAAGAATGAATATAATTTTTTGATTTTAGCTTTATTACAATAGTATAATAATTATATCTAAGATTACTTTTTTTTTTATCAGAAAAAAATAATTATATCTAAGATTACTTATATTTTGTAGAATAACAATGACTTTGATTAATAATTTTAATTAAGTATCTGGACCTTCATCAAAATTTTCATTATTGAACCGACTCTTTATAACCTTCTTGCTAATACTTATTGATTCATTTCTTTTAATTTATAAAAAATCTTTTAAAAATTATAAAAACTCATTCATTTGATTTCTTTACGATTAAGTGATTATAATATTCATGATTTTTTCTTAAAGAATTTGAATTTGTATAAAATAACTTTTTTGATAAACGAGTATATCATACTCCCTCCCTTTTAATTTTGAGATATTTCACAATAATTTCACAAAGAAAAAAACACTCTTATAATACTTATGCTTATTATATAAGTTTTTATTCATTGTTTCAAAAAATAGTAAATTGTGTCGTGTTTTTTAAAACATGTACTCCACACACAAATAATCATCCTCTCCAACTAAGAAAAATGAATTCACAATCCAACTAAAAAAAGTGAATTCACAATGGGAAAATGTACAAATTGGATTCTGAACATTTGTTTCAGGTATAAATTGGACTCTAAACTAAATTTTATAACAAATATACTCTTTAATTCTGAGAAAATATACAAATTGGATCATTGACTTTTGTCTCAAATACAAATTGGACCCTAAACTTAGTTATTGATGCCCTTCAACTTTTAAAAAAAGTACAAATTGGACCCTGGACTTTTACCTCATGTACAAATTGAACCATAAACTATTTTCTTATAAATAAATATGCCCTTCATATTACTTTTGATTTAAAATTTGAGATAAAATTATTTTTTATTTGAATTTAAATAAAAACAAATAACAATAAATTCATATTATACTAAATTATTCTAGCCATTTTTATAATTTTAGGAGATTATTATTTATAATATTATTAATTAATAAGTTTCAAGACTATTATATACTCGTGCCTACGTGAGCAAATGAGAAGTGCTGTATGAGTAGTACGTGTTGAAAATTGCTCTCTTAAATGGTTTGGTAAATATTTGTGGCTGGAATATTGATCATAATTCACAAGTCATTGAATTTTTGGTTAAAAATGCCACCTCCATCTTGATTTTTTATTTATTTTTCGCTCGAGGATGCAAGGAGGAAAACATTCTTCTGTTATTTAAATCTACCATTAAATAAAAAAGAAATTGTTATGAAGGTTAAATGCATTTGTAAAAGAAAAAAAGCATTTGGTAAACTAGATCAAAAGTTGTCATTGATGGTTAAGGTGTAATCTTTGCTTAATTTTATTAAGAAAAGAAAAAGAAAAAGCAACTTTTTAACATTGAAATAAGAATTACTCCTCTCTTTTTTTAAAGAAGATAAAATAGATAAAAAAAAATTAATAATATTAATTCTTTTAGGAATTAAATAAGGGGTATTTGCATATTGGTTAAAAAAAGTGATTATATTTATAAATTGGTGCACAATATTTGCAAAGGAGTATAATTATTTATGCACATATCAGTGTTAATTTTGTGAATCATTTTGTAATTATTCTATTGAATAATTGTTATTATGGTAATAATAAAATAATTATTTCTTAAAAATGATAATTTTATCTATTTTATACAAAAGTTTATACATTATATTAAAAAATATATAAATTATATTTACCATTTATCAAATATCCATATTATTTAATTATAACACTTTATTCTCTATACCCTGTACTATTTCTACTACCGTTATCAAATACATCTTTATATTTTTATTTTAATGGATAAAATTATATACCTTCTAAATATGCATGTTTAGAGTCCATGTTTAATTTTATCCTTCACACAAATTCATTGACAAAATTATTTGCTTTCAATTATATAATGTATTTGTTAAAGATCATAAATTTTTGTTATTTCACTTTATCTCAAAACATAAAATTTGCCCACGTAGAGATTAATAAGTGTTCACTTACATTATATATTGGAGAAGCTAGGTAGATTTAGTCTGTTGTTTTTCGAACAAAAACTATATGTAATTATGCATTTCTATCATTATTAATAATCTCAGGCAAAAATGCAAGTCTTCTGTATTCTCCAACTATACAAATAAACAATCACATTCTCCCATCGATCATTGTTAATAATCTCTGATCAACGCCACAAAGACAAAATGATCTCTGAACCGCCTTATAATGTTGAAGGCGCCACCGCACGCGGCGGGGCAACCAATTAAGGAGCAAGAATCTCTTTGCCTACATTTTGTTTTCATCTTTCTTCTTGGTTTCATTACTTGTTTTGATCATCAAACATGAGCCAACTGAGTTAGTCGATGATTCGTCGAGAGGGGTTGAGCAAGGGGTGTCGGAGAAGGTTTTCCGGCGGCAACCTGAGATTCCCATGAACAAATGCGATGCTGATGTGGCAGAGGACGGCCTACCACTTCCAACCGGAGAAGAATTGGATAAATGGTAAATCATGAAATGTCAACCATCCGTCCTCTCTTATTATGTATATAGTTGGATTACAATTTCTTGTTCTATTGTAAAAAGAGTCGAATATATTAGTGATTGTATAACCATATTTTTAGTTAATTATCCTATTTCAAAAAATATATGTCTAAAAAAAAATTATATAACCACGACTCATGTTATGAAATCAATATATATAAAATGTATATATTTTTTATTAATAAGTCACATTTATAAATTAGTTTCATATATATATTATGAGATAGTTTCACACAACACACATGGATTGAATGTAAATGATGATTTCATCTTGGAGAAATTTGCACATTTCTATTTCAATTCGTCTCACAAGAACTTGCAAATTAAAAAAAAAAATTATATGTACTTTCAATAATATATACATGTATATTCAGATATGTTGCTATGTACTTTACTTTAACAATAACTTCTGAATATGTGTAACAACCATTGTGCAAATTTTTACCTGACAAAAATATTAATTTTCAAACAATTAATATTTATTTCAAACAATTATATTTCATATGCTTAAATGAATGATATATCGCGTTGGTATTTGAAAAAAAAAATATGTTTACTGAATTTGATATCACAAAAAAGAGTAATCATGAATATTGTTAGAACATACCATACGTACCATTAGGATCTGTGGTAGGGATGACAATTTGGTCTGCCCGACCTGCTCCAATCTGAACCCGCACAGTATGGATCGCCCCGCCCGCGATCCGCAGCGGGACGGAGCGGGTATGGATATCATTATCTCCCTGCCCCGATCTGCCCCGCTCCATTTTGACCCGTTTATATTATTAAAAATTAAATATATATGGTATTTATTAAAAAAATATTATTATTTATTAGTATATATATAGTATAAATAATAATAAATTAATTTAACAAATATATTTTAGATCAATATATACTAATAAAAAATTATATGAAATATATTATGATGTTTTAACTATAAATTTTAATTGATATCAACATATTTAAAGATAAAAATAATTTAGTGTATTATTTTTTTAATATCATAATTTTTTTTTAATTAAGACCTTAAATTTACTTTAAATATGTAAGAATATATTATATATTATAAAATTTTAATTTAAAATGGATCGATCTGCCTCGTCCCGTGATCCGTAACGGATCGATCCGACCTGACCCGCATATAAAGTGGAGTGGATTTGGATCTTCTAGTATACGTCCCGACCTGCTCTAATTGACATCCCTAATCTGTGGCAGAAATTCAAATTATTTACCTGATAATATATATATATATATATATATATATATATATATATATATATATATGTATTGAAATAGACATTTTAGTTTGTGTGATAATTAACTAAAAATATGGTTATACAATCACTAATTCGATTTTTTTTTCTTTTTATAATATAACAGGAAATTAATTATAATCAAATTAGAGAAGACATTATGGTTGACATCTGGTGATTTACCATTTATCCAATTCTTCTCCGGTTGGAAGTGGTAGGCCGGCCTCTGCTACGTCAGCATCGCATTTGTCCACACGAAACTCAGGTTGCCGCCTCTGAGTCGCCGGAAAACCTTCTTTGACACCCTTGCTCGACCCCTCTTGACGAATCATCGAGTAACATATATATATACTTGGCTCATGTAATTTGATGATCAAAACAAGTAATGATTAAGAAGAAAGATGAAAACAAAATGTAGGCAAAGAGGTTGTTGCTCCTTGGTTGCGCCCGTCGCGCGCGGTGGCGCCTTCAACGTTATAAGTCGGTTCAGAGGCCATTGATTTTGTGGTGTTGTTATGATGGGAGCTGCAGGTGATTGTTTATTTTTATAGTTGAAGAACACGAGGCTAATTAAATATAATTTATTTTTTAACAATCAAAAGGAAATTGCGTACAAATTAATCTAAGGAATAGATATGTGATAAAATGGGCAAAATTATTAATTTAGGGTAAGTGTACAAAATAATTTAATTATTCTGTTCGCCTTCTTAGGGTAACTAAGCTGCTCTTGTAATTACCCAACCCCTACCCCTACCTACTAGCTATATATATATATATGATTAGTCTTGTATGCATCAGTTACACGGTGTAACTCAAGTTCATTTTTAAAAAGTTAAACAGTTTATAACTGAAAAGTTAAACAGTTTATAACTGAAAAGTTAAACTATGAAAGATACACTTTTCAGTAATAAACTGTTTAACTTTTCAATTATAAACTGTTTAATTTTTTAAAAATGAACTAGAGTTGCACCGTGTAACTGGTGTACAAAAGACTTACTCATATATATATATATATATATATATATATATATATATATATATATCAAAGCTGATCAGAGCAACTACAATTAATATTGGTGGTTAATGTTGATTACCACAATTATGGGGTTGAGCTATTACTCAATACTCCAATTATATATGGAGTATTATATTTTTTTTCTCTCCAAATATATTGTTCACACCTAAAAAAATGGGTAAATGGACGATGGCGAATCTAATAGAGTGACATGGGTATAGCTGTATTTCTTTTCAATTTTTTTTTAAATATATATTATATTGTTGAAATATTGATTAAGTTTATATGTATTAATTATTTGGTGTAGTGTCGTGAGTAGTAGACTGGGTAAGCATTTTATCTTTTAATATATTTAATTTAGATTATATTTTGTTAATTTTTATTTGAATTGATGAAAATCAAATTTGATTTTAGAATATCAACGGTCAAGTTTAACACAACTTATCTTTTCTCCACTTATGACCGACGTGCTCTACTCTCCATACAGGTCAACCTCAAGAAAAATATTTGTCTATTTCTACCTCTTTTGCTCTCCTCTTTTACTTAATCTAAGATAAATATTAAATTGTTTTTATTAATTTCAATATATAATTTTGTGTAGTTGAATTTTGAAATTATTTTAGTGATTTTGATGATCATTTATAAAAGAATTTTTGTTTCCAAAATATATGGATGAGAGTCATTTTGCATATATACCTAGAACAAGTCTTGATTAGAAAAAAAACTTAATGGGAGAAATAATATGAAATTATTTTAAAATAAAATTGGGTATAAAAATTACCAGCGCAGGAAACAAAAAAATATGAAATTATTCCATGTTATTTTAATGGGAGATATAATATGAAATCATTTCATATTATTTTAATGGGAGAAATAATATGAAATTGGGTATAGAAATATGAAAACGTTTTTCCCAAGCAAGAAACCAAAAAATTATTAGTCCTCTGTTCGCACCAAGTTGCAATATTTTTTGCATTTTAATATGTACTAGGTAATTGATGGTGCATTTATTTAGACTATTGAGTTAATTTGAAAAAAAAAATTATGCTAAATATATTACGGTTTGTTATATTTACAAATATGATTTTCTTTAAGAGTTGTAGTTTACAACTTTAAATACTAATATATATACTTGTGTGATTTTATTTTTATTAAGTATAGTTTAATTAGAAAATGAGAGATGAAACATCAAAATCAAGGTAATCAAGGGCACTGGAAAAACAACTTGATCTTCGGCAATTTATGTTTAAGAGAATGAAATCTCAAGGAACTTCCTACTCTTCATCAAAAAATAATGAGACTTCTTCCAATGTTAGTGAGTTTACTTCACCCGAATCATTTACTTCTACCCAAACTCAAGAAAATAATACCGACTTTGATAATTCAAGTAGTTTTAGTGAACCATCACAAGAAGAGGAACTGATATATGATGTTGAACTTCTTCCAAGTGATCCTGGGAAAAGAATTGACATAATGGCTTATGCTCCAAATGAAAGAAATGTGGTGAGGAAAACATATATTCTTAAGAAACCTTGTCAACCAAAACTCATTATTTTTCTCAAAGAAAAGTTGGAGGTTTTCGCCGATTTAGTGTTTGTTGGTTTAAAAAATATAATTGGCTTGAATATAGTATTGAGAAAGATGCGGCATTCTGTTTTGTTTATTATTTATTCAAGAATGATGTGGAAATTAGTGTAGAAGGAGATGCATTTGTTAATGGAGGGTTTAGATTGTGGAACAAGCCGGGTAGATTCGAGAAGCATGTTGGTGGGATTAAAAGTGCTCAAAATCTTGCGAATGAGAAATATGTGAATTTAAGAGACTAAAAAAAATTCTATTGTACATGTTTTTGATAATGCAAGTGACATGATTCGAAGTGAGTGTGAAACTCGTTTGAAAGCTTCACTTACTTGTTTGAGGTTTCTTTTGCGCCAAGGATTGACATATCGTGGGCATGATGAAAGTGGAGAGTCAAATAGTAGGAAAAATTTTCTTGAGCTTTTGATGTGGCTAGGAGAACACAATGAGGGTGTCAAATTACGTCTCCCAAAATTCAAAAAGATCTTATCAATTGTTGTGCTAAAGAAACAACTAAGTGTATTATGGCGGGAATTGGTGATGACTACTTTGATATTATAGCAGATTAGTTAAGTGATGTGTCTCAAAAGGAGCAACTAGCTCTTTGTTTACGCTTTGTTGATGGTAAGACAGGAATGATAGTTGAACGGTTTCTTGGGCTTGTACATGTTGGTGACACCACTGCTTTGGCACTTAAAGATGCAATAATATCTTTGCTTATGGAGCATTCATTAAGTCCATCTAAGATTCGAGGTCAAGGGTATGACGGGGATAGCAACATGAAAGGTGAGATAAATGGTCTTAAAACTTTGTTTATGAATGATACTCCATGTGTTTACTATGTTTATTGTTTTGCTCATCAATTTCAATTAACACTAGTTGTCGTTGCTAGAAAAACAATGATTGCACTTGGCTTTTTGAAACACTTACAAACTTGTTGAATGTGGTTGAGTTTCTTGTAAGCGAAAAGAAATGATCCGAGAAAGTCAAGCACAAAAACTTGCCCAAGCCCTGTAATTAGATGAACTTGAGAGTGGATCGGGTTTGAATCAAGAGTTAGGTTTGAAAATGCCTGAGATACTCGTTGGGGATCTCAGTATAAAATACTTTTGAGTTTTGAATGTTATTCACATATTTCCAACAATAGTTGAGGTACTTGTGATGATTGGGGAGAAGGGTTCATGTTCGGAAGATCAGGTTAAGGCTGAAATTATTTTATACTCCTTGGAGTCATTTGATTTCATTTTATGGCGCACTTGATGTCGACTATTTTTTCGTATACAAATGATTTGTGTGTTGCTTTGCAAAGAAGAGATCAAGATATTGTGAATGTCATGTCTCTCGTTTCATTAACTAAAGGATTGTTGCAAAAATCAAGGGATTATGGATGGGAAACTCTCTTGAACAATGTTACTTCATTCTGCACTAAATATGACATTATAGTTCCTGATATGGATGCATCTTATATGTCACGAGGAAGATCAAGAAGATTAGATAAACAAGAGACAAACCTTCAGCATTTTCAGGTTCAATCATTTATAGGGGTAATTGATTTACAACTTAGTGAGCTCAATGACAGGTTTGATGAGGTTAATATGGAGTTGCTTACATGCATGGCTAGCTTAAGTCCTCGAGATGGTTTTTCTTCTTATGACAAGGAGAAAATACATAAGCTTGCTTCATTTTATACATCTGAATTTTCAGGTATTAATATGTTATCTCTTGAATGTTAATTTGATATTTTTTTGAAGATATGAAAAATGTGATATGTTTAAGCATTTTAATTTGTAGGTGTTGGTTTGATGACACTAGGATTTCAACTTGATATATTTATTGAAGATATGCAAAGTGATGATCGAATTGGGGATTTGGATGATTTTGGTGTCCTTGCAATAAGGCTTGTAGAAACAAAGAAGCATGTAACTTATCCTGCAGTTTATTTATTGATCGGGGTGGTGATGATACTCCTTGTTACTGCAGGCGTGGAAAGAGTATTTTCTGGAATGACTTATGTCAAAAATTAGTTGTGAAATAGCATGGGTGATCAATTGTTAAATGATTCTTTGGTTACTTTCATTGAGAAAGACTTATTTCTACAAATTCCTGATGATGATATCCTAGACCGCTCTCAAAAATGAAGACTCGTCGTATTCAGTTGTAATTTGTAGTTGTAATTCTTATTTGAACACTATTATGTTTAAATATTTATAAATTATCTATTGATCGTTCCCCTAATTTTAAAATTCTGGGTCTGCCACTGTAAATGGGTGTTGGCACTCCATCCATGCTCCTCTTTTTATTTATTTTCATATTAATATATATGTTATGGTTTCCCTTAAATGAAAGTTGTAACTCTTGAAGGTTAATATGATTTGGTTATTCAAGCTCGGCAAATTTATTTATTTATCGATCTTTTAAGATAAAGTAACCACAATAGGGAGGAAAATTGTTGGCTTGGCGTTTTAAAACCAGTCGGGAACTCTGAACACAACTGAAACTCCAGTCTGCACACCCACAACCTACTAGTGAACTAGTTAAAACGGCGCATCAAATATTGTGCCTGATGAAAGGTACAAGCATGTGGCATAACAGTTAAGGCAGTGTGATACCTTTTGATAAGCCCCTTGGACAATGTGCCTACCTTTTGACCAAAATATCTCTAACACCATGTCTGCATGTGCACTATTCAACTTCCAAATTAAACATTTGCTTCCCATTTGTATATTTCATATGTTTTCGGTATTTTATTTTCAAAATTTACATAATTTAATATTTATAGAGTAATTAAATTATGTTAAATAATTTGCATAATTTGTTAAAATTAAAAAATAATGTAGACTAAGCTAGGATAGGAATGTGACGAGAATTAGTATGTTACTCTAACATTCTAATAACACTATTTAAATGAATAATATAATTATTGTTCAAACAAATGTATTCCACATGCAAAAAAATTAAATCACCTAGTAAACTTAAACGGTTTTAGTGACACTTTTTCAATGACAATTGCCAATATAACTAAAAAGAAACCAAGATTAATTTATAAAATAATACAAATATATGAAAAGCAACTTCGAATCAAGGGTGCAAATGACGCTTGGCGATGATCGGACGGTCGAGTGCCACCAAACGCCTACACTGCCTAGGCGGTGACAATGTTTGTTTTTTTGTTTTTTTTTTCTCTAATAATATTAATTTTTTAAATATATATTAATAAAAATGCACATTATACAATAAATTGTAAATTTAAAACATAATTAATAACCAATATATTTTTCATAAAATATAATAAGTCTATTGATATGGTGAGCTAACACAACTGGCGTAAGAATAGTCTCCAAGGCTTAACAGGTCGTCGGGGCCCATCCGGATCCACGAAGTTCACATGGGTGGAGCTCGCCCACGCAGCTCGCCCGGGGAGCCCTCCACCCTCATGAGGACCTCGCCGAGGTCCGTCATCGTATGGCGCCCAGAAACCGCACAAGGCGTCGGAGCTCGCCCTGTAGCCTGCTAGATCCCAATGGTTGCGCTCTTTTTCCCTCCGTCCGGTTTATCCACAAGGGTGGTTTACGGCGAGGTTTTTAATGAGGCTCATCTAGTCTAAGGCATTGTAGTAGGATGAGGCACGATGTAGAGAGCAGTGTGAGGGACCAGGACGAAGGTTACAGACCTTCGTCAACACCGGAAGCCAAATAGGCTCGTAAGGTGCTGTCCCACACTCGCGCACCTATAAATAAGACCTCTCTTGTAACTATCACATAATTAATTAATACATTTCCCACACTCTACTTTCTCTCTCTAAACCCTCTACTTTCTCTCTCCATCTCACCCTCTCAAGAACATCCAAGAACACAATTCTTGAATTATTGTTTGATAGGATTAATATGATATAAAGCCACATAAACAAACACGATTAGTAAATTCTATCAACAAAGTCAATAAAATGTTAAAAACTACTAATAATACGATATTGTTCAACTTCTAAATGAAATACAAAAATAGCATAATACATAGTATGAATAAATTATGAAAAATTTCAATTAAATATTTATTTTTTAGTAATTTAGTAGTTTATTTCTATCTTTTAATTTTAATTTTAACTTTTAACTTTAAATAGGAATTTTAAAAAAATAGAGTAATGGTTGCCTAGGCGGTGCTAAGGCCATCTTGGTAGCGCCAAATATGTTGGCGAATTTTTTTCAACAATTTGACCTATGCGTCGGCTGTCGAGTACTGCCAAATGCCTAGGCAGTTTCGGTGGCAGTCATTTAATCTATGCTTCTAACACATGTATTTTACGCAAAAAAAAAAAAATTAATTATCGCATTACTATTATGTGAATTATTGTTATACATCACATATATAGTTGGTCTTGGTCTTTGAGTGAGCCCCATAAAAATAAATTAAATATAATATTGAAATTTTATTTATTGTAGAAAATATATTAATATAGTCAAATATAAAAAATTAGAAAACATGTTAATGTAGTTAAATATAAAATTTTAAAAATGTACATCAAATTAATTGGGCTATGCATGCAAATTCTAGTTATACATAAATTATTTTATATAACATAATTACTCAATAAAAGTTAAATTTATGTAAAATTTAAAAGTAAAATACCAGAAACATGCTATTAGAGAAATATTTTAGTCAAAAGTTATGCTAGACAAAAGGCAGCACGCTGCCCTAGCTGCTGTACAATATTCTTGGTTATTAACAGCGAGAGAATTTGCACTCCAGCTCACTAGTCAGTTATTTGTGAATACCGACTGATTTTAAAAGCTAAAACCACCAGTTTCATGCTGTTACTATATCTCAAAAAATTAATAAACAAATATTATTTTTATAAAGAGAAGGCACATAACTCAAAACGATTTTTCTAAATCTTCATTCACTCCACTCTCGTATTTCGGTTGATAAAATGAATTCTTCCTCTTTGTGAAGAAACTTCTGATCTCCAAATTTGTCAAATAAACATCAATGTTTAAAGATTAGTTGTTTGGGTGTCACTATATATTTTCAACTCAAAATGACTTATTGGTAATTGCTACAAGAGAGTATATTATTGGAAGACATTTACGGGCAATCGCTACATTCTTGAGCTAGAATTTTTCTTTAATTTCGTTCTTATTTCGATGATATTTAAAATATTTTTCCAGTTTATTTTAAGCAAGATATAATGTTATATTGTTATTTTAAATCGTTTTATTTTGAGAAACAAGTGTTCTACGATTCACTAGCATATAAAGTGGGGGACATAAATTATTTTTAAAAAAATCGTATTTGACACGTACCTCAATTTTTCATTTCATTATTTGTTTATTTCAGTCATCTGTTGCTACCTACCTACACCTCAATTTTTCATTTCATTATTTGTTTATTTCAGCCATCTGTTGCTACTTACCTACACATATTTATATGGATATTAATTTATTTATACACCTCAATAAATTTACAGTGCCACGCATTCTCTCCATGACTCAACTCCCGTTTAAAATAACCATGTTTTTATGCCTTCCATTTAGAGAACATTTGCACCTTGTAAGTTAATTGTATTTTTTTTTTCAAAATTTACTAATAAAATTATTAAAAATATTTAGGTTCATTTTTATCAAAATATATGTAAAAGCAAAAAGAAAATGTATAAGATGAGACGTAAGTATATACACTTAGTATAGAAAATATATAATTAAAAATAATATTATTTTATTATCATTCGTGAAAATATCAATTCAGGAGAGATACTTTAGATAAATAAAAGTGTGAGATAGGAAATATGATATGAGGATGAAATACATAGAGAGTTATTATTTTAAAGCGATAAAAAGCAAAATACACATTCTAATAGAATAAAATAAAATTTACCCATTTTTTTTTGGAAAAAAGTGTTTTTTACCAATTTTTATATGAAAATGTACATGTACTTTTATTAACAACTTATTTATTGTGTGTATAATAAATATCAATCATTAATATATAGTTAATTAATATTGTATCGATATTATTTTTTATTAAAATATAATTATTATTTATAGTATTACTTAAAATTCAGTATTTTATAATTTAATCAGATTTATTTATTTAATATTTACTTATTGTAAAACTTTCAATATTTATGGTGTTAAATAAATAACTCTAATCTTTTTTTTAAAATTGTATCAATATTAATAAACTTTAATTTAGTAGTAACTGAATAGTGAAATATTTAAAATACAATAATGATTTATTAAAATTTAGATTTTAAGAAAAATGTGTTAAGTGGGTAAAAAAAATTATTTAAAAAATGGATAAATTTTTTTTATTTTATTAGAATGGATATTTTATCCAATTTCAACTATTTTAAAAGTGTATATATTATAGGTACATCTATTAACACTTCTAATGAAATAAAAAGTCATCTGGACATAAATGTTCATATTAAATTTTTTTCTCTAGGAACCAAAACCACTTTAAAACTTGACCGCTTCGAGAGAGAATTCAAATTCAGTAAAATCATGTAAATGTTTACAAAAGGAAAGAAATTAAATTAAAAATTAAAGACGACACACAAATTTAAAAAAACACATCCCGCCAAAAAAGATTAAATCATGTATAAAACTAACAACCGCTAACAAGAGAACCGTCGCGGCAGTTCCAATACAAAACGTCACCGACTTCAAATACAGGGGAAACAACTGTAATTAGAGAGAGTGAAAATGTCGAGTGCTTCACCTATGGTGCAGAAAAAAATGGCGGAACTGGAGACGGAACTCTCCGACGTCTACAGCCGTCCACTGGACCCAACCGCGGAGGATCCTCGCCGACATATGTCCTTCGACGACATAAAGCAGCGGTTCAGTTTCCTCGGAAAACTCCTCGCGGCGGAGATCGAATCTCAGGCGGATCCCTCCGACGAACTCGAGGAAATCAATCAGAAATTCACTCAACTGGAGGCGGAATTCGACAAGTGGAACAAATCGAAGAGTTGCATCTTCGATAATCCCATTGATTTGTTGGAGGTATGCGACGATTGCACCCAGGCGATTCTGCACGACGACGAAGAGTGCGAGGACGATGGTGTTGAATCGGTGAGTGAGGCTGTGGATGATTTCTCCTCCGTCCAACAGTCGCTGTTGAAGACGGATGAGAGAGAGAGAGGGGAGAGAAAAGTGAGGAAAAGGGGGAAGCAGAGGAAAGGGGTTGGTTTATTGAAGAAGGATAGGAGAGAGAGAAGAGAGAAAAAGAAGAGGAGAAAGGGGGGCTATTGGGAAGCGTTTGGCTATGGAATGATTGTTGGGGCCTTAATTATATCGTTGATGATGCAGCTTACTTCTTCTACTGAGAGTGGAGGTTTTCTTCTCCCTCCTACTTAATCATCATATATATGCCAGTGTAAACTCTTCAATTTCATGTTTTTTTTTTCTCTGTTCATTATACCAATTCTTCAATAATTTTTGCTGTAAAAAATATGGCGAGTAAAATTAATTAATTAAATTAATATTTTGAATTTTTTCCCAGTATTTGATGTGCTTAAGAAATTAAGAAGTTTTTTCGTATATTTTGTTGAACTTTTTTATTCAAACCAGTCATGTGGGTGCTATTGTGCAATTTGTATTTTTTGGTACATATTATACTGTATTCACCCTCTAGCACCATTTGATGGTTTCATTGCCCGAGAATCTGTATCCCAGCAAGTATGTAAAATTAATTAAATTTATTAATAGTTAAATTTATTGTTTTGAAATCGTTCAAATCGATCAATAACTAATTTTACATGCTTGCTAGAGAGTTAATACAGTGTAATATGTACCAAAAAAAATAACACAATCCAAATGCATGTTATTTACTGGGTTCACACAATATTTACTATTATTTGATTGTTTATAGCATATATCATATATTTATACTTTATTTTTAAATTTAAGTATTATAAGAAGTATTTTTATATTATATATGAATATTTATAATTTATATTTAAAGAAATTAATTACTGTTGATATTCTTCAACAATAATATAGTATTCAGTAATCCCGATTATTAATTCTTCTGGTGGGATTCTCAATATTTTTAATGAAATATTTAACTTTTATAATTTAACATAACTATTTTCATATAAAGTTTTATTCTATATTATTGATTCATAATTTATATTCACGAAAATCAAGTCTATATGGTATATGACCTTTGCTAACTACAAAAAAAAAAAAAAAAAAAACTCAAGTAATTAGAGCACTATTATCTATAATCCGTGATGTAATGAGTTCAATTTGCCATCTGTCCAATAAAAAAAAGTACAAAAATATAAAATGAAACACATGTACAAAGTGGCATGTTTATTTCATATTTACTAAAGGAAATAGCAATCTCCAAGTCACAGTTTTTCATCAGAAATAGGTACAAAGAATTTTTATACTCAAAAAAAAAAAAAATCATTGGGTGGAGGCTGGATTCTTGTTCCATGATAGGTAGGTTGGATCCCCTAAAGGCCTGCAGATGATTAAATATTGTTTAAGCTCTTTAATATGCACTCAATGAAAAGCATTTATTAACAGATTTTAGAATCACTTTTATTTAAAAGCTATAAAAAATAGGTTTTTAAAAAAAAATTCTACCCCACTTTATAAATTTGCAAACACAATCTAACTATGAAAATTTTAAAAAGGGCTAAAATAGTAGAACATGCAAGTATCAGTGCAGTAAAAACACAAAGGCACTTTTCTTAAATCAAACATATTTCTCCCCATAATTTCATTATTTTTCATTTTAGCCCCTGAAGTCTTGCTCCTACCTTTTTCTCTCCAAATTTTTACCTTTTACATTAAAATAGTGAAGTAAAAGTAGATGGAGTTCAAATAACGTTTACTAAAGTACTGAGCAAATCCACTAGAGGGGCCAAAACTAAAAACCTTTTGCCGGGGGAGCTATATAACACATGTCAATTTATTGTCACATAGTTTGAATGTATGACACGTGGATGATTAAAAAAATTCAACGTATTGTGCATAAATGATCAGCACTTGTTAATGATCTGGAGGGTGAAACAAAAAGTGAAATACGAAAAGCAACACGGTGGAGACGAGCTGTTCCAACAAAGTAGTCAAGTGCATAATTGATTTAAAACCTAGAAGTGATTTTTAGCAATGAAGAATGTATAGAGAAGGCATGCACATATTGATTAGTTTCAAAATCAATTATCTTCTGAAATAAGCATTAGGTGCAAAGAGAAGAGCTTACGTACCTTGGTTTGATGAGATAAGTAATGATGAAAGCTATAGCAATTAAGAGACAAATTCCACCAACAACTATGTAAACCTTGCCCAGAAAATCATTCTTGCCACCAATCCACGTTGTCGTAGAAATCACCAACTTCTTGTGGCCTTTGAAACTGTAGGTATTGTAATTGTTTTGGATTTCTACTTTAATAACCTCGTTCGCTTCAAGATCAGTCTCTATTCGGCCATATAGTTTTCGGAAAATGGGTAATGCTGCAGGTCTCATCCAAACAAGAAGATCCTCTTGCTGGTTCAGCTGTTCCATTATCACTATAAATGTCAATTTTTTTATGTATAGATTGTCACACCACAACAGTAGACGCATTTCCAAATAAAACAGTTTAAGGTTAATATCTATTTGTCACCTATACTATACCCCTTTATCGTACTCCTACAAAAGAAAAAAGAAAATTCTAGATATTCAATACTACTACATATTAATAATTGCAACCTCTACTTTGTTCTAAAGATCTTTTTATGGCTAAAAGTTGGAACACAATGACTTGCACGTCTATTTATCAGGGGTGTATTCGTCCATTCCACCACATTGGTGGCGATGATCCATGGTTCTTTCTGCAATTTCACACCAATATCCCAACGAAAGTTTTATACAATTCAGGTGTTCAACATTTACTCGGGGGAAAACCACTAAAACAAAGTACTATGTGTTACAACTGGTCAATCCTGAGTAGTAGAAGGGATGAAAAAACACAATTACATGTACAAGTTTGATGAAAGGGCGTCGGAAAATGATAAAAGAATCGACTTACAGGAATATTGTCACTAAGCTTTCCACCCCCAATCGGGCTCTGAGTCTGGAAGTTTTTTGGGAAGACATTGGAGCCGAATTTATGTGTTTTGTCACTCTCCCATGCGATGTCCTTCTTATTAATCGGCAGGGGAGCACCGTTTCTTGAAAGACTATACGTATCATTGAACAAACTCCAAGCAATAAGGCCACAAGGGAGTATAGGCTGAGCATCCTTGGTTGATGCTTCTGGTTCACAATAGCCTGTTTCCTTGTAGTTTGCAGGATCCATATACTGCTGATCGTTCCGACTCTTCACATAGCTACATCAAACAAACCACACAAACAGAGAAACTAGCTACATATTCAAACTAGCATGGATGGGATTAAAAAGTTATTTAAAAAAATGTTTATAATGATTTCACAAACCGGCGATGATTCTGGTAGAATTGATCTAGCTGGTAGTACACGAAAATGGGATTCTTCATCTTCTTCGGAACCTGACGTAGCATCAAACAGAGAAATGTTATTGGAAATCATCAGAAAATTCAGGATCGTCATGATAAAACACTATAATTAGGAAAAAATTTGGTCTCATAAACTATATACTGCACAACTTTGGTCCAAAAAGAGTTCCCATTTTCAATTTAGTCTCTATGTTTTAGCTGGAAAATTGAAAATAGTGCCTCTTTTATGTCCATTTGACTCCAAAACATTTCTACTGACAATTTCGCCCCAAAACAAATTCAACGACGCTATCTTTGAGATTTCTGGCAATTTTGGCCCACAATTTCTTTTAATACTAATGAAAGTAATTGAAAATGTGATTCATTGGGACCAAAGACTGCGGACAAGTACGACTCCAAATACTTTTGAACTTATGAGGAGAAGTAGACTAACAGTTAGAGTCCTAATGCAGGATTTATCAGTTCCAGCATCCTGAATGTACCCAATCCTCTTATGATATGCTGCTTCTAAATTGGAGTTATCCGTGGGGATGCAATCCTCGTCGTAACGATCCATGAGTTCAACCACCTGTGCACCATTCAAATGAAAATGGTTCAACCATAGGACTCTACACTAAGAATAATGCTTTAGGTTATGAAATGTTAGCACGATTTTGATACGAAACACAACGGCAACTGGTTTAGTGTGATAGCTCATGTCAATGTTTCACACCACAGAATCTGAATTCATGCAAACAAAAGTACATACATTGTCCGAAGCAGATAAATGGGAAAGACCAAGTGGTATGAAGGTTATGCCAAGAAGAACAAAAGTTCCCATCACCTGAAAGAAATTAAAATACCCCAAAATTACTTAATCAAACATTTAAACAAAAGACACAAAAAAGCAATGTATTAAAGAAATGTACATACCAAGCCAGGAGTTAAGATTGGTTTACATGCAGGAAGTTCTTGTTGAGTGAATCTTGAATCTGTAAAATGTATCAATTAAAATATAGACGATTAAACTTCAATTTCTTCAAACCTCTATCCCAAAACCACTCATTTGAATTCCGTTTTATATTTCAATGCATATTCCACCTATGTGATATTTAACAAATCCTGAATTATGGCCAAAAATGACAAAGACAGAGGAAGAACAAAATCAAACGCCTCAAATATGTAATTATTTCATGTACCAAAAATTGGATCGTTTTTATAAAATGAAATTGAGAAATAAATAAATTAGAGAGTAAATGATAGTGAAATGTACATGGGGGCTTCGTGGAGTTCTTGGATGATGATTGAGAAGCTGCATCTCCAGAGCTCATTGTGCGAAATTTACGAACATTGGGATGAATGATTAGAATTGAGGAAATGCAGATCGTATATGGGATAATTATCTTTGAATTTTCTGTAATTTACTGCAGTTAACGTGGATTACGCCTCCAAATTTTCCTTAATTATTTCCTCCATTTTTTTAGGGTGAGTTGAGAGAAGTTAATAAGAGAGTC
The DNA here is from genome assembly GCA_026898435.1 of Prunella vulgaris. NCBI lineage: Eukaryota > Viridiplantae > Streptophyta > Magnoliopsida > Lamiales > Lamiaceae > Prunella > Prunella vulgaris. The sequence goes on from JAPKLY010000005.1 coordinate 2,785,092, forward strand.
AAAATTCGGTAAATTGCATATTGTATAGATAAAGCACCATATATATAATTATATATATATACTTTTCATTGCTTTTGATAAAAATATTAAAAAATAGCAACACTTGTGTAGAAAATTTTACCGTAGAAATATCTATTTTTTTAAAATTCGCGGATCTAAACCGGGTCGGGTCAGATTTGGACATTTTTATCAAAATTTGTGCAACTTGTAGTTCCAGGTTTTTTCGCTCCCAAATATTTCACAATTTGGGCAAATGAGTGTTACAATTAGGCAAAATCTGTGTTATTAATTCTTAAAAAATTAATTTTTTGTACTTTTCAAGTAACTATAAAGAAAATATGTATTTCTGCAAGTATAAATATGTGTTACTTAATTTATTTTTTATTATCTTTGTTGATTTATGTTAATAATATGTTATTCATGTACTTAATACATCATTAATACCTTATATATGTTATATAAAATATAATATATATTTTTATAAGGATAAATAAATGTTTGTGTATACAGTAACACACATTTGATCTTACAGTAACACACATTTACTCTAATTGTAACACACATTTACTCTAATTGTAACACACATTTACTCTAGATGTAACACACATTTGCAGTAACACAAATTTACTCCAATTGTAACATAAATTTGCAGTAATACATATTTACTCTAATTGTAACACATATTTGTTCCTCAATTTGTGTTATTATATGAGCATATATGTGTTACTATAGGATAAAATGTATTTTTATTAAGAATAAATATGTGTTACACATACAATGTAACATATACATGTGTTACATTGCATGAAAAATATTTACTTCTACAACAATAAATGAATATGTGTAGAAAACAGCATTTAATCTTGTTGTAACACACGTTTTGCCTTAAAGTAACATGCATTTGCCAAAATTGTAACATACCTGGGAGCGAAAAAAAATTGAAATACAAGCTGCGCGAATTTTGGAAAAAAATACTCAAACTCGACCCGACCCGGTTTAGACCCACGAATATTCAAAAATTGATATTTCTACGGATCTTAGATCCGTAAAAATTTGTATGAGTTTTTCTCTTAAAAAATAGTATACATTATAAATATAGTATAGCTGGTGTGACAGGGAGAGGATAATATTTGAGTATTAAAAATAAATAATTGGTAAATGAGTAAATAAGAACAAAGTGTATGAATATAATATTTGTATTTTATGTCTTAATTGACGTTAGAGAAAGAGCTCCTTGTGATTCTTCTCATCTTTTTTTTTTTTTTTTGGTACTTGAAAGTTCATCTTCAAGTCTTCAAATCTTCAAATCATTTCATACTCGCTACCTATTTTTCTAGCTACTATGATAAAATTCAGGGATGTTGCTATTGCCCATAAGGCCCGACCTCACTTCCTATCACGCCTCCTGTTCAGCCGCATACGACGTCTCTTGATGTGATTCCCACTACTGAGGCTATGCTAACTCCTGACCTCGTCACAGTGACTATGCAAACACAATCAAAGCCCGGACAACGTACGAGAAAGGTGGATTCACTCGTCCAAAAACGTTGAAAAAAACCAAGGAAATGAGGCACTCAAAGCCCACCTTCAGCCCCAAAACGGAAGTATAACTTCCATCAGCACGAGGCCTGAAAATTGAAGGAACATCATGAAAAAATCCAAGTGGAAGCTATTGAAGCCCACTCTAGCTCCATTTTTTTAGCCATTTGGGCTCTAAAAATTCCAAGAGGTCTTCCTCATCACCTGCAAATTACGAGGTGCTAGTGGTATCTTTTCTCTCTAAGTCTTTGATGAGGTCAACAAATCACCCCACCATGCAAACTTTGCATTGGAGAGGTACAGAGCCCAAAATCTCAGTCCGAAAGTACATGAATCTTGCTCAGAGTGTGCTGCTTAGGCGCGACCATCCTCGTATATCGACCCATGATCGATTGGCCCCAGGGATCTATTCCTACTATGCTTATAGGGACCTAGCTGGTTTCAAGAAGCCATGCCGAGGTGATAAGCCCAATGACTATGAAAAACAGCCAACAATCCTTCCTCCATGCCTTGCAAAAGAGACTTACCAAGGTGGAGGGCAGGGTGGAGACAAGGGGAGGGACCTCCCCAGGCATCTAAGCTCGGACAATGAGCCCCTTGCCATCGAAACAACTTATTATGAAACAGTTTTAAAATATCATACATTTGAACATGAGTCAAAAAATTCATCGGGAGTATCAAAAGTTGGAGTCAATAAAATCTTTAATAATTATAAGATAATATTGATCTAAATTTTTTATACTTCTGATGAGATTGTTGATACTTGTAATTAGGGGTAGACGGTACAACATACCAAAAATTTTCATCATACCGTTATTGTACCAAAATTTTCAAAAGCAAAAAATATCATACTATTGTCATAACGAAAATTTTGGTATATCAAAATTTTAATATACCAAAAGGTCATACTGTTACCATACAAAAAATTTTGATATATCGAAATTTTGGTATGACAACGATATACTAAAAATTTTGGTATTTTTGGTATACAAAAAATTTAGATAGTTTTCGGTATACCGTGATATACCGAAATATTTTTGGTATATCAAAATATTTTCGGTATACCGAGATATACCAAAATATTTTCGGTATATCAAATATTTTGTATATCGCGGTATACCGAAATTTCTATATTTATATATTGTTACCAAACCGTATCGAAAATTTTGGTAAACAAAAAATTTCGATAAATTTGATATTTTTCGATGCGGTAAGTGCGGTATACCAGTATTTTTTTATATTTCCTCCACCCCTATTTGTAATTAAATATTTGATACTTTAAAATTATTTTATGATAAACTTATTATGAACTATTTTCATATAATTGTTGATAGGCGAACATGCCTAAAGTAATTAGCGAAAAAAGAAGTAATATTTTGACCAAGATTAAGACCAAATTAACTTGGTTAAAAAGTTGTAAAAGTTAAGCGAACAACATCTAGGTCAAATTTGCTCGCTAAATGTACCCCAACTGTTCGGACGCAGCCCAATCAGTACACTGGAGGTGCTCGCCACCCAGAGGCAAAGATGGTCACATGCTCGCCTAAGTGTTCAGTTGCTCGCGCCATATGAAGAGACAGAGTTGTTCGCCAATACCACTGGAGTTGATATGCAGACAACTTGATTACAAAGAGCACGATCAAAATGGACTATGCATGAGTAATTAGTGTGATTATTGCTTGAAAATTGTGTGATTTAAGTGTCCAATTTTATTTGATTTCTTGCATTTATTCACATTAAATTGATTAATTGTGCTTAATCATGAGAAATGATTTTATTTTGCTATTTTTGTAGAAATTGAAAATTTGAAGCAAATAAATACCTACATATGAAATTGGTCAAATTAAAAATAAATTGAAATGGTCATTTGGATTAATTTCTCAAATAATTTATTTATGGCCCAATTGTTTTGTTTATGGTTATTGAATATTGCAGGGTCAATTCATTAGATTGAAGTCCATTTGCTATTAATCAATACTGGAAGGAATGAATGCTGCAAACTCACGTGAGGAAGGATTGAAAGAAATCAAAACATTCATTTGGTGGAGTCCACTCCACACTTTACTAATTTGGAAGCTGTAAGAAGAGAGAAACGTGGCTATCTTTTAGCCCACCTTGAAGCCAACTATCACCAATTGGCAGTTTGACCGAAATTGAGTAAAAGAGAGAAAAAGAGTTGCAGCTTTCACATTAATTTCTAATCACTTTTGTGATAATTTGCAGCTGTCCAACTTCTTGAGCCACACACCATATTTAATTAAGAAACAGAGAGGAGAGCTGCGTGGAAGCCATGGAAACCCAGCCACAACGGAAATTAATCAAAGAAGCTATGCCGGAATCCATGGAGAGACCATTCCACCGTCCAACAGCCTACTGCCCTGTTCTTGGTTCGACGCCGGAAATTGAAGAAAGTGAGAGAGAGAAAAGCAGAGCACAGCCAATTACCACACCCGCGTCCCTAGCTGCTGCAATCCCGTCGGAAATCTGAAATTCCTTCCTCAAATCGACGACGTCAAATGCTGTCCAAGTGCCACCGTCCGACGCCGGAAGCCACGCCACCACTGAAAGCATAGCAATTCGCCGGAAAAAGCCACCATGTCTCGCCGCCCTTATCTCCTCCGTCACAGCCGCGAAGAAGAAAACGTGCTCAACTTGAAAAGTCTGAGGAATTGAAAAAACGCATTTCACAAGCTATGCTCGTGCAAGGATGCTCGTTCGAGCAGTGTGAAGAAATTTACGAAGCGAAAGTTCATTTAATCGAGCTCGACCAACCATTGCTGGAGCAGCTGTGCTCGATCGAGTTCCCCTCGAATCAAAAATTGTTAAAGCGCTTTTCAAGTCGTGCTCGACCAACTGTTGCTTGAGCACATTTGCTCGATCGTGCTGGCACTAAAAAAAAACACGCCTTTCTTTCAGCGTGGGAAGCTTTAAAAAACGTTTTTCTTCTTTTTGGGCAGCATATAAAAGCAGCACGTTGGTTTTGAAGGAGAGGGCAGCCGATTTTGGAGGAATTCCTCACTCCTCTTCACTCACTCAACATATAATTAGGATTTTGATTTTCTTAGTTTAATTTCTGCAAGAGTTCTCAAGATATTGAAGTTGGAATTTGTATGAATTTTTGGTGATTTCTATCCTTTATAATTAAAGTTTTTTAGTTAATTTTTAATAGCTATGGTTTATTGTTTTCCTCTTGTTATTGGTTTATTTGAGTTTAATATGAAGATTGTTACCTAAATTTGTGGTGTGTTCACCCTTTTTCGCCCGGGTAACCACACGAGCCTAAGAAATTCCTAACGTGCTTTTTCACTTGTATACTAAGGTGTCCCACCTTTTGTCCCCTCACTAATTACCTAAATGTTAATTCAAGCAATTAATGTATATTAATGAATTTTCTAATGTAATTACCCAACTCTCGTTGCGATAACACAATATATACTCAATCACCTAATTAAACTCACACCCATACAAAATAAAATGTCTATCAAACTCATATGAATTAAAAGGACAAAATCAAGCAATTGATCAAACAATCCTCATTAATATAATCATCTAACCTTCAATTAGGATAAAATCACAAAATCAACCCATTAATCAATCACCCACATACATCCAAACACCCAAACACCACAAATTTATACTTACATTGATGCGTTATTCCTAAGCTTATCCAGTACGATTTGATTTGTTATTTTACGTGATTGCTCCTATCTTTGACCAACAAAAGGGATAAACGAACTTGTCGACCCGTTAATTGATTACCCCATAAGGAAAAACACCCGAACACATCTTTCTCATCTTGTTATCTTTGTTGATTTCTACTTGCTTGTTATTTTAGTTAGCTACTTTCGTGATTTCTTGAGTTCTATTTTAATTGCTTTGCTAGAGTTGTTCATTTTAATTTTAGATTGTTGCATTTAGATAATTGAGAACAAGTTGATTAACACTACAATTGAGCACCAACACATAGTATTAGAGATACACTTGCCACTAATCCCGTGGATTGATAAATTTAACCGGGCACTTACTAGTACTACACGAACTTCTTATACTTGAGAAGTAAGTGTTTGAAAAACATGTGTCAATGAGCAGGTTATACTCAAGGAACAGTTGGTTAGAGTATAAAGTCAACCTTGTTGAGAAGATTATGATAGGACACGAATAACTTATGATAATATCCCTAGAGAAGCTGCTCACAACCCTCTTACAAGAACAACAAGACACTAATACTGAAAACTACTCGCTCCCTCTCATACAAGGAGAAATACCTGCTGAAGACAAGTTAAAGTTGATCGTGCCACCTCTGTAGAACCTCCGGTCGCGAACAAACTCCTCATCTGAGTGTATTAATTAAATTTAGTCTAAACACCTATTTAAGTGTATAAGTGACAAATATTATGACACTTGTCACTTAATTAAGCTACATAATCTTAAACAATGTTACCTCATTATTTATAAACCTATAAATATGTAAATCGTATTCAATTAAGGGATTCCAACCCTATATTTCCTGAAAATTTATTGTTATTGCAAGAAACGACCCTTCTTTTCTTATCATCAAACAAACTATTCCAATAATTGTTTAGTGATTACAAATTATTAAATAACCACATTCATCATTCAAATTACAAAGAATTACTAACTATAGTACTTTGATGATTCTTAATAGTTCTGGTTAAAAATTAAAAAATATATATGGTAGTGATATTGTATCATTTTAATATTCAATTTATTTATGTTTATATATGGAAGTTCAGATTAAAAAAGTAACTACAATCAATATATTAACTATCTAAAAATTTTGTAATATACATTTATTCCTTAATTAATTTTAAGCCTTAATTATTCACATAAAATTCCCACTTATCTGTTCAAAAGTATTCTCAATTCCAGATATGATTTTAGTCCAATTACAATTAACGAAGATATATTAATAATTTTAACAAGTGAATATTGAATTTTATCATACAATTATATAACAATATTTTACAAAAAAAATTAATACACCCGTCCCCCAAAAATTTGCGGTACTTTTGGGGCACAGGTTTTAAGGAAAAGTATAATGTACTAATGTGTATGGTGGAGGTTGTGAGGTAAAGATTTTAAAGGTGGAGATTTAAAGGAATATTTTCATTTTGGGAGTATGCAAACTTTTGTGGGACAAACTAAAAAGAAAAGTATATGCAAACTTTTGTGGGACGGAGGTAGTAATAATTAAAATAGGTGTAGGACTCTTATATAATTAATATTATTATATTTCATTAATATTATAATTTTAATTTGCAAGTTTAATGGTACTAGTTTGTGCATATATAATAATACAATCAGTCCGTTTAAAGTCGCTATTAAGTTAAGTCATAGTCTTGTATGCACCAGGAGCACCGTGCAACTTTAAAAAGTTACTCTCTTTGTTCCGGTATAAGTTGTTCATTGCTTTTGAACACACATATTAAGATTAAAGTGAAAAAGTATAAGTGATGTGATGGAAAATGTGAAAAAAATATAAATAATGTGATGGAAAAAGAAAAAAAAGTATAAATGATGTGATTAAAAAAGTGAAAATGTTATAGAAATAGTGTAAAAATAATGAAAATAATAATAAAAAGGTGAAAAATAATTCCAAAAAAACTAAAAACATAAATAAAAAATATATAATGGAACAACGAAAATAGCAAAATGAGCAACATATAGTAGAATGAAGGGAGTACATCATTTATTACTGAAAATATATATATTAGTATTAATTAAAAATGTATTTTTAAAAATATATTTTTTAATAATAATATATATAACTTTTTAATAATATTTTATTTTATTTAAAAAAAAAAATTTTAATTGCACTGTAACTTTGTGGAAAGTAGGTTAAAGTTTTAAATTGGAACAAATCACGTGCACTCATATCAGAAAGCATATTATTTTTGTTATAATATATTGAGATAATATATTATTATAATAATAGATATAATATTAGGAATATATTATAGTGGGTTTTAGGCCCACAAGACTTAGGGTTAGGTACTCTTATTTATACTGTATCGATCTCTTGTATTCTGTACTTCACATCATTGTAAACGGCAGTTCATATTATTATATCTCCTGGCTTGGTCGCCCCCAGACGTAGTCACTCCGTGACGAACTGGGTCATCAATACTGTGTCTTTTACTTTACGCTTTCCTCTCAAGATTACAATACGTTATCAGCACGAGCCTCTACGAGCGTTAAGGATTTACGAGAGGATTGCTCCAGCACAATTTTTGGATCGGATTCGAAACTCATATTTTTATTTGGAAAATAAGCAATAATTCTGTGAGTTTTTATTCATTGAATTTTCTGAATCAAAAAGCATGGATATTCTGTAAATATATTTATTGCCGTGTACTGCTCTCATGCTCAATACAATTCATATGATTCATATGCCTGCAATTATATGCTAATCCATGTTTAGGGTATCTCGCAAATAATATGTTCGACCATATGTCTGTTCTGTCATGAATCTGAGCAATATGCATATTCTGGCCTTTATATTTAATCATTTGTTCATATGATTTTCATACACATGTCCATATGTCAATATGTTGTACTGTATATGCTTCCGTGATTCATATGCTTTGGGAATAGAATATGCCTTATGTGTGTATTTTGGACGTATGTGTTTTTGCTCAAATCCAGCATAACAAAACCCTACCAAAACCCCTGATTCAATAATTCGATCCCCCGATCGAAATTTTCTTTTTGGAAACGTTTTTCGATCAGTCCAGAAACTCAAAATGTTTTTTTGAAATCGTTTTTCCCAAATCCTGCAACCCAGCGATTTGCCGAAAATTAGAATTTTTTTTTCAAAACCTGGGTTCATAGCAAAAAAAAAAAAAAATCAGAAACTCTGTTTCGAAAAATCCTTTTATCAAAATCCCATTTTTTTACGGTTTCTGTAAACCCAATTTTTCGAAACCAAAATCGTTTTTAGAAATTGTTTTCTGAGTAAAACCCAGAAATTGCAAAATCTCTCCCAAAATGTTTTTCGAAAATCAGAACCAGTTTTCTGAAACAATTTTTTTTCGCAAAACTCGGAAACCTGAAAATCAAATCAAAATCCCAAAATCAGGTTTTTCAGAAATTTTTGGATTCATCCTCAAAACCAATCGTGAACTCGATACCTTTTTTCGAAAAGCAAAATCGGATATTCCCAAAATCAGAAACCTACCCTTTGGCATCACGCAACAGCGGCTATACGCGTCTGCGGCAGCGGCCGAACGCGCCTGCGGCTGCGACTACTCGCGACGGCGAGTTACCGAACGCCACGCGACACCCCTGAGTGACATGCTCGCAGCGGATGCCGGCGATGACTGTCGATGTGAACGATGCGACGTCGACTAAGCATCGCGACGATTGGGTTTGCGACGGCTGCTCATTCGCGACATGGACGACGACCATCGCACTAATTCCACGATCCGGAATTTTTGCGAACGACCCCAGAGAAGTCGGCGCTTGTTACGCCTTTAACACACTCTGTGTACTCTCCTATGAAAACTGAAATGTCGTGTGTGTGCTCACATCCTGAAAGCCCTAATTCATTAATATGGGCCGCCTGAAACTTGGGCCATTATTCTTTGTTTTAATGTTTTGGGCCCGTGCCTTTCCTAATAAGCCTGTTGGCTTTTACATCAAATAAATCAACATTGGGCCTGTTTTAATTAAAATGGGCCGAGCCCTTTAATAAAAAAAAATTTAATTAATTTTAATATTAATTAAATAATTCCTTAGGCCAATTTTTTTAATTAATTGATTGGGCATTTTATTTTAGTTGATCATAATTAATTTGGATCCTAACAATTATTTTTGGGCCCGATGTCCCATTAATAAAAATTCATAATGGTATTATGAAAACCCAAATCATCAATTTTTTTAAAAGGTCTTATCCAATAATTATTTTTGGGTTCAAGTCCCATTAATAATTGTCTCACAAAGTCATACACCCAATCCATTATTAAATGCACCTCTATTATTAATTTGTCATTGCATTGGATCTTAAGCCCTATTCCTTTTTCTACAAAATAATTCTAAATTCTAAATTTATTAATTCTTTTCTTTGTAGCAACAAAAATGTCAAACATCACCAAACGCGAATTTGATGAACTGACACTAGATGGCCACAATTACTTGACATGGGCTTTAGACGTTGAAATCCACCTAGCTTCAAAAGACTTATCCGACACCACCACTCAAGGGTAGAAATCCACTACTGCCCAAAAGGCACAAACTCTAATCTTCTTAAGACATTATCTTCACAAAGATCTTAAGAATGAATACCTCACTGAAAAAGATCCATCGATGTTGTGGAAATCCCTTCAGGATCGATTCCAACAACAACAAAATGTGATCCTCCCCGAAGCCAGACATGCTTGGACATTCCGGAAGAGCCTCGATCATTCTACCTATGGGTACCGAATTAATAATCGAGAATGCTTTATTGTATCCACAATCAAAGCGTACCCTCCTCAGTTTCAAAGACATTCGACAGAATGGCTATCACATTGAGACAAATACTGAGGACAATAGTGAACATCTGTTAATGACTCACTACTTAAATTGTCGTAAACACATCGTCGAAAAACTTCCATCTTTCTCGTCTGGCTTGTATTACACATACATCAGACCCTCAAATCTCCATATAGCTCTTAATCTAAAATTTAATGATCCAAATTCTTTCAAACTATGGCATGAGCGGTTAGGACATCCAGGACAAACTATGATGCGTCGGATTCTATGTAATTCATCAGGCTATAACATAACACACAACAGAATCCCTTCTGTTAATGAATACATATGTGATGCTTGCACAAAGGGTAAGCTAATAATTCGTCCTTCTAGTAGTAAAGTAAGAACTGAATCTCCTAAATTCCTTGAGCGGATTCAAGGAGATATTTGTGGACCAATACAACCAGCATCTGGACCATTTCAGTACTTTATGGTCCTAATAGATGCATCCACTCGGTGGACTTATGTCACCATGCTATCCACTCGCAATACTGCTGTTGACAGAATTTATTAACGGTGTTTTTTTATGTGGCTTTTCAACATATTAATTCTATCAAACAATAATCCAAGATTTTGTGTTCTTGGATGTAATATGAGGAGGGAGAGTAGAGAGAGAAATACGGCAGCGTAGGTTGTATTAATTTTTCAGAATTTGTGAGAGTTTTTTAACAGTACAAGAGAGGTCTTATTTATAGGTGTGCGAGTGTGAGATGGCACCTTACGAGCCCATATGGCCTCCGGTGTAGACGAGGGCTCCTTACCCTCGTCTTGATCTCCCCACACTGCTTCCTATCTAGTACCTCGTTCTACTATAATGCCTTAGACTAGATGGGCCTCATTAAAAACCTCGCCGTAAACCACCCTTGTGGATAAACCGAACGGAGGGAAAAAGAGTGCGCCATCGGGGTCCTATAGATTGAGGGCGAGCTCATGGGCGAGCTCTTAGACGAGTAGGGCGATCTCTTAGGCGAGCTCTACTGCCTTGCGTGGTCTGTGAGTGTTGCGTGATGATGAACTCTGGTGAGACTTCCATGATGGTATGGGGTGAGCCCTGAGCGAGCTCTATCACTACAGGGGCGACCTCTTGATTCTTCGAATTATCTCGAGTGGCTCGCCCATCAACAATTACCCCCAGCTCGCCTTCATCATGGTTCGTGGCATGTGTTGGCGAGCTGGTATAGGACTCTCGGGCGAGCTTTCCTGTGGGTGGAATTCGAGACGTCACACGCATTTCCCTCAGCGTCGTTTCCCGCGCCTGTAATAATAACTTTTCAAATTCTTTGCAAAGAGGTCCTTGATCTGTCGGGAATTTCGAGCTTGTGCCCAGCGTCTATAAATAGGCGAAAACGAAGGATTTCCTCATTTTGCTTCCTTCATTTCTCAGAGCGCATTTCTGGTCAATCCTCTGCTTTAGACGCGTCTGCCAAGGTAGAGACTCGGATTCTTCCTCTCTTTCCCTGCTCTTTATTTTCGAACGTCTAAATTATGTCTGAGAACTCTTCGAGCCGTTCCCCCCCGCGTCGAGATTTGGGTAAAGGACAAAGGACCGATGACCTTCCGAATCCCCGAGAGGCACCCGTGATCCTCTCTTCGAGCCCCGGGATGAGCTCTGGGACGTTCCCAAACAGTGGTGAGCTTCAGGGGTCAGTACGTTCTGACTCCAGCGAGCAAGCTACAAGTTCCAGCGGGTATTCCCCCCTTCGCGAGCTCTGGGACTACTCTGAGCGAGTTTCTGGAGGGGCTGCGGCCCCGGTCGAAGAAGAGGTCGCTGAGACCGATGCCCGGGAGGAGGTCGCCGAGGTGGTGGCCGATGATATCATTGCCGAGCTGGCCCGTGAAGTCGACGAAGAGATCGACGGGGATACAGGGACGGAGGTTACTTACGAGTACCTCCGTTTTATCGACTTTCCCTTCCCCAAGCTCCCCGAACATCAAATCTCCGCCGAGGTCGTGCATGAGTTCGACTGGAGCGAGTATGTGAGGACACATGGGGCGAGCTTTCCCCTACCTCGGCGAGCTCCTATTCGAAAAGCCGCTGGTAGGTATGATTTGAAGGCCAACGGGGTGGAAAGTATCATGAGTGAGTTCGCCCTTCCGGACATTCGGAGGCGGTTCCGCATCCCGCTTGACGTTTTTATGTATCCTGCCGAGGAGAAAGAGCGGGCCGACCTCCCCCCTGCCGGACTCACTGCCATGAACTATCATACCCTAAAGGCAGGGCTCACCCTTCCCCTCCACCCCATAATTGGGCAGTTTTTGGCGGACACGGGCCTCGCCATTACCCAACTCACTCCGAATGCATGGAGTAATTTGTTGGCTGCCCTGACTGTCTTTGGGCTCGAGGGTTATGAAAACCGGCTAAGCACAGCAGAGATTAGCGAGCTATTCAACGTGATCAGACAAGTGAGGGAGGGGAAGGGTTATTATTCTTTCCAAGCTCGACCGGGGGGCAAATTTTTAGGCGACCTCCCTAATAAAATCCGAGATTGGAAGGAGCAGTTCTTCTTCATCGGGGGGGATTGGCGAGCTTCTGATGGTCGCGGAGGGCGCATTCTTACCCCCGAGTCCTACGGGGAGGCGAGCTGTAGGTGTCGTACCTTAGTGTGTGTGCGTCAGATTAGATTACTGATCTAATCTATCTTTTTGCAGGTTTGAAGCGTCATAAGTCGAGCCGTGGGAAACCTGAAGTTTCGACTGGTTTTGAGTTCGTGCGGACGGTGTGTTGTCTGCGAGAGAAGAAAGATCGTGAGATCGTACACCTGTGCCAGCACCACTGCCGCAGGCTCGCCGGTCTCATCACTTCGCCACATCACCTCGCCGCTCAAGGTTTCGAATTTTTCCCGAGTTTCTTCAGGTTGCTATCTCGTGTGTTCGAGGTCGCCTAACTTACTCGATTACCTGATGCAGGTTTAGGTGGAGTTGCCGAGCTTCCGCCTATTGAAGTTCCCGAAGCTTATCACTTCCTAGCTCGGCAGCTGAGGATGGGCAAACCTCATCCAGGGAGGGAAGGTATCCCTTCGGGGGCGGTTCTGGACGCCACCAAAAAATTTGAGCTCGCCAAGGCTCCTGATAAGGCCGGGGGTTCGGGCTCGCAAAAGATTCCGGCGCCTCCCCAACCAAAAGAGAAGGTTGCCGCCACCAAGAAGGGGGCAGGCCGAGGCTCGGACCCTGAACGGGGTGCCCAACCACCCCAACCGACGAGGCGAGCTCTCCACCGAGGGGATGGCTCGCGGGTGAGCGAGGAAGAGACCCGCCCTTCCAAACGGGTTAGGGCTGAAGGTGGCTCTGGATCAACCCCCGCGGGGTCAGGGCGAGCTCTCGCAGTTCAATCTTCTGCGGCACCCCCAACTCCTCAGAGTGCGCCCTCGCCGCCTCCCTATGGGGTCCCAATTCGGGATGACACCCTGCTCGGGCTCAACCCCGACAGGTTCGGGTAAGTGGGCGACCTCTTTCGAAGTTGGGAGCCTTAGCGGTTCTTTTGATTCTCGCTTACTGAAACAAGTGTGTGCAGGTATACTCCTGCCGAGTTCCCGCAACGACCCAGCTCTCTCCATACCGCCGAGCGTTCCAAAGCCCTGAGCTCGTCGAGAGATCTTCCTGAGGGGGCAGCTCGCCGAGTCTTTACAGAGGCTCCCAAGTACCTTTCCGCCTCAGAGCTCGGTATGATCGAGAAGCAGAAGCCCGCCGACAAGGCGAAGTTGGCGATACATTACGCCAGTGCGGCGATGGCGGCGGCCCAGCTCATTGCCGATGATATTACCGCTGCCGACAGAGCTCGCAGCGACACAAAAAGGGCGCTGACGAAGGTGGGCGATGAGCGGAAGAAAGCTCTCGAGGAGCTCGCCAAGATGGAGGCCAAAGAGAAGGCCTCGTTGGAGGCAGAGCGGCTCGCCATAAGGAGGGCTGAAAAACTACAGGCCGACCTCCACAAAGAAAGGGCCGAGCTCGAAGAAGCTCGCCGAGCACTTGCTGCCCGGGACAAGGAGCTCGACCTGACCCGGGTTGAGGTGGGGGTCCTCCGGGATCAGAGCCGGGAAAATTCCGAGGAGTGCCGGAGGCTGAGAGAAGAGGTCGCCGCCAAAGCTTTGGAGGTTGCCGAGCTCAAGAGCCAATCTGAAACCGCAATCAAGCCTGAGGCACTTGAGCTCGCTGAAATGGTCGCTACTGACAAGGGCTTCGTGCTCTGCTTTGCTGAGGTTATCCGCTCCTTCCAATGGGCACGGATTAATAACGACAGCGAGTGGGAAGCCCTCGTCGGCGAGTTCGAGGATTGCTTGGAAAAGTCCTCGATTCCCCCTGGCACGGAACTAAATATTGGAGACCTCGCGGGCTATGGGATCAATCTCGATGCTGCTCGTCTGAAATTCAACATCATTCAGACGAAGCAGGTCTTGACTGCCGACCTCGCCCAAGAGACTGAAGGTGCCGAGGGGGAAACTGGAGGTGAGGTCCCGCCGACCATGGAGCAGATCATGGAGGTCTGCGGGGATGCGATGGTAAACATTAGCGAGCTCGGCACAAGCGGATTCTCCGAGAATATTACTCCTGATGCCGAGCATGCCATGCCAATTCGCCAGGTCGCCCCTACTACAGAGGTCGCCGACCCCAAACCATAGGGCTTTACTATTGCTTTCTCAGATTAGCTTTTATTTCCCCAGTTTCAATAGGTCGCCGGGTTGTGGGGCTCGCCCAGAAGGAGCTCCATTTTTGTAGTTCAAAGACGGCTAGCTGGTCGGCCTTTGTGGCCAGCACCACTACTCATACTTAGGATTTTTTCAAGCATATTTTTGGCTTGAAAATCTCTTAAGTATCCTTTTGAATATAAGTCGAGCATTTTTTGTCCCAATTTTTTTATTTATTTATGTTTTTGCACTTTTACGTTATAATTTCTTAAGATAGCTCGTTATTGTTTATTTTCCCGGTATATAATTGTTCGTCTTACTCTACTTTGAGAAACGAATCGTTCGTTTTACGTCACTTACGACTACGAATTATACCTCTGTTTTTAGAGTGCGCCTTCTTCGTCTTATACCACTTAGGGCCGCGAATCGTTCGTCTTAGGCCACTTAGGGCAGCGAACTGCACTTCGATTGATTCACGTTGGGCCATTGGGTCTCATGAACCTTGCCTTAGACGTTTATGTCTTTTTCGCGAATTTTTCTAACTTGTGGCAGTAGGTGCTTAGCAACCCTTTAAAAAGGGTACCTTCGCGACCTTGGGCACTTTAGCCTTTGCCTTCGAGCTATTAATTATAACGTTTGGGACCTTAGTCCCTGCGCATTGCGGACTTTTGAGCATGTGGGCGAGCTGGGCTTGACGAGCTAGCATAATTGGCGACCTGGTGTAGCTCGCCTGATCGGAGGGCTGCACAGGTCCAAACACTTAGGAATTTTTCTGAATTTTTATAGCAACGTAATTTACATCGGTTGACATCTATATTTCTGATGCAAACTTTTGACTAGTCTATTACAGGTATTACAGGATTATAGTCTATTGGTAGAACTTCTTTAGGTGCGTCGAGCTCCAGGTGTATGATGAAGCTTTGCCCTCTGCGTCTTCTAGATCATAGGTACCGTTTGGCCAAGCTGCAGTGACTCGGAATGGTCCTTCCCAATTTGAACCGAATACACCTGGTGGGGCCATCAGTTTCTTTTTCAACACCAGGTCGCCGACCTTGAACTTTCAGTCTCGGACCTGAGAGTTGTAATATTTTTCCGCTCTACGCTTGTAGGTGGCGTTTCTCATTTCTGTTGAAGTTCTGGTTTCTTCGATCAGATCTTTTTCTATTGCCAAAGCTTCATCATTTTTTTCTTCATCATACCCCACCACCTTCCAAGTCTTGTTCTGGATCTCTACTGGGACCACGGCTTCAGTCCCGAAGGCTAGGGCAAACGGGGTCTCCCCGGTACTGGCCCTATAGGAAGTTCTATAAGACCATAGGACCTCCGGGAGTTCGTCTGCCCAGCTTCCTTTCTTTTCCTCGAGGCGGAGCTTTAATATGTGTTTCAAGATCTTATTTACCGCCTCGACTTGGCCGTTCGACTGGGGGTGATATGGAGTTGAGTAGTGCTTCTTGATGTTCCATGAACTGCAGAAGTCCCTCAACTTCTGTCCGTCGAACTGCCTTCCATTATCAGTGATGACCGACTGCGGGAGTCCAAACCTGCAGATCAGGTTTTTCCAAATGAAGCCGATCATCCTTTCCTGGGTTATGGTTGTGAGAGCTTCGGCCTCAGCCCACTTAGTGTAATAGTCCACTGCTACAACAGCGAACTTTACACCGCCTCTACCAGGTGGAAATGGGCCGATCAAGTCGATACCCCATTTCGCAAAAGGCCATGGGCTGAAAACCGACTTAAGCTGGTTGGCTGGGGAGTGAATGTTAGGTGCGAAAAGTTGGCACTTCCGGCACCTTCGAGCAAAGCTGATGGCATCTTTGCGAAGAGTGGGCCAGTAGTAGCCCTGTCTGATCGTTTTATATGCCAATGCTTGCCCCCCAGCGTGGCTCCCACAAATCCCTTCGTGAATTTCTTCTAACACTTCGGACCCCTGCTTCTTAGTCAGGCATTTGAGTAGGGGCAGAGAGAATCCACGTTTATAGAGTTGGCCATCCAGCAGCGTATACCTGGCAGCTTGCTTTACTAACCGGCTAGCTTCCCAGGTGTCTTCGGGGGTTGTTCCGTCAGTTAAATATTTTCGGATTGGGGTGCACCAATCTTCACTACCTTCACTATCCTCCTGCCCCCCACTCGAGGTTTGATTTACTTTGTAGTCGAACGTCGAGGGGTTTTTCAGTGTGGTGATCACAACCTCCGCGAATTCGGCTTCGCCGTTGCTAGTAGCTAGCCGGGCTAGAGCATCTGCTTGTGTGTTTTCTAGCCGCGGTATTTGATTGATGTAAACTTGTGTAAACATCGAGATCAGATGCGCGGCTATCTTCTGATAGGTCATCATCTGCTGGTCTTTTGCTTCAAATTCCCCCCGGACTTGGGATATTATTAGCTGGGAATCCCCGAAAACTTGAAGGTTGGTCGCCCCCACAGCTAATGATAGCCTAAGCCCCGCTATCAATGCTTCATATTCCGCCTCGTTGTTGGTTGCTCGAAAGTCGAACCGAATTGCGGAGGTGAAGACTTGTCTGTCGGGACTTATCAGGACTACGCCGGTGCCTGCTGCTATGCTAGTTGATGATCCGTCCACGTAGAGATGCCACGGAGCTATACGTCCCCTCGTCAGATCTTGTGGGAAAGTTAGCTCGACGATGAAGTTGGCCAGTGCTTGTCCCTTGATCGCTGTTCGGGGTGCGTAGGTTATACCGTATTGGCTGATCTCCAGTGACCATTTCAGCAGGCATCCGGCAGTGTCCGGGCGCTGTAGTATTTGACGCAGTGGGAACGTTGTCAGCACCTCCACCGGATGGTCAAAGAAGTAAGGCCTCAATTTTCTAACACTCATCACCAGTGCATAAGCCAGCTTCTCTGTTGGGGTGTACCGCAGCTCAGCTTCATGTAAGACTTGGCTCACGTAGTACACTGGGAGATGTGTTTTTGCCTCTTCTCGGACCAGGACGGAGCTGATGGCCACCTCCGACGTGGCTAGGTACAGATACAGCTTCTCTCCAGGTATTGGCTTTGACAGAATTTGTGTGTCCGCCAGGTATGTTTTGATATCTTCGAAGGCTCGTTGGCATTCACTTGTCCAGACGAAGTGGTTTTTGAGGTGGAGCTCGTTGGCCTTGGCAGCCTCTTTGTACCTCCGTGTGTTTGCTTTAATTGCCTCGAAAAATGGACGATTTCTATCGCCGGACCTGGAGATGAATCTGTTAAGGGCCGCCATGCACCCAGTTAGTCTTTGAATTTTTTGGATGGAGTCGGGTATCCCCATCTCAATTATGCATTGGACTTGTGTCGGGTTGACCTCGATTCCCCGCTGGCTAACTAGGTGCCCCATGAACTTCCCAGAGTGTACTCCGAAGCTGGTCTTTTTGGGGTTCAACTTCATGTTGTAGTGGCGCAGTATGTCGAAGGTCTGTTTCAGGTGGTCTAGGTGGTCCTCCTTTCTCAAACTCTTGACAACTATGTCGTCTACGTACACCTCCATGGATTCGCTGATGTGTTGGTCGAACATTTTGTTCACCAATCTCTGGTACGTGGCTCCGGCGTTGATGAGCCCGAACGGCATCCTTTCCCAGCAGTACATGTTCTTGTTGGTGTAGAACGCCGTGTGTTCCTGGTCTTCCGGATGCAGAGCTATCTGATGATAGCCTGCAAAAGCGTCCATGAATGTCATCATCTCATGGCCTGCAGTGCTGTCCACTAGCTGGTCAATGTGAGGTAGTGGGAAGTTGTCTTTCGGGCATGCTTTGTTCAGGTCCGTGAAGTCAATGCAGAGTCGACACGTCCCGTTATGTTTTTTCACCAGGACGGGGTTCGCGACCCACTGCGGACATACAGCCTTCTTGATGAGCTTGTTATCTAACAACTTTTCCACCTCAACCGTTAGAGCTGCATACTTGTCTGGTCCATACTTTCTTCGCTTTTGGCGTATGGGTCTTTTCATCGGATCTATGTTAAGTCTGTGGCAAGCATGTTCCAACGGGATCCCCGTCATGTCTTCATGGGACCAGGTAAATACGTCCAGGTTGGACATTAAGAACAGCTCCATCCTCGACCGGTACGGTTCAGGTAACTCAGAACCGATGAAAAGTTCCAAGTCCCTTTCCGGGTCCACCGGGAGTGCCGTCAACTCCTCCATGGGGATTGCTTTTCTCTTTTGACTTTTCCACCTCGGGTCGTTGATGAGCTCGTCCCACTCCTCATGTGACATCCGTGCAGGCTCGTGGCCTATGCGCGGCTCGAGGTCTTCGGGCTGGCTTTCAGCTTGAGCGAGCTCATCAGCTGTAGACTCTTCCGGTGGCCTGTCGATTTGAGGTGGCATGGTGACTCGAGGGATTGGGTCGACGTCCATGGGCGTTGGTTCTTGACCTCCCGCGGGTCCTCCACCTGGGGCCTCATCAACTACCTCCATGGGAGTAGGTTGCTGTCCCTGCGCAGCTACCGATCCCTGCGCAGGTTTCAACAGTCGGGTTTTTTCCACGTCCTCCATTGGTGTCGATTGTGTGTTCTGCACAGGTCCAACACCTTGGTTGATTTGTACGTCCTCTTCGAGGATGTGGACTTGCGTAACGGACTTCTTGACCCGGCCATCTTTGATTTGGAGTAAACACTCTCGGGCCTTTTTCTGGTCACCTTTTATAGTTTCGGTACCCTTCGGAGTTGGAAATTTTAAACAGTAGTAGTAGGTCGAACACGCCGCTTTGAATTCATTAATAAAAGGGCGGCCAAGGAACCCGTTGTAGGAGGACTGCTGGTCGACAACTAGGAAATCTATGAGCCTAGTCAGTCTCCTTACGGGATCCTCAGCCGATACAAGTTGGACGCTCAACCTAACACTACCTAGGGGGACGGTTACAGCCTCTCCGAACCCCACTATTCTAGCATTGCTAGGTTCCAGGTACGACCCAAAATCACCCAAGGCATCCAAGGTGGATTTGAAGAGGATGTTGGTGAATGCGCCGGTGTCCACAAGCAGCCTGTGAACTCGGACGTTCATGATGTCGGCTGTTATCACCAACGAGTCGTTGTGGGGCATCAGTACCCCCTCCAGATCCGCAGAAGAAAATGTTAGTTCGTCAGCGAGCTGGGAGGCGGACCTGGGGCCGGAGCTGCCTTCCTGGACTTGATTTATGGCCCGGATCTCGGCCTTTCTCTTTCTCTTAGATATGGAGAATCCCCCGTCCCGGAGGCCTCCTGCAGCTCCGACCTCTTCCTCAAGAACCAAGAGTTCCCGAGTCGGCTCCATATTTTGCTGAGGTTGGGGAGGTGCCCTCCGTCTGTGTTGGGGGCCAGGTTGGTCCCTCTCCTCTTCTTCGTCATCGGAGGTAGCCCCCCTCTCGAACCTTGGTCTCTTGGCTGGGGCCTTCTTCACGAACTCGGCCAATTTCCCCTCCTCGTAAAATTTCCAGAGTTGCTTGAGGAGATCGCGGCACTCGCTGGTGAAGTGGCCGATGGCCTGATGGTAGGCACAGAATTTGTTGGGGTTGAGCTTCGTGCGATCCTGGCGGATCCGCCTTGGCTCCTCCAGCATGGCCTTGCTTTGGACGGCAGTGAAGACGTGGTCAAAGGAGACAGCGAGGACCTGGTTGAGCTTTTCTTTGAGCTCGTCTCCCTCGCCAAAGGCCTTTAAGTTCCGGGGGGCTTTGTAGGTGCCCCCAGACTTCTTCCCGTAGGGCTTCTTTTCCTCGTGGGCACCAACTTCTTTCAGTAGTGCCTCCTGCATAGCCACATACACCCCCGCCTTGTGGCGGAATTCGCTATAAGTGTTGGGACATGCGAGGTGCATTTCTTTCCAGAGGTCGGTGCCCCTCCTGAGTCCGCCCATCGCTGCGACGACCTTGGTGTCGTCGCTTACCGGCTCGCCTTCCAGCAGAATCTTGTCGAACTTTTCCAGGTACTGCTGGTCGGTTTCATTCTCGCCTTGATGGATGTTGGCGAGTCAGTGCTTCTGGGTAAGGTAAGATCCAAACCCAGAGAAGTGGGCCAGGAACTCCCGCGAGAGTTGGCCAAATGAGCAGATTGACCCCGGGGCGAGTGAAGAGAACCAACGGTGAGCTCGGTCCCCTAGGGTCAGCGGGAAGTTTCGGCACTGGGTGGAGTCGGTGGCACCGACCGAAATCATGAAATCCGCATACTTGGCCAGGTGGACCTTCGGGTCGGATTCGCCCTCATACGCGGACATCACCGGGAATTGGATTTTCTTCTGGACCGGTGCGCGGAGGATGGCAGGTGCCAATGGAGAGGTGGGGAGAGTCGTGGCGTCAGGTCCGCCAGACTTGGTTGCTACCTGTGCTTGCAGCACTTCAACGGCCTTTTTCAGTGAGGCCAGCTCGTCATCCCGGGTCACCTCTGGCGGAGGGTGCTCAAAGGTCGTGCGTCTCGCGGACGCACGTCCCCGAGGTGCCTCACTCTGGGGTGACCTCTCAGTGGCGGGCTGGAATTGGCGTCCGCCGTGGGGGCCTAGCCGGTCAGTGGCGGGCCTCCTCAGCCTTTCGTGGGCTGACCTGCGCGGCTGCTGGTCAGAGTCCCCCTGGGATGCAGCTGGGGCTGCTGCACGCTCATTCTCTTCGTACCTCGGGCCCAGGCGGCCTTGGAGGACTTCCCTCCTTTGAGACTGGTGGGTGCCAGACGCCCCGGTGTAGGCCGGCTCCCTTCCAGTGTAAGGAGCGGGACCCTCCTCCCCCATTTTGGCTTTACCGGTCCTCTCCCTGCGCTGGCGAGCTTGGGTCGAGCTCGCCTCCTGCTCGGTGGGGAGTACGCTGTAGTCTCCCCTGGTCCGGGTGCCCTGGGTGGGCCTGGTCTGCTCCCTGGTTTCAGCGGCTGGAGCTCGCCTAGGTACTAGGGCGAGCTCGTCCTGCTGTCGCTGCTGCAACCTTTGTAGGGTCGCGATGGTGCGTTGGAGCTCGTCAGGATTGCTGACCAGGTCCCTCAGAGCGGGGGCTAAGTCTTCCTGGGTCGCCGCAGTTCGCTGAGGTCGCGGAGCTGTGGTGCTCTTCTGGCGAGGCGGTTGTGATGTCCCCACCACCTGGTGTGAGGTCTCCACCTCGACCTGGTTTTGATTGCCCCCTCTAGACCTTCCCGTAGCTGCGGAGGTCTGTCCCTTGGTGGCTCGAGTGTTGGCCATTTTTTGGTTTCGGAGGGGGTAACTCGCTGAAGGGCGTCGAAGTGGAGGGAGGTCGCTGGGGTGATAGAGGTCGCCTGGATGGTTATCGTCCAACCTAGGCGGAGCTGTGCAAGTTTTCGTCTAGCCTCGCGTGTGACGAATTGTCCGAAATTCGGTTTATTCGTGTGCACGCGTGCGTTTGAAAACTTGTTCCGGGCAGATTTTGCGAAATCCGATAATTCGGGTTTCTGTCCGGAGATCTGGGTCCTTCGTTCAGGGGATGAAGATGTGTGTGTATCTTCAAGTGTTCTTGAGTTTTGTCAAGAACACCTTCAAATCTTCAAATCTTCAACAAACCCTAATTTTTTGTTCTTGAAGATTTCTTAATTCAGAGGTTCGGAACCCTCCTTCTAGCGCCAAATTGTTGACAGAATTTATTAACGGTGTTTGTTTATGTGGCTTTTCAACATATTAATTCTATCAAACAATAATCCAAGATTTTGTGTTCTTGGATGTAATATGAGGAGGGAGAGTAGAGAGAGAAATACGGCAGCGTAGGTTGTATTAATTTTTCAGAATTTGTGAGAGTTTTTTAACAGTACAAGAGAGGTCTTATTTATAGGTGTGCGAGTGTGAGACGGCACCTTACGAGCCCATATGGCCTCCGGTGTAGACGAGGGCTCCTTACCCTCGTCTTGATCTCCCCACACTGCTTCCTATCTAGTACCTCGTTCTACTACAATGCCTTAGACTAGATGGGCCTCATTAAAAACCTCGCCGTAAACCACCCTTGTGGATAAACCGGACGGAGGGAAAAAGAGTGCGCCATCGGGGTCCTATAGATTGAGGGCGAGCTCTTAGACGAGTAGGGCGATCTCTTAGGCGAGCTCTACTGCCTTGCGTGGTCTGTGAGTGTTGCGTGATGATGAACTCTGGTGAGACTTCCATGATGGTATGGGGTGAGCCCTGAGCGAGCTCTATCACTACAGGGGCGACCTCTTGATTCTTCGAATTATCTCGAGTGGCTCGCCCATCAACAACTGCTTTTGCAAAGCTTATTGCACAGATTATCCTGTTGAGATCTCAATTCCCAGATCATCCTATTAAATACATTCGTATGGATAATGCCGGTGAATTCACTTCTAAGGCATTCGATGATTTTTGCATGACACTGGGAATCAAAGTGGAGCATTCGGTCCCTCATGTTCATACTCAAAATGGTCTAGCTGAATCATTAATTAAACGTCTTAAATTAATCGCTAGACCGCTACTACACAAAACGAACTTACCTGTTTCATGTTGGGGGCATGCAATCTTACATGCATCATCACTAATCCAATTCCGACCAACTGCATATCATGAATATTCCCCTATTCAACTCGTGCGTGGAAATGAACCTAACATTTTCCATCTGCGTACATTCGGTTGTGCAGTGTATGTTCCAATACCACCACCTAAGCGAACATCTATGGGCCCACAAAGGAAACTCGGTATTTACATCGATTTTGTATCTCCCAAAATACTTAAATACCTCGAGCCTTTAACTGGGGATCAGTTTACAGCCCGTTTCGCTGACTGCACATTCGACGAAGATCTATTTCCGGCCTTAGGGGGAGAGAAAAATACCACAATTAATAAATGTCGTGAAATAACTTGGAACACAAAAGATCTTCAGTTCCTAGACCCACGCACAAATCAATCTGATCTTGAAGTTCAAAAGATAATAAATTTGCAATACTTAGCAAATAACCTGCCAGATGCATTCACTGATCATAAAGGAGTGACTAAGTCGCATATACCTGCGGTAAATGCGCCTCAAAGGGTACAACTCCCTTTGAAGACAAATGTTAATCCCCCCATGCACCAGAAGCGTAAAGGAAGCATTAACATAAGCGAACCGAATTTGCGTAAGTGTAAAGCTAGCAAACACACTATGTCACCCCTAAAATCTCCTGAAGAAATTCGTCATGTAGACAAAAATCAGAGTCAAAATGCACGTGCAAAAGCAATCAATGACTCTGAGAATGTTGAATCATCAGACCGATGCCCTTTGGGAAATGAAGAGGATCTGGTCGATGTAAACATTGAAGTTTCAACAAACTTCGTAAACAAGGGAGAAACTTATAACAGAAACACAACTGTTGTCGACAACACATTTGCAGCCTTAATTGCCTTCACCATTTTTAATAATGATCTAGATCCTGAACCCAAAACTATATTCGAGTGTCGGAGGCGCTCTGATTGGTGAAATGGGAAACTGCAATAAAGGCAGAGCTAGACTCGCTAAACAAATGAAAAGTTTTCGGTTCCATCGTTCGTACCCCGAAAAATGTAGTCCCTGTTGGATACAAGTGGGTATTTGTACGAAAGCGAAACGAGAACAATGAGATTGTGAGATACAAAGTGAGGTTAGTGGCTCAAGGGTTTTCGCAGAGACCCGGTATCGATTTCGATCAAACTTACTCTCCTATTATGGATGCTATAACATTCCGCTTCCTAATATCCCTGGCAGTTAAACTAAACTTAGAAATGCAGTTAATGGACGTAGTTACCGCATACTTATATGGATCATTAGATTCTGACATCTATATGAAAATCCTTAATGGATTAACTATTCCCCAAATGAGGAATAACGAACATCGTAGTATGTTCAGCATTAAGTTGCAACGCTCGTTATATGGCTTAAAACAGTCAGGTCGTATGTGGTATAATCGACTAAGTGAATTCCTCCTAAAGAAGGAATACGTAAATAACGAGGCATTTCCTTGTGTCTTTATTAAGAAATCCCTTAATGGTTTTTGCATCATCTCGGTGTATGTGGATGATCTAAACATTATCGGAGCAAGGAAAGAGATTGAAGAAGCAAGTTCAATCTTAAAAAATGAATTTGAAATGAAAACTTTGGGTAAAACCAAGTTCTGTCTCGGTCTGCAGATCGAGCATTTCCCCGAAGGAATACTGATACACCAATCAGCTTACCTAAAGAAAGTGTTGGAGAGATTCCACATGGATAAATCTCATCCTCTAAGCACTCCAATGACTGTCCATTCCCTTGATTTGGAAAAGGACCCATTTAGACCTAAAGAAGATACCGAAGAGCTATTGAGACCTGAAGTTCCATATCTAAGTGCAATTGGTGCACTGCTCTATCTTGCAAACTGCACTAGGCCCGATATTGCCTTTGCAGTCAATCTACTTGCAAGGTTCAGTGCCTCCCCTACGAGGAGACATTGGAATGATGTGAAACATATTTTACGATATCTTCAAGGTTCACAAGATCTTAGTCTTTTCTATCAAAGACACCAAGACAACACGCTTATAGGTTATGCTGATGCTGGTTATCTATCTGATCCCCATAATGCGAAATCGCAAACGAGTTATGTTTTCCTCTGTGGTGGTACAGTCATTTCATGGAGATCTGTCAAGCAAACTTTGGTGACCACTTCATCAAACCACTCAGAGATCATAGCTCTATACGAAACTGCACGAGAATGTGTGTGGTTAAAGTCCCTTATAAAACACATTCACGATTCGTGTGGTATCCCTTCTGTTGACTTAAGTTTCTCAATTATCTACGAAGATAATGCTGCATGTATTGCACAAATGAGCAACGACTATGTCAAAGGGAACATGACGAAACATATATCCCCAAAATTCTTTTATCCTCACGAACTCCAAAAGAGTGGTGAGATCACGATAAAACAAGTACGCTCAAGTGACAATCTAGCTGATTTGTTCACTAAATCCCTTCCCACAACGACTTTTGAAAAGTACGTACATGGAATCGGGATGCGTCGACTTGGAAGGTTGTTATCTTGAGGGGGAGTATCAAATGCTAAACAATCCTGATGATTGAATCCTCGAGGTCATTTGTAACACTCTATTGAGTAACACTTACATTCTTCCTTGTCATATTATATCCAAGGGGGAGTATTATAATATATTAAGATAATATATTATTATAATAATGGATATAATATTAGGAATATATTATAGTGGACTTTAGGCCCACAAGACTTAGGGTTATGTACTCTTATTTATACTGTATCGATCCCTTGTATTCTGTATTTCACATCATTGTAACGACAGTTCATATTATTATATCTCCTGGCTTAATCGCCCCCAGACATAGTCACTCCGTGACGAACTAGGTCATCAATACTGTGTCTTTTACTTTACGCTTTCCTTTCGCGATTACAACAATTTTATGCAAAATACTCGACAGATATGCTCTAATTAAAATTTAAAAGTTGGAAATAATCATGTGCGGGCGCAGGATCGGATCAAAAAGAAGCACAGCCGTCGATCGTGTCAATTCACCAACCATATGATATCCCTTGGGCAGGGCTATAATAATACCTTCAACAAAACCACTGTCACCCTCATCTATATCTCCTTTTGACTTCAATTCCACCTATCCTCTTCATTCTCAATCTCTGTCAACATGAGCAGATTCAGGAGATTCGACATTGTTGAACGCTCTCCACCTTCCTACTTCCTTCAAGAAACCTCCATTTTCAGATCCCCATTGCTCAACCCATGCTTCCCCTCGTTTTCCGCTCTGGAAGAAGAGTTCGATCAGACTTTCGATCTCCTAAGCTTCTCCACCTCACCTTTGTTCGATGATTTCAGCTCTGTCACGGATCTGATCCAGATCGATCAAATTCAAACCCCGTTCCGTACCTCAACTCGCCGCCTTATCCGCAGGGAGCCTTGCCTGCAGACGTTCAGCGACCGCATTTCGGCTTTGGAGTTAGGGTTGGAGCGATTGCTGAGGGAGGAGAAGAGTAGGAAGAACAAGGCTGAGGACAGGAAGTACACCTGGACGGCGGAGATTAAGAGCTTGGAGGATGACCGGAAGTACAAATGGACGGCGGAGAAGAAAGGGGAGGAGAAGAGCTACAAATTGACGACTGAGATCAAGAGGAAGGGCACTGGGAAATTGCCGATTGAGCAAACGTACACGGTTGAGGTATCCAGTGGGGATGGCGGCAAGAAATCAGTGGAGAAAAAGAAGAAGAAGAGTGAGAAAGTGAAAGAGAAGGCTCGTGTAATTGAGATTGAAGAGCCATCTGATCATGGTGCCGTTGTTCTAAGGCAGGTTGGTATTGTTAAGTGCTTTTTATGCATTATAAGTTCGATTAAATAACATCAATTCTATCAATGCGATGTAGATTTGGTCATTTTCTGATGCAAAATCTCGATGGTTCTCTCTAGCTATTTTATAGATCCAGGATGGTAGATCGTGCAAACGTTTCTGATTGGTTTCAGATCGATGGTGACCGCTTTTGAAAATCTTGTTTATGGACACTGAGTTACTTAGTTCAAATTATTATTGTGCTTATTGATCGGGGGGGGGGGGGGGGGTTACTGAAGATTCTAGCACTAAATACTTCTTTCTCTGCACTATGGCTACGAAAGGAGGATAAGAGTTTAAATCTGTGAAAATTGTTGAAGATCATTTTTAGTACATTTTGAACTTGAAAAAGAAACAAGAAAAATTTCACAATATTACTAGGCTTGCAACTGGATTAATTGACTGCCCAATATTTCGTAAAGAACCCACTGAATGATCTCTCGCAGGGTCTGAAACCAAAATACACTCTGAGGGATAAATTATCTCAAATGCTTAATTTGTTTTAGATTTAACCGATTCTTTACTGTAAGGAGTTAGAACAGTTCTTTTGTGAAAATAACACTCTTGATAACACAATATCTTTTTGTGTCTTTTGAAACTAATTGAAGTTATGTTGGGATCGTTGTGTCTGCTACCAGATAGCCTTATGGCCCATATCCACCCCCTTGGGATTACTTTAAGGAGTTGCAAAGATGTTCTTTTAATTAATATTTTTATGAGAATGACAGTTTTGAACCTCGTTTTTGTTTCTTATGTAACATTTCAAAGTGATTTTGTTTTTCCTTTGATTTTGCTGTTAATTTGATTATTTGATGATTTTTTGTTTTGTTTACTTCATATATCCTGGTGACAGGTTTTTGCCAAGAGAGTTGACAAGAGAAGGGGTAAGAGGAAGGAGTTGTATCCTCAAGATGCAGCAACTCTAATTCAGAAGAGTTTCAGGGCACATCTTATTCGAAGGTCACAGGCTCTTCGTGCCCTTAGGGAGCTAGCAATTGCAAAGACCAAGTTAAAGGAGATAAGGGCTTTGTTTAATAACTTCTCTTACCGTACTCGTCTAAGCCGCGATGCAGCAGAACGTCAGACTTTTTCTGAGAAAATCATTGTGTTACTTCTTACTGTTGATGCTATTGAGGTAGAAAAACTTTGCTTATACTATCTTCTTCCCTTACTTAATAGTAATATTTATTTTGAATGCACATGATTCTTTTATTAATCATTCATGACTGCAGCATGTGAAATGATTATGAAAATCTTGTCTATGGACACAGAATATCTTAGTTGTAATCATTTGTAATAAACATTATTTCAACCTGTCACATGTGAAATGATTATGAAACTTACTAACTATAAACATAAACAGCCTTTAGTAAATTTGTGGTGGTGGGCTATTTATATTCTTAGTGGGTCAAATTTTATTTTTACTAGTTGTTTCTGATAATGCCAATAGATTCTAATCCATTTTTTCCATTCAATTGTGTAATTATTCTTTTTTTTTGGGAAAATGTTTTTTTCTTAGTTTTTTTTTTTTTTTTTTATGTTTTGACCGCTAGAGCATGTGAGCACTGGTTTTGAGCTGACGTGACTGTTTTTCATTTTTTTCTAAAATTTTGAATTTCATCTTTTTAACTATCAAAACCCGTTACTAACCTGTTGTAGCCGGTCAGTTAACTAAAAAATTGAATTTTGAAAGTTAACAGGACGAAATTCAATTCAGACAAGTGGAGTGTCCTGAAGCGAAAAATGTGATAACTTACAGGATTTAAAAAAACATTTTCCCTGTATTTGGTAGTGTGCATTTTATAAATTTTTTGGATCCAGGTATTTATATTGTGTTAGTCTTCCAAGTGAATAACAAGTTCCATCCTTCCGCTTTTTGCTTATTGTTCTTCGTCACAGGGTGCTGATGTGATGGTTCGATCTGCAAAGAAGTCAATGGTGGATGAGCTGGAAGCAATGCTTGATGTTGTGGACCCTCAACCCTCCGGGAAACCTTCATTGATGAGGAGGAGGACATTTGATATGCCTGATGGCATGATAAACAAGGAACTTGCTGCAGGGGTGGCTCAAGTTGTTCGAATGCTGGATCAGGAAGCCACTAGTTCTGAAGCTTTTGAAGCATGTTTGTAAGTTGTAACTTCACTTTGACCTGCCGAGGCCTAATGTATGCTTATCCTGCCAGTTAGCTTTAGCGTTGGAACTTTCAGTATTCGAGACTAATTTGAATATGCCGGTGCTGCTCTACCTCTGTTGTGATCAAGTATGATGCTATCTGTTAGTGTTTACCATAGGCCAAGAAACGTTCTCATTCCCGGTGTACTCTTGAGCTTATGCTTTTGTTGTTTGTTATGTTACTAAGTGTCTCTGTTATTTGGATTCTCTCGTTTCTTGATAATGCATATTCTGCCTTTGCCTATTTTGAGTATCTTGTCCGTTTTGCCATTTTTTAATGTTAAGTTTGAAATTTAAATTGAATGCAATAAATTATAAATTAGAAAATATTTAACAATTGATTTACCATCACACTTCCCACGCAGTAGAATTAAGTTTATATTTTGTAGGGTTTAAAATATTTATAATTTTGTAAAAAATTTATGATTATGACGAAGATAATTAATATGTTAAAAATACACGAATCTTTACCGATTTGTATTTTAAAATTTTAAAAAATTCGTTTCTTCATACTTATATTTCACACCTGTTCAACATAGCCTTGGCCCTTGCAGTTTCTGTACTATACTTCATTTTCCTTGTTTTTTTCCCTTTGTTCAGTGTGTTTTAAATTCTATGAAGTTTTTGTCATTATCGTCAAAATTATTGAAGGTAAAAAGTCAGAATAGTGAAAATATTGACAGCCAAGGGGTTGAAAATAAAATAGAGCTGAAGTGTATATTTTTCCTTGTGATGACAATCATTTGCTCTGTTTTTCTCTAGTTCTTTTTTTCAGTGACTGACCGGGGATCAGTATGCATATTTTTACTTGAGAATAGTCATCCCTGTCCATTTTGACAGTATCCTGGACCTAGAGAAAGTTGTTTATAACAAACAGGCCCAATTTTATATGCCTATTTAAATTGAGGACAAAGTTTTCGGGGGGTGCTTGTTTTAAATTTTTCAACGGCAACGGGAATAGATTCTCATATCAAGTGTCCCTAAGTTTACTGTGAATTTTATTTTTGTTTGAGTATACTTTTTAAAAATACTACCATGTATGTTATATTGATCTCTTTGGAGGTTAATTTTTGTTTCAAATTAATTGTCTTTTTAATTATTTTTCCATATTTCTTTTAATTTTCTCATATGTAAAAGATTTCTTGTTTAATGAACCCTCCCTCCGTTCAAGGATTATCTTCACACTTAGAAAATAATAAAGTGTGAAGATAAATATGAGACCGAGGAAGTAAATTTTTTATTTTTTTTCCAAATCTCTAATTCTTTCACTTTCCCCTTAATTTGATTGATGGTATATATATGTTATAATTTTGTATTTCATTATACAAAAATTCTCTAAAACGATAATTAATATGATCATATGGAGTATTAACTATTTCATTAAAATGTATTAGTTAGAAAAAGCTCATATAAAAAAATAATGGCATGTCGAGTGAATAATGAGTAGAGACAACTGGAAGAAGAGTAGGCATATTTGAAGTGCATTAGGGTTTGAAAATAAATTATTTCATTAATCCATCAACAATCTTCCTATCAGCATCTAACAATTCCATTGAATAACACACATCTTAAAAAGTGTCATATAACACATCACACATGGTTCGTATTATCTCATACGACTTTGCTCCCTTGGTATGAGGTAGCAAAATTTTCAAGTAATATTTTTCACCAACATTTGGTTGAACATTATACAACCTTTCCTAATAGGATCTATTGTTACTTTTCCTATCCCAATTTTGGGAGTTAATCATCGTGTTGTAAATCTTTGTTTGATTTTTTGAATTAATTTTTTAAGGGTTGAATTATACGAATATCTTTAGAATTTTTCAAATTTGACATATTATGGAAATATTTCACATCAACTTTAATATTTCAGGTAAATCATATCTTTCAATCCATCAAATTTGATCCATAAATCTATAATTCTATACATGCAAATAATGGCCGCACTCTAATCAGTTATTCATAACAACAACATCATCATTAGAGCTCAAGAGAGACAAGTTGAAAGATTCAAGACTTCAAAATTGCCCACAAGCTTTCTTGAACATTCATATGCAATTTTTGTGGCTTTAAGTTCATCAATATTGGCGTTCATCTGGAATCATGGTGCTAAGTCTCTCCGATTGACGTTTTCATCCACATCAACATTCGAGCTGTGAAAAATATGGTGCTAAGCCCCCCCCGATTAATGTTCCTTTAAAAGTTCTCCAAAGGCGATCAACATTATTCGTCTATAATGACTCTCTAAAGGAGTTCAATGGTGATCACTCGACAAAGTACTCTAAAGGAGTTCAATGGTGATCACTCGACAAAGTCATTTTTTAAGACAATGTTCAATACAATTTACGATTCAAGGGCTCACGAATTAACGTTCAACTCCAAATCTCAACATCGAACCAACTCCAAAAAATCTATAAGTCCTTTTCAAAGTTGGTATTTAATTTATTAAACGACTTAACTGTTGATGAAATAATCTAAACCAAGTGCTTAAGGAAGTAATCAGCGGAATCACAGATGATGTGTCCTAAAACGGTTAATCAAGCATGAAGAGATTACAAAAAGGAGGTGTGGATGCAGCCAAACCTAATGAGAATCAACAAAGAAAAAGAAGAATCCTTTGTCGAGCAAGAAATAGGAGAGCAGCAACATAAATGGAAGAGGGGCGAGCAGCTCACCTGCTCTCCCTATAGCACATAGGAGGCGAGCAGGTCTTGCAATTCATGTGAAGGGCGAGCAGCTCACCTGCTCGACCAACCACCTGCTCGACCAACCACCTGCTCGCCTCCTATAGCACATTGGAGGCGAGGAGGTCATGCAATTTAGGCAATTCCACTGCTCGCCCAATTACCTGCTCGCCTGTTATAACAAGCTGCTCGTCATCCTTGAAGTTGATCGCCAGAGCCTCATTCTAACCATTTTTAGCAGATTTTTCGTTGTAATTATCTTGTATAAAAGGTGAGGGACACGTGTAAGCCTCTCACGAAGTGTGGCAAAGTCTTGCCACCACCTGCTTGTATTTTGCCTATAAATAGGCCATATTTTTCATAAATGAATCAAGTTTTCTCTGCCTTATCAAAGCTCTGCCGAAATCTTTCCAGAAATACTAACCTTGTAACTCCAGTAAACTGAATTCGATCGGCTGTTTGTGAATTTACACTCGTAAGCCACATATAAGCTTCTTTTGCGTAGATTTCATTAACATTAACACCCACAAATTAATATTTTTAAACTCAAATTCAGACCAACTCTGAAAAATTTATATAGTCCTTTCAAAAATGGTTTTAATTCTCAACTCCAAAAGATTC
The DNA here is from genome assembly GCA_026898435.1 of Prunella vulgaris. Taxonomy (NCBI): domain Eukaryota; kingdom Viridiplantae; phylum Streptophyta; class Magnoliopsida; order Lamiales; family Lamiaceae; genus Prunella; species Prunella vulgaris. The sequence goes on from JAPKLY010000005.1 coordinate 2,817,498, forward strand.
AAAGATCAAGTTAATATCAAATTAAGACCCGAAGAGAAGAATAAGAGAAATCAATAGAGATTTATCCGAAATAATTGATTGATTTGAAAAATATATTCTTTGTAATTCATTTGCATTATTAATAAAAGAGAAATTAATTAACGGAAAAAGTTTGATTCTTACATTATGATAATGGTGATTAATTAATATTGGGTTCGAATTCCATAGATATTGATGGTTTTGCATCAATTTTGATATTTTGGTATTAATTAGGTTACCTAGTTAGTAAATGTTATCTAAAATACTTTGACAAAAGATTGATCAACTTTTTTTACTCTTGAATCTAAAAAGGAAATTGAAAGCACTAACGTCTTTTAATCGGACCGTCGTTTTTCTCAATGCTTAGGTTAGGATTAGAGGCTAAGAGCATCTCCAACCGTTTGCGCCACTCTAACGCAGAGTTCGCGCTAGAGTGTCACAGAATTTGAAATTCATCTCCAATAGTTCGCATTACATTCTGCGCTACATATAATTACAATTTAAACCAAAAAATATTACAATTTAAACTTAAAAATATTACATAAATAAAAATATTTTTAAAAAAAATCTAGCGCGGGTGAATAGTGCGCACTAGAATCAGCGCGACACTGTTCACAACTCTCATGTGGCGCTAAATTGTAGCGCTGCGTTGGAGGTAAAATTCATCTCCACCCTCACGCATAGTGCAGGGTTGGAGTTGCTCTAAATATTCTCAGATTTTATATAGAAGCTAAATATATTCAATTCAAGCATCAGATATTTAAAACAGCTTTTAAAATAAAAAAAATTTCAAAATTTTTTTTCACAATCTTTTAAGAAAAGTTATTTAAATTTTTTTTTAGTAGAGTTTCCAAATCAAACATCCGTGTATATATAAGTTAATAATGAAGTGAATTTCACACGTAAAATATCAAGTTTCTATTTTCCTGCAACGACGTCGTCTTTCATGTCTTGGGCTTTTGGGCCCTTCAGTCGAGCTTGTTGGGCCTGTCCTGTAATGGCCGGCCTCGATTATTTGCCCTATAATACTTTTTCAATTTATCATCCATGTAACTTTGTTCTCTACGAATCCAGTCATCTTCATAAATCTCTAATATTATCTTTTGATTTTTTTTCTTAATTACGATTTTCATTTAAAAAGAATTAAGTTTGTTTTTATTCTCACTTTTCTCATTCAATTTCTTACCATAAATTTCGATTTTTCTCTTTTAAGGGTTGTTTGGTTTGTAATAAAATATGTGAATACGACAATGATAATAGTAAAAAATAAAATAAATATGCTCTATAAAATTATGATATTTGATTAATGACGAGAATGAATGCATATTAACAAAATTATTTTTATAAAAAGATGTGCGCAAATAATTATTAATAAATTTGGTAAAAAAATTAAATGCCACCTCACGAAATAAAAATATGAAAATACTATCAAAAGCGAATGTCTCATGTATAACTGTTACATGATGCATTTTTTCAATAGTTGAGATTATTTATATTTTGAAACATGTAAATTTATTACTACACTAAAAAAAATTACACTGTTAATATTTTTAATAAAATTATTTTACACTTTTTAATGTAAACAAATCAACTAGCTTTTTTTTATTCAATTTTCATTTACTACTTTCAAAACTCCCAACCAAGCATGTTGTATGCCCTTAATATTTTTTCATCCAACCACTTCCCATCTCGATTCTCCAAAAGCCAACTCCACTTGTCCTTTTTAAAAAAAAAATTAATTTTGAAAGATCACCAACAACAAAACAGTTATGCGTGCTCTCTCAATTTTTCCCTCACTAAAAAAAAACCTTAAATCTCTCATCCGTCGCTTACTCACCACAGCCCATTTCTTCAACAGCGGTCCTCATCCACGGCTACCACCACCTGCGACAAAGCCACTGCTACCACTGTAGCTTGTTCAATTGAAGATTGCAGATTTAAGACACTATACATAAGACACAGATCTGTGGATTTAAAGGATTCTTCCTTTTTATTTTTTTTACTATTTTCCCTTGGTATCTCTATAAATTAACGGATTCATCCTTTTCAACGGTACCCATGCGCGGATGCACATATGGGCTGCACTGTGCAAGCCCAAAATTACCCCCTATATTTTTATATATATTTACAATTAATATATTAATAAGCCCAGCCCAAATTTTTTAATTTAATTACTAAGTAGCCCAATCCTAACCCCTATATATTAGAATTAAATATGTTCAGCAGTATATGTATTACTATTAATATTAGTGGGCCCCTTAGCTCAATACCTACTATATATATGTATATTATTAGATTTTCAAAGTTAATACGTAAAATTCTACCAGCATTGTGATCGTGAATTGCTCTTCCAGCGTCGTGATTCGTGTGGTGTGCGTCTCTTTTGCTATATTTCGCAGGTATTTCAATCATTCTTTTTTTTTTTAAATAATTATATTTAATTTTTAAAGCTTAATTTATTAATGATAAAAAAACAATTTTTTAGAATTTTGGGGATTATGGTTTTATTAAAATCTTTCATCCACATCATTCAAGATAATTATTTTTTAAAATACATTTAAGTATTTTTTGTTTATGATATTTTTATGTTATTATTTGGCTTGTTAAAGATGAATGTGTATTTAGTATATTTTATTTTTATTTTATATAAATTAATATTTTAATATTAAAATGTTTAGGTACAAATAATAGTGAATTTAGTTTTAACTCACCATTGTTTATTAATAGAAAATTAATTTATTTTATTATCAATGTGTAGAATTTTAAATGGAGAACCAACAATTTGACAAAAAAAGAAAGTGACTTATATCGTCTTTCTTTGATGCTTTATAATGAGAGAGATTTTGCTAAGAATATAGACATAGACTCAGTTATTGATAAATTTTATGTTTTGAAATTTCGTAGGGCACAAATTATGTGTACATCGAAATATTTTGTTATATAATTTTTTTTAATGTGTGAAACGTTTATTTTTCAACCCACCCCACTACTAATTCCTGGATCCGCCCCTGACGGTATCGTATTTACGGTGTCGATTGGTAGGATGATCCGTTAAAGTTTTCTTTCTTTTTTTAATTTCTGTTGTTTGTTCTTGGTTATGCAGTACTGTCTTTCTTAGTTTTAGTATTTGCTTTTCTTCTCCTCTAGTTGTTAGTTGTGAGATTTTCTATGCCTCGTGAGGAGTTCCCCTGTAATGGGTTCTGGTTTTTCTACTTTGAAGCTGTGCTTGGGATTCAAATCTGGTAGTGTGCCAGATGATATTGGATCATGTACGGCTCTCTGTTGATTTGCAGGTTGGATCGAGATTGATGTTATTTCATTTAGATGGTGGAAATTACCTTAGTGTGGAGAGAATTATTTGCCGTAGAATTTTAAATGTTTGTTAGCATCTGTCTTGTGTACTCTCCATATCCTCTAGATTGGTTTGGAGCAGTTTATGTCTTTCCTGTTTGGTGAAGGGGGTGGGAAACTGATCTATTGTACTATTTTTCTTCATATTTATGAAAGATCATTTCCTTTCAAAAAAAAAAAAACCACTTCCCGTCTCTAATTTATTCTTTTGCTTTTTCCATAATTATTACTATTCCATCTGTCCCCCAAATTTATTCTCATTTATGTGTGCACGAATTAAAAAAAAAAGATAAAATAGATAAAATATATTGTAAAATAATTGTGGGATCCACTAAAAAATAAAGTAATTATTTATAAGTATAATAATAAAATAATATTTTTTAAAAATAAAATAAGAGTAAATTTAGGAAACGAACGAAAATAAAAAGTTGAAATAAATTTGAGGCGAAAGAGTACCATTTAAATGGCTTTTTTTTAAAAATATTGTATTTAAAAAAATGAATTAACAATATGTGGTAGTTTTTTGTGGGTGTATCAGTATAAGCAAGAGCGCCACTGACGTTGGCGCAGTCATTGTAGAGAGGGCGAAAGTGCCAAGTACAATGGCGTCCCTGGGGACACACTGACACACACATACTGTCACACAGCCAAGGGCGCCCATGACAGTGGCGCCCTTAACCCCCCACCCTACGCCACCCCCTGCAACACCACCCAAACCCACCCCCAACACAACTAACTAAATTAATTTCCCCCACCGATACTACTGGCCAAATAAAATATACACACTCTCATTCAAGACTTTTTTTTTTAAAAAAATATTGTATTTTTTTAAAATTAATTATTACTATATTGTTGTTTTTGGGTTTCTTCTCAAAATAAGCATAGGCTAGTAGGTATTCTTACTACCGACCGGTGACGTGTCACTTAAATTGGAGAAGTATTTTTATTTAGGGAGATATGAATAGTGGGAAGCCCTTTTATTCAGGGAACATGATGATAAAATGGGAGAAGATGCAGCAGAGTGGAGGGAGTGGTGGCCAGGGATGAGATATCAAAATATATAAAATTAATTGAATGATTAAAAAAAAAATTCAAACAGGCATGTATTTTAATTTTCTGTCAAAAAAATTCAATTATAAATGAAACTGAATTTGCTAAAAAAAATATAGCGAAAATAAATCTTTTAAGATCTATATCTTGACTATTTCTTTTCTTAATATGCGGCTTCTCATAAACATATCATATTAGTTCCTTCTTTTAAGGACTAATATAATTATGATAATAATAAATTATTAAAATTTGACTACCCATTCTTTATTTATTAGAGAAATTATATTTCAATAATGATAATATTAATTTAGTGGCGCCTATATTTATTATTGCACGAATAATTTTCTTGAATTGATTTAATTTTTTAAAATAAATAATTTAATTATTACTATATGATTTTTTATTAAAAGAAAGAAAAGAAAAAAAATAATCTGTACCATAACTCCTCCTAAATCTACTCAAATTTAACAAACTTTATGTTTAATTTATTGTTTAGTTATCTTAAATTTAATAATATTTAACAAACTTGAAATGAGACCAATTTTCTCATATTTAATAAAAAAAAAAACTTCTATTCATATTTAATAAAATATACCTTGATTTGTGTGTATACTAAAAAAATATATACATTTTTACTCACATGTCATTATTTTACTGAAAAAATAATTTTTTTTTCAATTTCTGTGTAAAAGTGAGAGTGCAAATTATGGAATGAAGGAAGTATATATAATTGCTTTTGTAACGCCCCGTAAATTTAGTTTGAAAAAGAAAGGGTTGTCTTAGGGTTGAGGCGTTACCAAATAAATATAACAAAATGAAATGTTGATTTTAGCAAGCGGAAACTATAGCCAGTTTGCAAAATAGTAACCCCAAAACAACAAGAGCGTATTGATACATGTATATAAAAGACAAGACTAAGAAACTTTGCTCCCAAATGTTAATTATACATATAAAGCGAACAACGGAAGCAAAATAAGCCACGGTCCTTCCCGCAGGTCGTCATCTATGTACACCGCAACTCAAAAAGTCTGCAAGAGCATCACAACTACTCCAACTCAAACACCACGTCACATATCATTAGGATTGCCTATAATGCATAAACTACGTGAGATTTATAAATCTCAGTAAGCAGAAATTATGGATGATGTGAAGTTTCTCTAAAAAATCCTTCCCATGCACAATGCACTCTCATTTGAAAACATCAATTTATTTCTGAAATACTTATTAAGGGCCCCTGACAATCTGTTAGACTGACATGCATTGAACATATGATATGAAAATATAACTCATGTTCACATAGTACGGGCCATTACCCGGCTTGACAAATAGTACGGGCCATTACCTGGCTTGCACATAGTGCGGGCCATTACCAGTCTTAACACATAGTGCGGGCCATTACCCGGCTTGCATATAGTACGGGACATTACCCGGCTTGCATATAGTACGGGCCATTACCCGGCTTGCACATAGTACGGGCCATTACCCGACTTGCACATAGTACGGGCCATTACCCGGCTTGCATATAGTGCGGGCCATTACCCGGCTTGCATATAGTGCGGGCCATTACCCATCTTGACAAATAGTACGGGCCGTTACCCGGCTTGCACATAGCACGGTCCATTACCCAGCTTGCATATAGTGCGGGCCATTACCCTTCTTGACAAATAGTACGGGCCATTACCTGGCTTGCACATAGTACGGGCCATTACCCGGCTTGCATATAGTATGGGCCATTACCCGGCTTGCATATAGTACGGGTCATTACCCGTCTTGACTAATAATATGGGTCATTACCCGGCTTGCAAGTAGTGCGGGCCATTACCAGGCTTGACAAATAGTATGGGCCAATCACACCAAGTTTGAAAACTTTCACATGTTAATGCATGGTATGCATGATGCTCGTGCAATCAATGACACTTAACAATGTTCACAAATTATTGAACTTACGGGTTTAGTCCACAACAATTACGGAGCTCACCGATTCCTTCAATATTACATATAGAGCTCAGAAACTCATTTCGCATCACATAGAGCGCACATGCTCATTCAACATAACATATAGAGCTCACAGGCTCGCTCCACATCAAATATATAAATTGCAGACACATTTCATACGAGCGCAAAATATAATTCACAGATTACAATCCACATAATTTCACATATTATCACTCAAATATGAATAAATCATAAAATATTGTTTATGCATTGTAGTTGCAAATGAATTTCTACTTACCTCAAATCCACAAACACGACGATAATATAAATCCCTAAGCACCCTAGCACCTTCTCTAATCGTATCTAACAATAATTAATCACAAATATTATTCAAATCTACTAAATAATTAATTCTACTCAAACTTTCTCCTAATTAATAAAAACGCTACTAAATCTTAAAGACAAGAATTACTCCTCTTTTCTTCTCTTTTTTTTTCTTTCTTCTTCCGCGCTATGTTTTAAAAAGCGGAACCGGACGTTGAACCGGACACCTTAGAATTTTTGGTCGGACCGGGTTCGATCGGTCGGACCGTTAATAAAGCGGTTAAGCAGGTATGACGTCATAATTATATAAATATATATTTAATATTAAAATAAATCCACCAAGTATCATACAAATATCAAATATGAAGCTAAATTTACCACAAATCTAACAAATATCAAATGTGAAATTCCATCAACTGTCTTGCAAACATTTAATGTAAAATCAAGTTAATCAAATATCTTACAAACCTCAAATGTAATTGATAGAGGCAGGAACATAAAAAAACAGAGTTACGTGAGAAAGAAAAAGCTTGACTATAATTGATAGAGGCATTCATTTAGAGATGTGCATTCATTATATACCATATCTGAATCGATATAAAGCTTTTGGCACAAATATATTCACATAGAATAAACAGGTTTTGGCACAAGATGAAAACGAAGACGATGTCGTATGGAAGAAGACGATTATCAAAGGAGACAAGTGCCACCCTCTTGATTTTTCCGGCAAGATTTTGTACGACTTCTGTCAGATTAATTTTCTTTAAGCTTTACCTTGATTTTATTTTTTGGTTGCCTCTGTGGCTGCTGGAGGGAACGCCGCTGCTGGAGGAGACGCGCCGCCGTTGCTCGCTGTTGGAAGGAACGTCGGCGCTGCTAGTGAGGGGAACGTCGCCGCTGCTGGACAGCTGGAGGGAACGAGCCGCCGTTGCTCGCTGTTGGAAGGAACGCCGGCGCTGCTAGTGAGGGGACCGTCGCCGCTGCTGGACAGCTGGAGGGAACGAGCCGCCGTTGCTCACTGTTGGAAGGAACGCCGGCGCTGCTAGTGAGGGGAACGTCGCCGCTGCTGGACAGCTGGAGGGAACGAGCCACGGCCGCCGGAACCGGAAGAAACGTACAATGTCGTCAATTTGTGTTCTTTTTTTTTTTGTCAATGTCTGTTGAATCTGAGAAGTGAGATAGTGACTGTGAGATTAGGGATTAGGTAATTTAGGGCTGCGAATAAAATTTAAATTTGCAAAATAGTTCCTCAATTTTTTTTTTTTTTAATAAATCTCCCTGCCGCCGGTTCGTAAGGTTGAACCGAGGCCGGTTCGACCCGTTTATTTCCGTTTTTGGTCGGTTCTTGAGCGGTTCAATAGTTGGGAGGCCCAACGCTTTAGAGCCGTACGGTGCCTATCCCGGTTCGCGGTCCGACGCCGTACGGTGCCTATCCCGGATCGCGGTCCGACCGGTCGGTCGGACCGGTTTTTTAAAACATAGAGTTCCGCGTTGCAACCTCGCGACTTCTCTCTGTTTTCTTTCTCGACTTCTATGTGTGAATGGGGAAATGGGTTTGGATTTGAGGTCAGTGCTTTGAAGTTTGGGGTGATAACTTCCCACCGCCTCATACCTTATATATATCTATTTATTATTTTATTTCTTCTTTTAGTTAGTAACTAGTTACCGCCTTGCCTTACCTTACCTTAGTTGTTATTATTATAACTTATTACTACTAGCCGTCCTAACATATATATATATTATTATCTTAGCTACTAACTAATTACTAATAATATTTTATTATTATTAGTAAACTATTAATGCTATATATATATGTATATATATTAGTTTACATTTAATTACTGTAATTAATCCTTAAATAATCTTCACTTAATCTACACCACTAATACCCAAATAATTAGCACAACACATTTATCCCACTATAGTCTCAAACAAAATAAACAAGGATCTTTTCATTAATAAACAAATAAAGACATATATCAATTCAATAAATAATTCAACATTTATAAGTAGAATAATTAACACAACATCACAAATAACATATGAGTAATATAAAATGTACTCAAATAGTAAGTAACATGATAATAATTAAATTGCACATAATGTATCAAATATATTCAAGCAATTATAAATTATCAAATAAATAATTTAAATGCACATAAAGCATAAGATATTTATAATTAAGAAATTAGCATATAAGTAAATAAAATGCAAGCAACACATGAAATATATTGACCAATGAGTAGTGAGAAACTCGGGTGTCACAGCTTTTCAATGGGAACGGATATTTTTTTAATCACTAAAAAGAAATTTTATAAATAATGGTACAAGTCATACCAACAACTCACAAAGCATAGAGGATCCATTAATTAGTCTCGTAATACTATTCTTGGATTACCAAGCCAATCATTGAAAGTATATCTAAGCAGCACATTGATCTTTTATAATTAACTAACCAACTTCATATTCGTGCTCTAATCTCCTCCATCATCTTTTGTCTTTTCGATTCCTCATTCCTAAAAATAATACTACATCTGTTGTATGTTGCTCAATACTTTTTGACACACGAATTGTGATAAAAGTTAAAAGTATAAGTGATGTGATGAAAAAAAGTAAAAAAATAATGAGAATGATGTAAAAAGTAATAAAATAATAATAATAATAATAATAATAATAAAGTAAATAATAATTTTCTAAAAAGATAAAAAAAATCAAATGAGAAAAATTATAGTGGAACGGACGAAAATCGTAAAATGAGAAATATTTAGTGGGACGGGGGGAATTTCTTTTCTCCACTTTCATATTACCCCCATATAACACCTAGCCAAATGGTTGTTGCCATTCTTTTGCCTCTCTTCCCATACTAAATATTTTTTAACGCAACAAAGTGAGAGATCGATATGGAATGCCAAACCGTTGAAACCTTGAACCGCTTAGCAATTTTCATCCACAATTCACACATTATAAAATACATGTTTGCTTAATTTCTCTTATTCATTGCAAAAAATGCACCTTAAGTTATCTTCAGGATCTAGGACATTTCTCCTTCTTAAATTATCTTTTGTGGTTAGGCGAAGTAAACGCCACCATATTCAATAACTTTTTAATGGAAATGGTGAGTTGAGTTAGGTGAAAATTAAAGAAATATATTACTCCTCCTATTTAAAATATGTCATTTTATATGAATATACACATATTAAAAAATAATTAATTTTTTATTATATTTCTTAATAAATATTTGACGATTAAATTAAAAAAATACACTTATTTAAATATTTTGATGAGAACTTTAGGGGTAAGTTAATAGTAGCAATTAATTAACACAGAAAAGTGCAAATGGCATTTACATTGCCAATAATGTGATTTGTGAAGGTCAGAACTAACACTTATGTTTGGTTTAATCAATCAATGATTTTAACAATCACTACTTTAAAAGTTAGCATATATATATATTTTTAAGTTTGCATATTTTTAAAATAAAAAATATTACTTTAAATATATTTTATTAAAAATTTTACTCCACAATCTCATCTTAAATATACTATTAATTATATTTTTTCAGAAAATAAATTATGCAAAAAATACCTTAAAATTTTACGAGACAAAAGTAGTATATTTTATTTATTATACGAAATACCAAAAATCTAAATCTTTATGCACAAGACTTTCTAACGGTAACCAAAGCGAATAAGACAATGACAATAGCAGCTGAAAACAGACTCTCTTTTTGTCCAAACACGATTATTTTCATGGCGGCGTATATTTCAATATTAAATAATGAAACAACACACCATGAAAATACAACAAAACCATACCATATAGTATCAAATGACAATCATAAAGTATACAAGAGTCTCAATCATTAAAAACTACTCCAATTTTCCACTATTTGCTTCGTTTATTATTGTTGTTGGGATGCATGAAAAATGTTTTCAGCATCTTTTTATTTAATTAGCATTAAAAGAAATAAATGTATTTAGTGGGGCAGCATAACAACAACTAGGGGAGGGGGGGCTTTATTACAACCGACGTAAAATCTAGCTGTCGTTGAAAATGACCATACACACTTGTGGGCCCCAGGGCAACGTGGCCACGTCAGCCATGAGTCATAGCATTAGGTGGCCCTTACGCGCACCAGCCACCCTAAGTCGTAGTTCCACGTGTTACGCGTATATTTCTTACAAATGTTTTTTTTACTCCCTCCGTCCCGAAATTGTTTTCACCTCTGGGATGACATAATTTTTAAGAAAAGTAGAGTGTTGTGTAAAGTTATATTATTAAAATAATAAAATTAGTTGGATTGTGAGAATAAAGTTAAAGTAATATTTTCCATTTATAGGGTGTGAAAATAATTGTAGGACGGATGAAAAAGGAAAGTGTGAAAATAATTATGGGACGAAGGGAGTAGTAATTAAGAATCCAGTGCATAACTGTGCCATGTTTTTTTTAATTATTCCCTATATTTTTTACTATAAATTTTAAATATATAGATTAAAATAAATAGACACTTTTTAAAATAACTATCATCTTCTCTTTTACAATTTCTCGTTTCTTTATCCAAAAATTAATATATAACCAGACATATATCAATATTAATAGGGAAAAATTATACGAATAGGAGGGAGTAAAAAGTAGCTAATCTAAAAGAGAATTAGAGATTTATAACGTGACAGAGTGAAATAGTAAAATAAGAAGTTTAAGTACGAATAATTTTTTTTGTATTATTTACTTAACAAAATAATTACTCTCTCTGTTTTATAATAAATTGTTCATTTTGTCATTTTTATTTGTTTTACTATATGATGCTAATTTATTTTTTTATTTTTTTTGGAAATTACTATTCAATTCTTTATTATTCCTTATTTTCAATATTATTTTACACTATTTCTTTTACTTTTTCACTTTTTTCCATCATACAACTTATATTTTTTCATTTTTTTCATCACATGATCACTTATATTTTTTCACTTTTACCTTAATCCGTGTACCAAAAAGCAACGAGCAACTTATAGGGGGATGAAAAGAGTATTTGTATTGTACATTGATACTCTCTCCGTTCATGATAATTGAACTATCTTGGTTGTGCACAATTGTTAAGAAAAAGAAAATATGTTGTGTAAAAAGTGAGTGTATTAGTATTAAAAACACTTGATTATTATTAAAAAAATATGTGATGTGATTTGTAAAAGTGAGTGTATGTGTAGAAAAAATAAAAATAATAATTGTAATTTTTTTTTTTGTAAATTGACTATTTATTGTGGACGACCGTTTAAGATAATATGGACAATTTAATATGGTAGGAAGGAGTAATTGTTAAAAACTAAAAGTAATTTTCAAAATTTTATTAAAATTATACCTAACGTATACAATTTTTTTCCTTTATCAATGTTAATAGATTGCCAGGTTTTCATAAAGTTTGGTGCAGACTACATTTCTTGCTAAAGCTACCGCTCTGCCATAAGTACTTGGTGCATGAGACCACACTTTTCAAATCCATACTCTCTTTTTCCGAAGCTTCTATATTAACAAAAAGGTTACTCACCTTAGGGTAATTTACGCTATGTTAAAAAAAATTACTCCCTCTGTCCCACAGGAATTTGCACACTTTCCTTATTGGGACGTCCCACACAAATTTGCACACTACCAAAAAAGGAAACATTGATTTACGTGCACACTCACAAACTTTTACACATATTTACCCATATGCCACTACTTTATATATAAAACAATTTTCCTTAAAAAATGTGCCGTCCCGTAGGGTGCAAATTCCTACGGGACGGAGGGAGTACTATATTTATAAAATTAAGGGAAGGTTTGATATGAATTTTTTTAATTAGTAATAGGAGCGAGGATATATGTATAATAATTATAATAGGTAATGAGAACAAATGAGGTACACAATTTTGATTTTTTTCCTAAATAAGGTAATCACTATTCCCATTTGATTACCCCCGTCTCATCCTATAATCATCTTTCTCAATCAATCACCTATATCACAATCACCAACTTTTTTTTTGTCAACTTATTTTAAAATTGGAGCACAACACTAATGTAAACTATGAACTCAAACACTCATTCAACATATGTAAGATAAAAAAAGAAAAAAAAATTTCATTCTCATTATCATTTAAGAATTTGAAACAGGCGCCCCCTAAAATGAGGAGTTCAATGAACAGATGACGTAACTTATCTCATCTGGTTTAACAGAAGAAACAAAAACTAAGATAAAGTTTAACTGGCATTCACGATCTCATATGACATTTTTTCATATATATATATATATATATATATATATATATATATATTTAGAGTAATATTTATGTGATGATTATTTATAATATAAAATTTACGTTTACAAGTTGCATCTTGCAATTAATCTACAATTAACTTTTTTGATAAAAAATTAATACTATTACTTGATTAAAAATAATTAATATATTAAAATATATATTATCGTCTTCAAATTTTTTTTCCAAATTACCTTATATCTCTATTAATTTATTTTCAAAGAGAATCATATTGAATTATTTATTAAAGTGAGAAACTCATTGATTAGGTGAGTTTTATTTTAACTTGTATCTTTCATAATAATTTTTTTTTTTTGTCTTGACAATGCCTTCAGATATAATCATTATTGGCGAATTGAGTAAAAAACTTTGATGTTTTTTTATTTTCTTTTTTGTTTTTATTTCACCAAGATTACAAATTAATTTCTAATAACTAGTGTATAAAAGTATTTGTCATATATATAAATTGTGTGTTTATGACTGAATCTTATCATTTAAAGTACAACAAACTCTCATATAAACTTGGTAATAAAATAAAAATGTTACCATTATATGCATTCGTTAATATTTTTATTTATAAACTAATGTTTCTTATCTTAATATTGAATATATGTAATATATTATTGTAATATTACAAATTTTTTTTATAAAAGAGTGACTACTTAAAAAAAAATCAAATATTAAAATAAAACACCCACACAATTTTTACACATATAATAGAACCTTGACCCAATTTTAAGTTTGAATTTTTTTTATAAGAGACCGTCATTAGATATAAGACTAATATAGATATTTCAATTATTAATAAAAAATTAACACTCTTAAAAAGTAATAATATTTTTAAGAAAAAAATAATAATTACTCCCTCCGTCTCACTATAAGTTGCTCATATTGCCATTTTCGTCCGTCCCACCATATGTTGTTCATTACTTTTTTTGAAAACTACTATTCACTTCTTTATTATTATTTTCAATACTTTTTACACTATTTTAATTACTTTTTCACTTTTCTCCATCACATCACTTATACTTTTTCACCATTTCCATCAAACCACTTATACTTTTTTACTTTTTCCATCACATTACTTATACTTTTTCACTTTTACCTTAATTCGTGTGCCCAAAAGTAACGAACAACTTATAGAGGGACGGAGGGAGTACATTTTATTAAAATTTTAATATTTTTGAAAGTAATAATTTTTTATAAATAAATAAAGTGAGTGATCTTATTTCATGGAATTTCACGGAATACTTACTCCTTAAGTTTGAGTTTTTTCTTTTTTGGTTGGTAGTTTTTAGGTATATGTAATGTAACTTTTAATTAAGTTTGAAAGGGATTGGGCATATTTAATATGTGAGATATAATCTCATGCATTAAATTAATTAGTACACCCAAACACGCGCAGACCTACTTTCCATTAGTCAAATCCCGTGTAGGGTTGAAACTTTCTTACCCCCTTGCTTCTCTCTCTCTCACACACGTCTCTTTCTCCCTCTATAAAAACACCCTGCTTTCAATAATCTCCTCCTTTTCCCCTCCTCTGACTTCTCCTATACATACATACATACGTATACGTATACGCCACACATACGCTTTCTTCTCCGCTTGTGCATTCGTGCATTTTCATCTGGATTTCTGCGCTCAATCTTCGTTGTTGCAAAAGGTGACGTAATCTCTCTTTATTTAATAGAATCTCGTTCTTTGGGCCTTCTCCTTACTATCAATGCCTTTGTCTGATTGCTGTTCGCCGACGATTTTTTTTTTTTTTCAGGCCTTTTAATCCGCATTTCACCAGAATTTTTTTATCCCATTTCACTGTTTGTTACGTTTTTCCATCTGGGCTCATCAAGAAATTAGGTATGAGCACTCTCTCTCTCTCTCTATATATATACGTATATATATATATATCCGATTCTTGATATGTATATTTGTCAATTTTGGTTCTGTAAACATATACTGTGGAACGACTCTGTAAGAATCCCTCACATTCTCTGTTCTCTAAATGGAAATTCAGCTTTTAATTTCACTTTAGGACCGAAATTTCATTTTCAATGATGCCCCACAACTTTTCAAGGCCAAGTTAGCCCTTACTCATTTATAACAGGTCGCTTTCTGCAATAGTTGTGGCGCACACTTCTTTAATTTTTTGTGGTTTTCCCCTGTTTTCAAAGATTATACCCATATTTTTATTTTTCTCCTAATTCTATTTAGAAGAACATTCTAAAGTCTTCGTTCATATCTTTTGTTTCAGTTATTTCTGTTTTTATCCAACGACTGGACTGAGTCTTGATTCGACTATGTCGGCTCTGAGCCGTCTTTGTATAATTTAATGTCATATGCCTACTCCCTTTTGCCTCCATCCAGGATTTCGTCCCAAACTTGCATGTTATGATATTAAAATTAGGATATAATCTGTCCTTGCTCGTTTTCTTTAATCAAGTGGTGGTTCTTTGAGATTTATTCTATGAGTGGTGGGATATATGAAAAGAAAAGTAAGAAAATCAAATACTCACTTTGTTTTAAGATTATTTTCATATATAAAGTGACGCTCATATTAAGAAAATGAGATTTATGGTGATAGAGTTGAATAAAAAAAGACTATTTTATTTATTTTCGTGAGTGAGTGTGAGTTATTTCATTTTTTGGAATGTGAAAGTAGTGTTGTGACAGTCAAAAAAGGAAACTGTGAAACTAATATGCGGGAACGAGGGAGTAATAATTTCATATCTCGATATTGTATTATCTTGTGGTCACTTGCATTTATGAGATGTCAATAGCAATATGGAGACGCCTGAATTTTCAGTTGCTTTCATGAATGACTTGGTTAATTTTGTTGTTCTGTGTATTTTAATTCGGCGGGACCGTGTTGATTAGTGCTTCTAAGGCTGCTTTTGTAGGACCATTTTTGTTTGATAGCATATGCATTTATGTTGTATGATGATGGCCAGAATAATATTACACAACTAATATGATTATGAAGGCTATAAAATTTCAAATTTTGTTACTATTTTTTCGCTTTAATATTTGACTTCTCTTTGTTGAGCTCTTTGTACTCGTTAATCCTTCATTATTTATTCGTTTAATTCATTAAGACACCTTCTCCTTTGTTGTAAATACCTTTTTTAGCTTTATAAAGTGAAATAGATCTACCCTTGCTGTTATATGTGTTTCGGTTCTTTACACATTTTATTCCGAAACAAACGTTTGATGTGGAATTTCCATGATTGATTATCGTTCTTGAAACCTGCAGTTATTTCTATTGGCTGATAAGAACGAACGACTCAAGAGGGAAGAGAAATGCACAAGTAAGAAGAGTTGACTAGCATTTCGTAGAATGTTAATGATTTTAATTTGAGTTCTCATTATTAACATCTTTTTATTATTATGCATCAGAATTCAGATGTCTTCTACTTGATGGACCGCTTTCTCATCAGAATTGATAACTATAATCTGAATCGCTGGTTCTCTATTGACAAAAGAGTTGGTTAACTGATTGAAACATTTTATTTGAAGTCATAACATTTGAGCTTAAGATTTGGATAAAATGGACCTCAAATCGAACAATACATCTCCTGTTCTGCTGCCATATTCTCCCAATAGCACGTCTTTTGCTCCTACGCTCTTCCTCACTATCCCAAGAAAAAAGCCCGGTATTCTTGATGATGTACGATCTAGCTTAATCGATGCTATGAAATCATCGTCCCCGACTCATAACAAAGTTACGATAGAGTCCAACACTGAGACAACACTAACCAATGGTGATCTTGCTTATTGTAACTGGATGGTATAACTATTCATGCTGTTTGATCTTCTTCCAAGTTTTAACAGTTATAAGGGTGTCGTTGTAATTCGTGTTTTGTTTTGCAGCTCAAGTATCCTTCGGCCCTCTCATCTTTTGAGCAGATAGCCAACTGTGCAAAGGGAAAGAGAATAGCATTATTCTTGGATTATGATGGAACTTTATCTCCAATAGTGGATAACCCTGATCATGCCTTCATGTCAAATGCTGTAAGGATCTATCTATATAACTTTTTGGCGGTAGAAAGACTAATTTTACTAATAGGGATAATTTATAGAAGTTTTATGGTGAGCTCGGTAATTATTATTTAGCATATGAAGTATCACAATTTAGTGATTTTTAGAAGAATAACATATAAGATCATTTTTTAGAAGTGATACTTCGTATGCTAAACAATATTACTTTAAAGAAGAGAGTTCACGTGAACCTAGTTCACAGGAGACCTACTCTAGTTACAAATTTTACATTTGTGGCTTAGCCTTGTTACATAAAACCTAGTAAAGCTGTTTTCTTCGAAATTGTTTGTAATTCACTAAAATGTATTTATTAAGGCTACGTAAAACCTAGAAAAGTTGTTTCCTTCGAAATTGTTTGTAATTCACTAAGGCTCCATTTGGATGGATGTATTTGAAAATGAATGGATTTAAAAAAAATACATGTAAGAAAGCATATATTCAAAGTTAAAAATTATAAAGAGATAGGAGAGAAGGGAAAAAGTAAGGAGAGATAGAGATGAAAAGGGGTAGAGTGGATGGATTTCAAATGACATGATTTTGAAGAAGATTTATAATTCCTCAATTTTAAACATAATTCAAATCTAAGTATTTGTAAATTCATGGAGAGAGTGATTATTTATGTGTGAAATCCATGGATTTCAAATCCACCCATCCAAATGGAACCTAAAGGGTTTTCGTAAGAAAATAAACTTCACTGGATTTTGTTTTGTAACTAGGTATATAACTCTCTCTTACTAGAAGTTGCTCTTTGTTCTTCTTCATGACTTGTTTCCAGATGCGAGCTGCTGTAAGCAATGTGGCTAAGTATTTTCCCACGGCTATAATAAGTGGCAGAAGCCGCGATAAGGTGATCTAATTTAAGTAAATTGTTATTGTTGAAGTATCATGATATAAATTGTGTCGTATACAATTGATGAAAGATATAACTATTTTTAATTTTTTTCCTATTGCATTTCTTCAGGTATTTGAGTTTGTAGGCCTAACTGAACTTTATTATGCTGGAAGTCATGGGATGGACATAATGGGCCCCGTTCGACCCTCTACAATTGACAACAAAATGGGCATTAGGTCTACTGACAAGGAGGTATTCATCATCTTTCGATGGCTTGGTCTTATTATTAAAATTTCATTGATCTATCATTCTCAGAATTACTTGTAATAGGGCAAGGAAGTTAACCTGTTCCAGCCCGCCAGTAAATTCTTACCCATGATTGATGAGGTATATAATAAAATCTCTTTATTTGTTAAGTCATATGCATTGTTTGATTCATTTTTACATAATGTTGTTTACTCAGAATTATTAAATTCTTTACACAGGTTTTTAAATCTCTTGTTGAGATTACAAAAGATTTAGTTGGTGTTAAAGTTGAGAACAACAAGTTTTGCGCATCTGTACACTATCGTAACGTTGATGAGAAGGTAATGTGCCTGGTACTGTGATCTTGGTAGCCTGACTTGGATTTCTTTGTTTTTCTGACACTACTCTGGCTTTGGAAATGTACAGAGCTGGTCATTGGTTGGTCAAGTTGTTGAGGAAATTCTGAAAGGTTATCCACATTTGCGGTTGACACATGGTCGTAAGGTATTTCTTACAATCTATTTACTTGTAGGTATAATATGCATCCAGCAGGGTCCTTGAACTATCAATTTTTATTTCAATAGGTGTTTAAACTATTTATAATTAAAATATAACATATCTGACATGTATATTATTTAATGGGTTCTTTAAGGTGAATAAAAAGAACTGTTAATTTTCATCTCAGTGAGATAAGAGATTTGACACTTAAAGGGCCTTTGTGAAACAAAAAATCGTCTAGGGGTCTAAAGAAACAAAAATTCTTAGTTCAGGGATATTTGGATGCATTATGGCGTTTAGCTATTTCTTTCCACATATTTTGTTTTGTATTTACCAATTGATTTGGTTTTGATTTAGGTATTAGAAGTACGGCCAGTTCTCGACTGGGACAAGGGTAAAGCTGTGGAATTTCTACTTGAATCACTTGGTGAGTTAATTTTATGCATTGAAAAAAATACACAAAATTCTTCCCCTCTATAACTATCAAATTGAAATATATGCAAATAAAATTTGTAGGCTTAATGGACTGTGATGATGTTGTTCCCATATATGTTGGAGATGATCGAACTGATGAAGATGCATTCAAGGTATAGCTGAAGCTTATGAAAAGCTCATGCATTATTACACTACTAAATACCAATTTAAATGGGATAAATCTATAATTTAAGTAACGTGTTACAGGTTCTGAGAGAGGGTAATCGAGGTTATGGCATTGTAGTTTCGTCTACGCCCAAGGAAAGCAATGCATTTTACTCTCTCAGAGATCCTTCTGAGGTATAGCAGTTTTCTGCTGAATTTTGAACATCTTTTTCAAATATGATGATTTGTAATAGAAGTGCTCACGAGGAATTCCTTGACTCGTGCAGGTGATGGAGTTCCTCAAGACCTTGGTGACATGGAAGAAGAAAAATACATTATAATTATGTTTAGACGTATGAAAGGATTACGAGATAGTATTAGACGTATGCTAGAGACGTTTCTTTTATTCATTTTTATGTTTCGAGATTTTGCGGGGTTTGAGGAGCGGAGGTGCTCAATCAAAGCTTCGGGTTACATTTGAAGCTATGTGAATTTATTGTTTCATTAGAGCACCAAGGATGCCCTTCCTGCTGTTTGTTTCTTCCTTTGTAGGCCTCCACAAGGGTGGGTTCTATATAGGGGTTGTTTCATTTGTTGATTTATCCATTTTTAACTTCACTTTCTTTTGTCTTGGTTGTTCTATTTTAATGCCATTTACGTATATTGTCAACCTAAGCTTTGGGAGATTGTTTAATACCATATTGTTCATCACAAATATATGCGAATTCAAATCTCGGCTAACGTTGTTTTGCGAATGTGTTTTTTTAAATAATGGTTTTTAAGTACGAATTGAATATCTAATAACGTATTTATAAATGTTTTAATGCTTATCACGTGGTAGCCGGATACGCCACGTGGAGAATCAGATACACATTTTCAAAAATTTCACCCTATTTAGGGGTTGGGTGCATATCAGATATTGAATTATAATAATTTTAGAAGAATCCATGCGGCGTAGTATGTAATTTATGTAGTATTGCAAAAACTTATTTAATAATGATCCTTGATAATTAGAAATGTGATTCAATTGTAAAAGAAAAAAGGTTGAAAAAGGAAAAGTTTTGATGGGCTCATGCACGATAATTGGTAGGTTACAAGCTTTAAAAGTGGAAATTGAGTCCATCACATCACATGCATATTGTGAGAGAGAGAAGCTTGTGGAATGCTCGCAAAAGAAAGGCACTTTTATTTCAGACTTTAAAGTTTAAGACATTTTCTTTTAAAGTTAAGAGTCAAATTCGGACATTTTGAACTTTATTCAGGTTAAAAGGGCTCCAATTGTGGACACCATCTTGTCTGATCACTTGCATAATCATCATCTTCATGCTTCAATTAAAAATGAATCAAATGTTTAATCCCCAATCAAAATTGTGTAGGATTATTTATCAAAAGTTCAACATATGAATCAATTTTGCTCTTAAGGTCAAATGCACACTAATAATTACCATATGATTCAAATAGTGTGCAACTTATAAAAATGACGTGCATTATATATTTCACCTTATTTAAATTTTATGATAAATATTAGAGTGTATTTGAACTTAACACAAAAATAGTTCATATATGAATATATTAGTGAATATATTCAAAATCCAAATTCCTAAATCCCATCGCAAAAAATCATAAAAAAATATTATCCTTATTTCTTCATTAGGAGTATTTATATTATTGTACCTTTTCTAATGACAATTTATTGAAAAATAGTTACAATAAAAAATTATTTGCACCAAATAGAATTAGTAATAGTAATGGGGCGGGCATCCATTTGAAAATTTAGTTACATTCTTTGAAGAGTGGGGCCCGAGATGACCCATTCTTAATTATATTTTATTATTACAATAACAATAATTAATAATATATTTTTTATATTATAATTACTTATATTAAGGTGAGAAGAAAATGTGTCACGGATCTCTTGTTGCTCCAGAGATAATGTGAGGGTTAATGATGAAACGATTTGGATCCCCTACATTTAATATTTTTTCAATTTTCTCCATTCAATGTAAATGTCATTATTATCATGGATATATATGCATAATTAAAATAATTATGATGTCATCATTATCATGATCATGATGACATTTACACTAAATGGAGGAAATATTAAATGGAGGGGATCCAACTCCATGATGAAAGGAAGCATTGGTGATTTTCCAATAACGAAATTGAAGCATTTATGACTTATGAGAAAAAGTAGGGACTGTTAAAGGAAATTACATTTATGTGCTTTCATCAAAAGTAATAATAGAAGGATAGTTTAGTCATTTCATTATGTATCTTATATTCTTGTAACCCTAGTTTGTAACCTATATAAAGGAATCTTATACACAGAATTAGTGAAATAATCACCTGGCTTGGTACGCCCCCAGATGTAGTCTTTCAGACGAACTGGGTCAACAAATTCTGTGTTCTTCATTTTATATTTTCAGATTATCCTAAAACACGTTATCAGCACTAGCTACGATTAAGATTTAGAAATTATTAATCCATATCCAATTTGCCTGGATCAGTCTATTTTGGTGCCTAGGGTTTTTCTGACCTTAGTGGGCGCAGCCGTCGGCGGTCATCCGGGCACCTAACCCACCGACGTTAAGGGCGAAACCCCAATCCAAAACCCTTCATCAAGAAAACCCAATGGAAACCTCCATCTTCGCCGCAACAGCAGACAGCCACACCGGAATCGCTACGTCACGCCACTGATGACCGCCACCTCTGCACACGCGACAGCCGCCGTCGCAAACCACCGCCGATACCACCACTGGAAGCGTCGCAAACCACCATCGCATTGACGATTCTCTTCTGCTCTCAATTGTTCTGCTACTGTTCTTTCTTGTCGATCGATGGCTACGCTTTTATCCTCCAATCTATCCGTCACCGCCGATTCATAGTATGGTTTAATTTGGTCGGCGGATTTTGGGGGCAGCGATTAGGGGACGGCGGAATGCGGCGGGCGTGGGCCGACGCTCATCCCTCTTTCTCACTGATTGAGTACTGGCTTCGATGGATTTTGTTGACTCCGGCGCTACTGAACGTTGACGGCGACTGTAGAACAGAGGATGACGATTGAGGCGGCGGTTGAAATCGAGTCCGGCCGGCGGTGATTTTCCATATGGGGGTTCCGATGTGGCTTCGGCTTTCATGGGCCGGCTCTGTTGGAGGTTCCAATGAAATCTATCCGGTTTTGGGTTTTTCCATTTCCTTTCGCGGATGTTTCCTGCCTGCTTGGGTTGGCCGGTAATTAAATCAGTTCAGTCAGTGGTTCAGTGCCCTGTGTCTGTGGCTTCTTGTGTACGGCTGCTAGGTTTGGAAGCTGTGGCTCGCCTCTGATTTTTCTTAGCCTATCTGTGAGACGTGGTTCGGTCACAAGCTGTTTGAGGTAAGTGCTGTGTTTATTGTTCTGTCTCTGGGTGCTGTTTACCTGTGGTAATTTGCTGAGCTGTGAGTCTGTGACCTCACCTGTGCGGGTGTTTGTTTGGGTTATTGTCTGTGATACTTAATATTATTACTAGTATTAGTAATCAGTGACTACTATTTAGTAATATACTGATAGAGCACATAACATGACACTATCCATAGTACCCATCAATCTCATTTCTCCAGGTTCTCAGATTATGAACTTAACTTAGTTTGGAGGGACTTACTTTAGTCTTTTGCTGTGGTATCTGCAATTATTAAGACCTGTGAAGCACTCTGGAGGGACTTACTTTAGTTAATTTGTATTTGTGTTGACTAAAATTTTTTTTGTGAACAACATATTAATTACTACATATCATTTGTGTATAAATACATATTTGCTATTGAAAATCTCCATGATAAAGAAAGTTCAAGAAAGATAATTATGAATTACAAATCAATGTGATGAAGCATTTTCACAAAGCATCGATAAATACGTGACATATGTTCTCAAAATCTTATTCAAATGGATACATTCTTGAAAAAAAAATTATATTGCTATGCTTGCATATTAAATTCATATCCTTCCTTGTGTTATAATAAATGGTTGAACGTAATCGACCTGATTATACTTTATTGGACTCAAAAGAAACTGAGTACCATTCTTGCATTTTGAAAATCAATCATCCACAGGTACCAAAGACAAAGCACTGTCTGTTAAGATCAAATTGAAGAATTGAGGTTACACATTAACCATATTTTACGCTAAAAATATTATCTATTGACAACACACAACGAACTGTGTAGGTTCTAAATGAACACTTGGAGACATTTATGTTTTCAAAACTTATAGTCTAATGAAATGAAATTCATTTTCTTGACTACAGAAAGAGTCAATGATATTAACAAGGATATGTTATTTCTTAAAATATATTTTATTATCTGTTGAAAGTAAACAATAGAAAATGACATTATCCAATTAAAAAAAAAAATTTGGTACTTCAAGCTAATGACACAATTTTCTTTTTACAATTATTGGTTGCGACAAAGAAATTTCTCAAAGCTAATTTTGATTAATGAACCCATATGGATATGAGAATAACGCACATGTAGTAGTGGTATATCAAATCAAATTATATTGCAAGCACACTATAGCAAACAACTATAATTATATAGGGAATCTAAAGTACAAGATACCCATCATATTAGCCTCACGATAATAAATTTTAATGGCAACATGGACTTTGCTCATGAATTCCTCGTACTTCAAGAGTGTTAAAAAGGCATAATGCCTCATTTATTTAAAATACTCATTTTAGTCTTAAAGTTATTTAGACTATTGATGAATTTTGAGTTGGATTTTGATACGAGACATTAGTTTTATTGACGTTGATTCATTAGATTTTATTCAAAAGTACTGAATTTATTTAGTATATATGGTTCAAAAAAAAAAATTTATATTATCACAATGTAAAATGATACATCTACGAAATAAAGGAAATACTAAATGAAATGCAAATCATTTTACTCAAAATAAAAACTAGATCATTTTATTCAAATTGAAAAGTAAATCATTTTGTTCCAATTGAAACTCAAAAGTATATGAGATTTCTTAAAATAACAAGGAACGTTGTCTAATGGGACAATTGTTAAAATTAGAAAAGCTCCATATGCATCTAGAGCTAATCGAACCATATAAAATTTTAAAAATATTTGTGCCGACGATATTTATAAATACATTGTGAGAATGAAATTTATATATCAAATAAATGTGACAGAAAACACATTTTAAAGGAACTAAGATGTCAATCTAGTGGGATGAACCTCACTACTGTTTGAATTTAACTATATTTTATCACTGGTGGACTATGTGATACTTATAGATATGGGCTTTTGTATAATAATTCATAATGTTGAAGAACTCACATTACGTCTTTATTTTTAGAGTGACACATGAATTGAGATGAAAATTGATATAATGCACAATATCGATCTCGTTGTTGTATTGTCGTATTTTTTATTTTCTAAAGCACCAGATACACTATTTACATCTCACCATGCCTCATTAAAAATTTTAAAGGTAAGTCACTCATTCTGCAATGCCTACTCTTTAGCAAAAATAATATTGAGACCTGTTTATGCTAAAGATACAAAATAAAATATTTCATTCTTACACAAGATACATGATGAAATTTGTGGATTAATTAATCCGGAATGCGGATCATTCAAGTATTTTATGGTACTGGATTATACTTTGACATACGGGTCACATGTCACTTTACTGTCCACAAGACATTATGCATGCAAAACTCTTAGCACAGAGTACATGTTTTAGGGCTCACCACCCTAATCACAATACATTATTACATAAAAAACTTATGATGATTATTGCATATATATCAGGATCAATGTAAAGCATCTTGATACCCACGTGCTACACAAAATGGTCTCGCAGAGGCCACCATCTAAAGAAAATGCATGGTGGTTAAGAACCAGTTATGCGCACCAACATGCCTATCTCTGCATGAGGTTTATGCAATACTGCATGCATCTTAACTTATTCGTTCTAGACCCACTGTTCACAATCATTCTCTGCGTACCAGTTGGTAACTGGATATAAGCCTGATAGTTCACATTTACGCATCTTTGGTTGTGCAACATATGTGCCTATTGCGCCCCCACAGCGCACTAAAATGGGTCCTCAGAAACGATTAGGTATTTATATTGGATATGTATCTCCAACAATTATCCGCAACTTAGAACCTTTGACAGGCGATCTATTTACCGCTTGATTTGCGGATTGTCACTTAAATGAGATAGTCTTCCCCGTCGTTAGGGGGAGATAAGAAAAAGAAATTTCTATGGGAACGACAGGAAGAAACGTGATCTATTCCCACTCTGTCTCATTTGATCCCCAAAACTTCACAATGAGAAAGTGATGTAAAATAATAAATATCTAGAACGTAACAGATTTGATGCCTGATTCGTTCATTGATATTGCTAAAGTGACTGGGTCATACATATCAGCTGCAAATGTGCCTGCAAGGTTAGAAGTCCCCAATAAGGGGCACAACACCGTAGAAAAGGTGTTGCAACCACACTTGGTGGAGGTGTGGTTGAGGCTGTGGCTCCCAAAAGGAAAAGGGGGAGGTCACCTGGTTCGATTGACACCACCCAAAGTAAGGAATGGTAGGTGCGGCACAATTCAATTCATTGATCATCAATGTCAAAAATACATCTTATGAGATCATCTCTGATTATAGTTATGTCCAAGAATCATTACTGGAGGACGCTCCGATGTTTAATATGATTTCAGAGAATGAAAAATCTCTATTAATTATGAGACAAATGAGTCGATGGACAGACATTGCACACAGACTAGTGATGTATTTATTTATTATGTTGCTCAAGAAAATATAGAGCACGATAAAATCGAACCAAGCTCAGTTGTAGAATATCAACAAGAGCAAATTGGCCTAAATATAAGAATCAATCCAGGTAGAACTTGTTTTCTGACAAAGTTATAGGTATTTGGTCCGGTAGTGCTAGCCCGACCAAGTGTAAAGCCTATAGGATATAAATAACTCTTTGTCATAAAGCGTAATGAGAAATATATGGTCCTGATATAGAAAACTTGTCTTATAGCGCAAGGTTTCTCATAACGCTCTGGAATTGATTATGAAGAGACATACTCTCTTGTTAAGAACGTTATAATGTTTACTACTTTATTAGCGTAGTAGCATCCGAAGGATTGGAAATGCAGCTTATGAATATGGTTACTGTATATCTCAATGGGGATTTTAATGCAGAGATATATATGAATTGTCTGATGACCTTTTATTAACCAAGTCAAGTGACTACTTGATTGGGAAAGGTTACAACAACAAAAAACAATGCCCATTCGTATTTATAAAGAAAATGAGTTTTGGGTTTGCGATTATGATACTTATGTTGATGGATGAACATATGTACTCTTAATGTAATAAGAGAAATCCTGAAACTAATTAAAATTATTGAGATAAAGGATCTTGAGAAAACTCAACTTTATTGAGTTTGTGGATACTTATCCACCAGTCTGCATATGTCCAAAAGATGTTCAGACGATTTAATATGGACAAAATGCATTCTGTTAGCACTCTCGTGATCGGCCGATGTTTGGATGTAAAGAAATATCCCTTTCGTCTAAAGCAAAATGACAAAGAGATATTAGGAACTGGAATTCCTTGTTTAAGTGCAATAGGCGCATTATTGTACTTAGCTCAATATACTCGGCTAGATATTACTTTCTCAATGAACTTGTGAACTAAATTTATTACAGGACCAACACAATATCATTGGAATAATGTCAAGAATGTACTTTGATACTTAAAAGAAACCAGTGACATGGGCATGTTATTTACTATATAAATGTTGAAAGGGACTGCAGATGAAATTGCAAACCTTAAGAAAATATTGAATGCTATCCTATATACATATACTAAATAATATGTTATTGCTTCTACTTATGTTGGTTATATCTTAACCACATAGACGTTCTCATATTGATTATGTATTTACCATGAGATTCATGGTATATCTTGGGCATCAATTAAGAAAACTTTGATAGATATCTCTTAAAGCTATTTAGAGATTATTACCTTACATATAACGATTTGTGAGTGTATTTAGTGAAAGTCTATCATCACACATTCAAGGAGTCAGTGATTTGAGTTCTACCACTGAAGATCCTTTATGCAATGTATTGCATGCATTGAACAGATGAATTTGTGTTATATAGGTGATATGAGACATATATTACCGAAGTTTTTCAATAACATGCAATAACAAACTTCGCTCAAGATTCAAATAATTTAAGTATGCTCTAAAGAAAATGTGGCGGCTAATCTATTTACATAATCATTGTCAAAGATAACTTTTGGGAAACATCTTAAAGGAATTTAGATGTGTAAATTTTCTGAGCTCACTTGATAGATGTACCTATCAGTTGAGATGTGTAGATTTCAGGGGGAGTCTTAACATAGGTGCGTTGTAACTCATTTTCCCTTCGACCAAGGTTTATTTTTCTTATATGGATGTTACTTGGCAAGGTTTTTATCGAGGGCAACATTAATGCACCATCCATCCTTTTGATTAGGCACAAGGGGGAGTGTTAAAGGAAATTACATTTATGTGCCTTCATCAAAAGTAATAATAGAAGGATAGTTTAGTCATTTCATTATGTATCTTATATTCTTGTAACCCTAGTTTGTAACCTATATAAAGGAATCTTATATACAGAATTAGTGGAATAATCACCTGGCTTGGTACGCCCCCAGATGTAGTCTTTCAGACGAACTGGGTCAACAAATTCTGTGTTCTTCATTTTATATTTTCAGATTATCCTAAAACATATTGTTTAATACCATATTGTTCATCACAAATATATGCGAATTCAAATCTCAGCTAACGTTGTTTTGCGAATGTTTTTTTTTTTTTTAAATAATGGTTTTTAAGTACGAATTGAATATCTAATAACGTATTTATAAATGTTTTAATGCTTATCACGTGGTAGCCGGATACGCCACGTGGAGAATCGGATATACATTTTCAAAAATTTCACCCTATTTAAGGGTCGGATGCGTATCAGATACTGTATTATAATAATTTTAGAAGAATCCATGCGGCCTAGTATGTAATTTATGTAGTATTGCAAAAACTTATTTAATAATGATCCTTGATAATTAGAAATGTGATTCAATTGTAAAAGAAAAAAGGTTGAAAAAGGAAAAGTTTTGATGGGCTCATGCACGATAATTGGTAGGTTACAAGCTTTAAAAGTGGAAATTGAGTCCATCACATCACATGCCTATTGTGAGAGAGAGAAGCTTGTGGAATGCTCGCAAAAGAAAGGCACTTTTATTTCAGACTTTAAAGTTTAAGACATTTTCTTTTAAAGTTAAGAGTCAAATTCGGACATTTTGAACTTTATTCAGGTTAAAAGGGCTCCAATTGTGGACACCATCTTGTCTGATCACTTGCATAATCATCATCTTCATGCTTCAATTAAAAATGAATCAAATGTTTAATCCCCAATCAAAATTGTGTAGGATTATTTATCAAAAGTTCAACATATGAATCAATTTTGCTCTAAGGTCAAATGCACACTAATAATTACCATATGATTCAAATAGTGTGCAACTTATAAAAATGACTTGCATTATATATTTCACCCTATTTAAATTTTATGATAAATATTAGAGTGTATTTGAACTTAACACAAAAATAGTTCATATATGAATATATTAGTGAATATATTCAAAATCCAAATTCCTAAATCCCATCGCAAAAAATCATAAAAAATTATTATCCTTATTTCTTCATTAGGAGTATTTATATTATTGTACCTTTTCTAATGACAATTTATTGAAAAATAGTTACAATAAAAAATTATTTGCACCAAATAGAATTAGTAATAGTAATGGGGCGGGCATCCATTTGAAAATTTAGTTACATTCTTTGAAGAGTGGGGCCCGAGATGACCCATTCTTAATTATATTTTATTATTATAATAACAATAATTAATAATATATTTTTTATATTATAATTTTTTATATTAAGGTGAGAAGAAAATGTGTCACGGATCTCTTGTTGCTCCAGAGATAATGTGAGGGTTAATGATGAAACGATTTGGATCCCCTACATTTAATATTTCCTCAATTTCCTCCATTCAATGTAAATGTCATCATTATCATGGATATATATGCATAATTAAAATAATTATGATGTCATCATTATCATGATAATGATGATATTTACACTAAATGAAGAAAATTGAGGAAATATTAAATGGAGGGGATCCAACTCCATCATAAAAGGAAGCATTGGTGATTTTCCAATAACGAAATTGAAGCATTTATGACTTATGAGAAAAAGTAGGGACAATAATTTGGAACTCTTCCGGCTCTTTTTTTTCTTTACACAAATTTTATAAAATAAATTAATTAAAATAGATAATAAATATATTTTAGAGTTATTGTGTATTCTCGTAGTAATAAATAAAGTGAATATTGGTGAGTGTGATAATAACATAATATATTTTAAAAAATTGAGAATGAATTTGAAGTACGAAAAGAAAAAAAAGAAAGTGAATAAATTTGATGAACATAGGAAATACTTATTTTTAAAGCGAAGGCTCAAATACATCTGGTGCACAATATTCTCAATAATTTAGATTATTTGTATTATAAAGTGTGAGTTAATTACATTAAAAAATACTTATAGATTGATTATACTAAAAAAATTATTTTATTATTATTTTTTAGTGTAATTAACTCATATTTTTTTGTGTAATCAACTTATATTTTTTATAGGAAGGTTGTAGACATACGTGTGTCTCCGTATGAATGATATATCGTATTGGTCTTACAAATTAAAAATCTCCACTCAATTTTCTAATTCATTTTCCATATAAATTAGAGGTTTTATAAACAGGCTTAAAGCGATTTTTTAAAAAAAGAAAAGAAAAAACCTAACTAATTTTTTAAAATGAATGTTTTTATCAAATTTTATGAAGTTGAGAATGTACCTTACAAAATATCTCTTTAATAATTTAAACAAATACACAATTAAAAGAATTTCTAAAGTTCTGCTGGAATATTTTGGGTGAAAGAAAAAAGTCATCTCGAGATTTATAAGTTTTTCCAAAACAACTTATAAATTATTTAGGATAAATAATTTATAAGTATATTGAAAATGTTTGTTAAAGTAAGTTTAACCATTTATATGATTTTAAAATAAACTTTTTACAACTGATAAAGTATAAAAAAAAAGATTGAGATCCCAACTTATTTTTCTCACCTTCCTATTCTCAGTCATCTTTACCTCAATATAAAAATAATAAAATAATTATTTTATGTTCCAATAAATTTTTAAAATTTTTTTACTAAAAATTATCAAAGATCTTATATATTTTATTAGTCAAATAATTTAGCAACTTATAAGTTATTTAATTAATATCTTTATAAACTATTAAAAAAACTATAATATGTTGATTTATAAATTATTTAAAATAATTTTAGCCAATCAGAAAAAACTTAGGGGAAGCAAAGAGTCCCTACTTTCATAAAAATTAATAAATTATGTCTTTTGATAAAAAGACCAAATATAGATTACTCCAACGATTGCATTCTAATCCACAATCATCTACCGAAAAATCATTGTGTGTGTCATGTTAAGTGAAATCTAATAATTCCTATTCTTATCCCTCTTTTTCGTATACCAAATAGAGTTCTGAATATTATTTGATACACTGATAGGTTTCGATTTATATAGTGCAACAAAAATTGAATTGTATTTTAGAAATCATTTAAAATCGTATTATACCTAAGTATAAAATAATACTCTCTCCGTCCCAGGTCTTTCTTCAAAAAGACCAAGGCACACATATCAAGGAAATGTTGAGTATGTGAGTGTGAAGTTAAATAATAAAATATAAAAAATACTTTATTGACTTTTGTGAGTGTAAATTATTTTCTTTTTGAGGTGTGAAGAAAGAATTGGGACGTCCCGAATGGAAAAATAGAAAGAAAGAGTTGGGACAGAGGGAGTATCATTTTATGAAAAAATAGCCTAATCCTTGCCTAAGTCTATTTTGTGATATTTCTCATTTTTTCTACACACCACATTAATTTCCAACAAGTTATTAATTACATTAATTAATTAATTAATTAATCCAAGAACCACGTAGTCTCCATTAATTCAAACGAAGCACCCAATTAATATGTCATATAAGTGTTTGAAAGTTCTTGGAATGCCAAAGGTTCAATTCGAGATTCTTTGAATGGTTTTTCTTTGATTTCTTGTGTCATTTTCAAATGGTACTCGAAGAAATTGTTCATAGAAATTTCAAAGAGAGGAAATTTGGTGATTCAAAATTGGTGTTCTTCAAGCACTAGAGTTTCCAAAACTTACTTCCAAACCAATTTCTATCATTCTTATATATATCACTCGTTTATAGCCGACCAATTAATTAGGGGACTAATCCCTGTGATCCACTGGGGTGCTTTAACTGAAATCAAACCAAACTAATTTTCCTTTCAAAAAAAAAAACCAAACTAATTTGTACGAATTGAATTATTGATTTATTTTAAAAATTGATCCTACTTTATGAATTTTAAACTTGAAATATAGAGAAAAACATACTTCTAAATCATCAAGCCTATAGCACTAGCCAATATCAACTATTTAGATTTAAGATTCTTCCAACAGAGGTTTTCAATTTAGGGTTCTTTAATTGAAGTGGTATTCTAGGATTTGGTATGTTTGATTTGAGTTTTCAATTTGGAGCAGGAGAAAAATATGATTTCACATGCTCTTTTTTTTTTTTTTTTAAAATTTATCGGTAAAGATAAATTCATTCACATGGAAGAGGAATGAATTGACCTTTGAAAACCTATTGTACATATATATATATATATAAAGCAGAAAGTCTATGCTTTCAAGATGATTAATGATAAATCAATCTTAATTAGAATAAATGGATGAGTTCAATAATTAGATGTTGGATAATATGAAAAATATTGATGTGAAGTTAAGCTAAGCATTGATATAAAAAAATCTAATTTGAAGATTTCAAAGATATATACTTGGTGGTATAGAAGCATGATTGATTTCATTAGTCATTTGCTGGAATATCATATTTGAGGAAATTTATGAGGCTATCAAATATTTTTGTCCATATTTCTTTGCCTTTGGGATTTCATTCTAGTTTTACAATGCTTAATTATTTCGAAAAAAGGTACAGGGCTTCCATTGATTTTCTAATACCAATTCAGGTTAATTTGTTCCACATATATAAACGGATTAATTAATAATTCATACGTGCGTGCATTGTGAACACTCATTTCTGATCAACACCAAACAACTGCTAGCTGTAGAAGAATCATCATTTTAACAAGAAATGGTTCAACAAAGGACCAAATTAATCTTAGAGTTAAGAAACAATATATATAATTAGGCAAGTGATACATCTACTGAAGCTCATCTTTTAAAATATTTCCACTGTCATTTAAAAAAGAAAAAAAAAGTGTTTAGATGAAAGCACAATAAGACTTGAAATCACAAATTAAAATCAAGTCACTGATAAGACAAATGATTATGGATATATATATATGAATGTGTTACCAATAATATCCTTAATTAGAAATTGAAACAGCAGGTTTTTTTTTTTTTTTCATCAAGAATGGTAAACTCCATTGGGAGCAAGCATATCAAAAGGACAAGAACTCGAATTTAAAAATCAATTTTTTGGCTATGTGACTGCGTCTATCCCATGATGCTCGTTTATTCAACCATATAAAGTGTCGTAATTAAACTCTTGTACATGTCATTTTATCACATACGTGTCCAATCCATCTACCTAACATTCCTAACACAAAATCAGATCAAAATTATAAATAACATACTAAAATATTATTTTAAAAAAACATGTACACATCTTATCCAATCATGTGCTTCTCCAACTATAAAAATAAATCATCACCTGCTCCCCTCGACCTTTATTAATAACACATCAACACCACAAAATGGCCTCCGCACCGCCGTACGACATGGAAGGCGCCACCTCCTACGCCCCCATCCCCTCGGAGGAGCAACCAAGGAGCAGGAACCTCTTTCCCTACATTTTGTTTTCATCTTTCTTCTTGATTTCGTTACTTGTTTTGATCATCAAACAAGCTGAGCCAAGTAAGTTGCTCGACCATTCAGCTTCTACTACGGTCACTCCGGTGTGGCCGGCGCCGTCGAGAGGGGTTGAGCAAGGGGTGTCGGAGAAGGTTTTCCGGCGACTCAGCGGAGGCAACCTGAGTTTCGCGTGGACAAATGCGATGCTGACGTGGCAGAGGACGGCCTACCACTTCCAACCGGAGAAGAATTGGATAAATGGTATATCATGAAATGCCGACCATTCGTCCTCTCTTATTATACAGCTGGATATTACAATTTTCCATTATATCGTAAAAAGGAAAAAATAATCGGATTATTGATTGTGTAACCACATTTAATTTGTAGTTAACTATCACACAAACAAAAATGTCTATTTAAAAAAAATATTTTCTGGTATATAATCTGATTCTTTTTTTTTTTTTTTTGGTTGTTACCTGGGTTTGACATGTTTTGCGGCACGTGAATTGAATGCTAATGGCAATTTCTGCAACAGATCCTAATGGTACGTCGTCCTAACTCCTACTTTTTCTTTTTTTAACAATCGAATTCACGTAAATTTAATTTCCTTTTTAACTATTAAATATGATGTATCATTACTAAGCATATGAAGCATAATGAGTAATTCTTATTTGCATCCGGTGCACGATGCAATCACTCAACAATTAATATTGTTTATGTTAAAAAATTAAATTTGATTATATTGATAAATGGAGGTTGGTTACACTGAAAAGTTTACACTGAAAATTATATATAACAACGTAAAACTTTTAGTGTAATCAACATTCAATTTTCAGTGTAAATAATATCAACTGTTGGGTGAGTGTATCGTGCACCAGTTTCATACCAAACATTTGCAAAGTATAATTGTTTGAAAAAAATATTTTCTATCCTGTAAAAATTTGCACACGTACTTATATAAACAAATAAAGAAAAAAACAATTTTAAATAAAATAATAACATTTGAATAAATATGTGTATATTTTTATAATTTACGTACAAGTTAATATTTTCACTTTTAACATAATTTGGGACTAATTGAAACTAAAGAAAAGTACATTATATGTACTTTAAAAAAATATTCACTTTATTCATAAACGAAATTTACAATATTCTAAAATATTTTATGATATATTGCGTTAAATCACGTACAAAGAAAAAATTATATCTTTTATGAACGGAGAGAGTATAAATTTTTTCTTCACGTAAGAAGCACTAGTGCTAAAATTTATGTGTTTGTTTTTCTCATTGACAACTTTTACACTAAAACAATGATAGTTCTTATAAATCTTGATACTTTATAGAAAAAGCTTATGTAAAATGAAATCAATATAAATTTATTTTAGAGCAACACTTATGTTCGTTTGGTGCACAACTAATACCATTAATGTATTTAATCAATATCATTTAATAAAAATAATACCACGAAAATCAATTAATAATGTTATAAATTATAATTAATTCAATCTATTTATGGTTGAAGTGGTCTGTACAAAATAATTGGAAGCTAAGGTCGGCCTTAGTTGGGCAGTCCCACTCCCTCATGTCTCTATCCATTTGTTGTCGATATGAAACATACATAATTATACATCTATCATATATTATTGCACACCCGAATTATTGAGCTCATGAAGTTTATTTACATTTTTCTTACGTTTTAATACTTTCAATAAAAAAAAAAATCAAATTTAATTTTTTCCCAGCAGTATGGGGCAACCTTCCCGAACGCATTTAGGGCAAAATTCTGTAAATTCGAATTTACATATTTTTTTGAGCAAGCCTTGTGTGAGATCTACATTTACTGATAAAAAAATTATTACATTTAAAGAGTGATAAAGTTTTAATAAAAAGTAGTATTTTTGTTAAAAGTGACTATCACTTGCTATTAAAATTTTATCGGGTTTCATGTCATGAGATTGTCTCTTATAAGTTTTTTCTACTTTTTTTTTCTTTAGATATTACTATTAATTATAAATACACATTATTTTTATTGATAATATATTGATATTTGAATAAGAATCTTCACATGAATCCGAGTTCACAGAAAATAATAATAATAATTTGAGGGATTTAATAAAAAAATTTAAGTAGAAAATCTATGTCAACCATATCTGAAATTTCAAGAGCATAGCGCAACGTACACGTTAAATGTAGAATGACACTAAAGTAAAACATGAAAAGTAGACATTGCTATAAAATTGATTTTCCCTTTGTGACACATAATTATGTGTATGTGCATATGTAACGTTTTTTTAATAACAAAAAGAAATTAATTTTTCATAATTCACTTTATAACATTAATATATATATATATAAAGTTGGTTGAATAAATTTACACCTGGCAACTTGTTACTAATATTATTTGTTTGGAAACTTATATTTCCTCTGTCCCAAAGAAATTTGCACATTTTTTTATGGGAAAATTACAAAAAGGTTCACAAAATTGACACAAATTACTAATAGATTTCTGTGTAGAAAAAAATATGCTTCTGTGCAGGAAAAAATTATACTTCTGTGCAGAAATTGTGAACCAATTTGTAAATATACCTACTTTTTTGAACCAATATGTAAGTTATCTTTTTTTTTATTTGGACGTCCCACACAAATTTGCACACTATTAAAAAAGAAAATATTAATTTACGTGCACACTCACAAACCTATACACATATTTACCCATACGCCACTACTTTATATATAAAATACATTTTCTTAAAAAATGTGCCGTTTCGTAGGATGCAAATTCCTACGGGACAGAGGAAGTACTATAGTGAAGGAGAAATTTGAATAAAAAATGTTCTCAATCACTATATATATATATATATATATATATATATATTTACGTAACTAGCATAGAAAATTCTTGCATTGATTAGTTTGTTTTGAATACGAATTCATTTACGTGTAAAATTACTTCTGCCTTAGCTAGACATGTTAAATAGTACTTCAAAACATAAGCCTACGTATTTGACCATTTTATTTGTTCGGAAGCGTGTTCATCTTATTATAATCATAATCATAATTATAAGAGTATATGATTAGTACGTAATTAACATCATGTGGTTATATATACACATATACATATATCCCAACAAAATTAAAAATAAATGCAAAATTTTGTACGAAAATAGTTCATAAAATAGTGCACATTTGTTCGATAAAAATAAAATAAAACTACTTTAGTCTAATATATTTAGGGTTATATAATTTTTTTTCCAAAGTTATCTCCTGTTGATCTAAATTATAACTATTTCAATTTAGTTTAAATACTAAAACATTGTACAATTTTGATTTTAAAATAGCCAAAAAATTCAATACGGTGTCAGTTTTATATCACGTAAGTATTTCAGCCATGATTTATTTATTGTCCAATTTTATCTCCAAATACATCTGCATGTGAGATCAGACGATTTAGTTTTTAATTTTCTAGGGATTTTAGGACATTGGATAATTTTTTTAATATGGAGTATTTGATCAAAATTGAACGTTTATGAGATAATTTCTCTAGTTAATTTTAGATTTGAAAATTGATTTTTTTTACTTATAAGCACTTCACAAATTATAATGTAAGTAATTTTAAAAGATGATTTAAATTACGTGTCTCCCATTTAATAGAAAAGAGTAATTACAAATCTATTTTACCGATAAAAAAAACTACAAATCTATTTTAACAATTGAAAATAAATGACATGCAGGTCCACTATATTACAATGGATGGTATCACTTATTCTACCAATACAACCCGGATTCAGCTGTATGGGGCAACATCACGTGGGCCCACGCTGTATCTAAGGACCTAATCCACTGGCTCCACCTTCCCCTTGCAATGGTGCCTGATCATTGGTATGATATAAATGGAGTTTGGACCGGGTCGGCCACGATCCTACCCGATGGTCGGATTGTTATGTTATACACAGGTGATACATACAACGTCGTGCAAGTACAGTGCTTAGCGTACCCAGCAAATCTTTCGGATCCTCTCTTGCTCGAGTGGGTCAAGGACCCTAAAAATCCTGTCTTGTTCCCTCCACCTGGTATTGATTCTAAGGATTTTAGGGACCCTACCACCGCGTGGCTTAGCCCAAATGGTGATACGTGGCGTATTACGATTGGATCCAAGATTGGAAAAATGGGTATTTCGTTAAATTATGAGACTAAGGATTTCATGAAGTATGAATTGATGGATGGATTTTTGCATCAAGTCCCAGGTACCGGTATGTGGGAGTGCGTTGACTTTTACCCGGTTTCTTTGACCGCTAAAAATGGGTTGGACACATCGATTAATGGGCCGGGTATTAAACACGTTTTGAAGGCAAGCTTGGATGATGATAAGAATGACTACTATGCATTGGGAACATATGACCCGATTAAGAATAAATGGACACCTGATGACCCAAAATTGGATGTGGGAATTGGATTGAGATATGATTATGGGAAGTATTATGCATCTAAGACATTTTATGACCAAAATAAGAAGAGAAGAATTTTGTGGGGTTGGATTAGAGAAACAGATGCTGAAGAGCTTGATTTGTTGAAAGGATGGAACGGTGTTCAGGTACTACAATAACTAAAAATACAAAAATATGTATGATCACGATCATATACAAATTAAAGCTTGCTTATATTTAAATTATTTTGTTGTGAAAAAATTACATGATGAATTAATTAGATATATGCTTGAATAATTGAAAATTAATTTTATCTTTATGG
Source organism: Prunella vulgaris (assembly GCA_026898435.1). Taxonomy (NCBI): domain Eukaryota; kingdom Viridiplantae; phylum Streptophyta; class Magnoliopsida; order Lamiales; family Lamiaceae; genus Prunella; species Prunella vulgaris. The sequence continues at coordinate 2,855,451 of JAPKLY010000005.1, forward strand.
TACAGTGTATACCAAGGAGCATTGTGTTCGATCAGAAGACGGGTAAAAACATTCTTCAATGGCCAGTAGAGGAAGTGGAGAGCTTGAGATTAAGTAATTTTGAGTTTAAAGATGTAAATCTTGTACCAGGATCAGTTATACCACTCAAAGTCGACTCTCCTTCACAGGTAGGTGTTTAATTCAAATGAAAACTAATTATTTTGAATATTTAATTTATATTTATTTATAACCCAAATTTAATTTTTAATCTTTAAATTTGTAAAAGAGCATGTTTAATTAAATTATTTTCAACCTTTGATTGGGTCAAGGATAATTTTTTTAGTACAAAGTATTATAATTTAACGTATGAATATCAACATTTAAGAAACACTTGATTTTACATGTTCTTAAAATCGCTTGACATTTATTCAGATAAAGTTGGGATGTTTAATGTTTTTATTTTGTTAACTAAATACTATATTTTATTTTCAAACATGATATATGTTACTTTTAGATTCTAAAACAATCAGTTCAAATTACTTTCCAATAGTAAACTCAATTGCACACATCTTATAATAAGTTAATTTATGTTATCAAGTTAATATTAATTTATGTTCTGTAATTAGGGCGGCCAATATAAATTCTTCTCCTCTATACTTTATCAATTTCAATTCTCAAGTGTCCAACTTAACGGGAAAATCTTAAATATGTTGAAACTAACTTATGTCTTTGACGAAAATGAGACATCTCATGACTGAAATTCGACATGCTAAAATTGGACATCTTTGACGGAAGTTCGAGCACTTAGGACAAAAATTAATAAAAATCAAAATAAAAGATTTATGTAGAATCTTCCAAGACGAATTTGATATTAACTTATGAGCTAATTGACTTAGTTTGAATAAGCTTACTAATTTATCATAATGTTATTTCTCTTAATAGTATCTTGTGTTTTTATGCTCAATAGAGGACTAACAAGCAACTTGATTTTGAGTGTGATGCAGGTTGACATAGTTGTGTCTTTTGATATTGATAAAAAAGTAATTGAGGAAGTTACAAATGGTGAGAATAAAATGAATTATAATTGTCCAAAGAGCGGTGGTGCTGTTAATAGGGGAGTTTTGGGACCATTTGGCATTATTGTCCTTGGCGATGAAACGCTGTCAGAACTAACTCCAATATATTTCTACATTGCAAAAGGGAATGATGGGAAGATTGAGACTCATTTTTGTGCAGATGAGTTAAGGTTAGTTCTTCTATTTGCTTACTCATGTTCTCTTTTGTTCTTATACCCAATTTGAGAATTCAAATGAATGATTCTTATCTTATTGCATATTAATTTATCACAATAATAACAAAAGTTATACTTAAACTTATTTGGTATGTATATAATATTAAAGTTGGTCTTGTACAATAATAAATTTAATGATATAATTAGTTTTTTTAATTAGTAAATGATTTTAATGAACTAATTTTTATTTTGGAAAGACATATTTTAATGAACTAATACTTTTTTAAAGACACACAGTCCGTCTATATATGTTTTTGTCGTAATATTAATGATAGCCTGCTCATTTTAAAATCATGTCTTGTCATCCTCCATTTCATGTTCACCATATTTCATAATATTAATTAGATTCACATCTTTCTTTTCAACGTACACGCTTTAATATTCAAAGTATCACCTTTTGACATATGAAGTATCATCAATTAAAAAAATATTAAATTTTTTTCTTTTCAAAATCACTAAATACTAATACTTTGTGTTAAATAGTTTTCCCCTATTTTTCTAAAAACTTTTCAATTTTTCCATTTCGATTTGTATAAACTTCTCATTCCCTTTTTTACAACCTACTTTATACTTTTTAATTCTCATATTATTTATTATAATACTCTACTATTTTCTCTTTCTCTATCACATCACTTATACAAGTACATTAACTATTGTTTTAACATTTTCCTTAGTCTTTGAGCCCAAAATCTAAGAGAAGTTTATAGAAAGATGGAGGGAATATTACTTTATATACTAAATTGTGATACCGTATTCTCCATGAAATATTTGCGTACCTACTTCACAAAAGTTTTTGCCATTTAGTAAAGATATACTACCTCCGTCTTATATTAATTTATATACTTGTTTAATTTGGATGTTCCATATCAATTTACACATTACTACAAATAAAAATATCGACTTAATTGCACGCTACAAAATTTTACGCATATTTAACTATATGTTATTATTTATTCAAAAAATATATCACTACTTAGGGTATAAATTTATATGGGATAGAGGAAGTATATGATTGATCCCTCAAATGAAGAAATTGGCTTTGGTACAACATAGCTAAAACAATGGCTCATTTATCTATCCAAATGACTAAAAATACAACATATATGTGCATAACAGAATGATAGTTTAAAATGAAATAAACTTAGTTATGAGGTTTTATATATAGCACATGATTAAACAAGATGCATATATGTATATAGGTCATCAAAAGCTTCTGATGTTGACAAGATAGTTTATGGGAGCACAGTCCCTGTGATGGAAGGCGAAAAGTATACAATCAGATCATTGGTAAGAAAAATGACTTCATCTTTTGCTATTTTCTTTCTATTCAATTCGGATTAAAGTTACATTCATCTGATAATTTGTTATCTTTATTAAAATAATTTTCAACTTTTGGAAAAGACATGCATATAATTTGAAAAGACAAAATTATGGGACCATTTTAAAAAAATATTGAAATCATGGGACGAAATTGACTTTAGTCCCCTGTACAATTTGTGCTCATATTTTTCTTTGATTTGTAACACAAAAAATAGGTGGATCACTCGATTGTAGAGAGCTTTGCGCAAGGAGGAAGAAGTGTAATAACTTCAAGAATATATCCAACAAAAGCCATCAATGATGAAGCTCGTATTTTTTTGTTCAACAATGCAACAGAAGCCATAGTCACAGCTTCAATTAAGATATGGAAAATGGACTCTGCCGATATTCACTCTTTTCCCTTAGATCAATTTTGATGATCGATTCTAAATTTTTTAAAGATAGAAATTAGTTAGATCCTTAGCATGCATTGTGTGAAATGATGCTTTTCACAACACATCATGGTATTATACAATTTTTTCGCTATTTCACCTAGTATGCTAAGCTACAAGTGCTTAAATAATCGATTGAAGGTAAGAAATGAGATTGGAATTAGACATTCGGCGTTTGGTTGAAACTATGAATGCAGAATTTGGGCTAGGCAGTCACCTCGAAATTTCTACAAATTGGCTCTCCTGTACATTTTTTGGGAATTAGACCCGCCTAGAGCGGATCTAAATGGGTGTAGACGGGCCTAGCTAGACAGCTGAATTGGCTCGACATATTTTTTTTATTGCTCAATTTATTAAAAAAATATTAAAATTAAAAAGTAAAAATAGATTGAGAATTCGTTCTAACGACTCGTTTTCGTCATTGCCCACGTTTGAGCCCATCGCTCGTCATCATCCTCCCCTTATACGTTGTATATGTAAATTTACTTGACCAGAAAAGTAAATTTGGGCAAAAGATATATATATATATATATATATATATATATATATATATATACATATATTTATGTGTGTGTATTTGATTATGATTATTGATGGTCATTTA